>JAPSGF010000137.1:497264-546896 GCA_035772895.1 Perdix hodgsoniae
TCAAAAAATTGCAGGAAATAAGTAGTATTGGTTTAACTTCTTTTCTAATATCAGCATTCTAAAACACACATGTGGAAACATGAACATTAATAAGATGATGAAGTACAGTCACAAACTAAAATCATTTTAAAGTTGATGTTTTTTAATTTAAAATACAAACAACACAAAACAAAACACACATTACTTCAAAGGGGTGGTTGAATGGAGGATCACGCTTTTCAATAAATTTTGATGGCTTTCCAAACTACTATCCCTTTTGCTCCAGTTCACATACAAAATATCAAAAGGCTTTCAGTGTTTATTTCATCTGGTTTCAGATAACTCATGCCTTTTTAGAGTAATCTACTACTTTATAAATTGTGTAGAAATTAAATTATTTTGACAAGCAAGTCTTCTTTCATCTGTTTTTCTAAGGGATGGACCAGACCAAACTTCTCCTCAAATTGGTCAGTTTAGTGGCAATACTGCACTAGAATCAGTCTACAGTACTTCCAACCAGATTCTGATCAAGTTTCACAGTGATTTTACTACTAGTGGCTTTTTTGTACTTAGCTATCATGGTAAGTATGACAAATTCTATTTTCTAGTGCCTGTGCTGTACTGATTACTGCTGTAATAGAATTATTTTTCTAAAAAATTACTATTATTAATGTGAATTATCACCATTAGAGTAATGAAAACATATGAAGGACTAACATGTATAATGAAAACAGAATATTTTCTCAATCACTATTTTAAAGTTACTAATAGTCAAGCAAAAACAAGACCCTGTAAGTTCAAGGTGACTATCTTCTCTCTACTTACATGTTTCTGATTTTTATACAAGTGTAACAAACAAGTGAACAACAACAACAACAACAACAAAACAAAAATACACCAGCAGAAAAAAGCTTAAATCCCACCATCAAAAGAAATATAAATGTCACTTACTGTTTTCTTTTTTTTTTGGTGGAAAATAGATTCATAATTTTGATTCCATAGGCTTTCATGATTTCATTTCCATATCTAAGCACCTATATTGCAGTTTGAGAAGGACAAACTTACACTTTGCCTTCATCGAAGTATGAATTGATATATACTCATTAATTAATATATATTACTATATATTGATAAAATACATTGTATATACAATACATGAGCAAACACATGGAAAAAAGCTCATACCTGTTCATAAATTTTCTAGATTTGATCTTTTTCACTTATTTCTTTCTGTTATTATCTACATTTTTATTCCACAAATGTGAACCCTGAAGTGTAATAAAGATGCAAATTGATTATTAATGAAGAAACTTAGAACACATTTGTGGATTAATGTTTTCAGAATAAATAAAACTCTCTGTATCCCTGAGTCTGTGATTGTATCACTTCCTTACAATTCACAGCAATAAAAGTGAGGTGAAGAGTAGAATCAAATTTTCTAAAACAGATAACTTGGGGTCGAAAATGAAAGCTATACATAAATGGGAGACATTTGAGATAAATAATATTTGATTTTTTATTGAATACATTTGCAATTACACAGGTGATTTTATTTTTATTTTTATTTTTTGGGAATGGAAATAGGACAGCTGTTCTGAGTTTTCTTGGTGTGTTTACTTTTAAATAAGTTTAATGTAGTATGCTAGTTTTCTGAATTGATAATATAGATAATAACATAATAATAAGAGATAAAAAGGAGTGGAATAGGAAAATATAATATATGGGTGACTCAGTAGCCTGCACAAAATATAAATATTTTTGGTTGACCTAAATTTGACTCATCCAGTTACTAAATGATCCAATAATAGAATGTAACAAAGATATGTATAAATGAATCTGAATCTTCATCTGCCATAAATGGATGGTGTTTCCTTGCTATGAGAGATACTGTCAAATAATATGATATGAAAAGGTACAGTGAAAACCAGGAACACATGAGTCATTGACCAGCCTGAGCAAACACCTTAAGGCATAAAAAATACAATGTAAACTCTTCAGCATGATTTATTTGTATTTCTGTCATAATTACGTTCAAATTGAAGGGAATTGCATCCACATTCAAACACCAGTTCATTCTCCTTGATTGTCTATAGAAAAAAAAGACACGTTTCTTCTACATATTCTCCCCACATGTTTTTTCATTTGTTTTGTATTTTTTTTTCACCTTTTTTTTTTTTTTTTTAACCTGGATGTTACATATATAAGTTAAAAATCAGAAAATCATTTAAAGCGATTGTCAATGGTTTATGGGCTGGTCCGGCCCAGTTCCATGACCAGCAGGGCAGAGGGATCTGCGGAAAATCCGCCTCTGGGAAAGGGGAAGCAGGGGACCCCAAAATACTTGAAAACAACAGCACTGATCTGAGGTGGAACAAATGATTTTACTAAATATAGTATTAACAAAATACAATGAGAGAGAGAGAGAGAGAGAGAGTCTGTTTGAATTGTATAGACCTCACCACAATGCTGGGGTGAGAAGTGCGGTCCAGTTGAGTGACTGAAGTACAGACGGCAAAGTGCAGATGGCGAAGCGCAGGCGGCGAAGCGCAGATAGCGAAGCGCAGACAGCGAAGAGCAGGCGAAGAAGAAGGATCAGGTGACCTTGTTTGGAGTTATATCCCCTTGCTGACCGCAAAGTCTCCTGGGGAAATGTAGTTCTTCTCCGACGGACGAACATTCGGCAGATATCAAACCCACCCCAGTGCATTACATGATGTTATGGTGTGGAATACTGATGACCAAAAATCATAAAACCATGACAGCGATGCTTTGATTTACAAGTTTTAAAACAAAATCAGTACTCTCCATCTGCAGGTGGACCTTTGCTCCACAAATATTAATTTTCTGGGAAATTTCATATCTAGAATGCTTCTAATCATCATTTACACTATATCTGGAAATAATATTTTGGATTCTAAAACTTGTCTTTGTCACATCTATCTTCAAGAGATGAGAGATTCAGCAATACTATCAGTAGTACTGTGGATAACCTTAGTAAAAAAAGGTAGAACACAAAAACATTTGGTTTACAGATGTGATTGCTTACAGAGAAAATTTGCGACTACTTCTAAACTTCAGGTTATTTATTAAGAGAACCTTACCCTTAAAAATAAATAATTAAGAATGCAAATCCAACTACAAATTTTTAATTAATTCTGAAATTTGTTTCCTTTCTTTTGAGTCTGTAAAAGGCTACAAAGAAAACGAACAGATGTTTATTTTTATCCTGTTAATGTATTACCTGAGTTACATATATATGGTTGTTTTAACTGCATGAGTATGGGAATGTCAACCGTTTGTGTATTTCTCTTTATAGCCTATCAGCTTCGAGTCTGCCAGCCTCCAACAAACATACCAAATGCTGAAATTCTAACTGAAGATGATGAGTTTGAAATAGGTAATGTGAAAGAAGATAAAAGCAATATTTGTCTGAAAACGAAACAAAAAAAATGGTGCTATGAACAGATCTTTAATATAGAATGCCTTCAATATATTTGAGAATTAAAAGTTTAAGAAGTCATTCCTCTTCTTTATGTTTCCTGAATGCTATCTGTTTCAGAGATCACATATGAGCACTACAGTAGCAACATTCCAAATAACTTTGTTTAATAACACCTTTTTCATAATGTTATTAGTTATCGCTATCAGAATTTTAATTGATTTATTTTCCACTTTTAAAACATACAAGCAAATGAAAAACAAACAAGCAAACAAACAACGACAACAAACAACAGGTTTCTAGAAATCTATGCCAGAACTAAGGTTCTACAACTGAAGGGTAACACCAAATTTGTAAAAACCAGGAATGCTGACTTTTGAGATGGGTTGATATTAAATATTATTATTATAATTATCAATTGCATGATTAGATGTCAGATGTCTCACCAGCTAATTTTGCTTCACCCAACCTATGTTTTTCTTCCTATATATTAATATTTGAGTTATTAAATTGATAACAAATTAAAAAACATACATATTTCCTCTTCTCTATAAACTGGACCAAAAAGATCTTACAGGATACAATTTATCTATTTATTTATTTATTTATTTATTTATTTATTTATTTGTGTGATTCCATAAAGCTACATGAATCATTTCTTTATCAAGAAAAGACAATTTTTTATTCCCACCATCAAGTAAGATCCATTTCCTATTTATTTTTTCTCGTGGTTGCATGAATTACTGTCTTGCTACAACGATTACCCAGTAAATTGTAATGCCTAAAGATTTGTGGACACATGGTTCACCTGACATGAGTCAAACTCAGGCTAATACTGTTGCACAGCAATAAACTTCACTAATCAACAATGTTTCAAAGCTAAAAGTTCAAAATAATTAATATTTAATGGTATTGTTTTTCTTTGTTTGTTTTGTTTTTATTAAACAGGAGACATAATAAGATACCAGTGTCAACCAGGCTTTACATTGGTTGGTAATGAGATTCTGACATGCCGACTGGGTGAAAGGCTTCAGATGGATGGAGCACCACCTACATGTCAAGGTGTTTTATCATTTTTCTTTCTTTTTTATTTATCTTTGTATTTTAATTTTAAATATTTCAAAGCTTTTGATGCTACTCCAGCATTTTCATTGTTTATGGTGAATATTAATGAATAATCATCACTTTTTTTTTTTTATGCATTTGATAAGTTTTAAGGTTTACTTTGTGAAAATAATTTAACAAATCATTTTTTTGAAGGGACCTTACATTTGAAAAATTAGAAACAATATGATTTTTTTTCTCAAAAAAATATTTTATTATTTTTATATGAAAATTTAAAAAATAATAAATTGATCAACATAAAAATTCTAAATATAGCGTTGATTTAGATGAGCAAGATCAAAACCTCAGGTTTTAGTGTAATATTTTTATTTGGTATGCATTAGAAGTAATATTCATGTATTTGAAATATGTGCATGTACAGTCGTGTTTTCTGCATTTTACTGAAAACAATGAACAGATAGAAACCTTAATATTAACGCTGAAACAAGCTTATTGTCTTGCAAACCTGTAAAACCACACTTAAACCTGTCTTTATTAAGCTGACATTTAATGTCTTAGAGTAAAATAAACCATCTGTTTTGTTTATACATTTTTGAAGAAATTATATTTTTCTTTTGAATTGAACTGATTAGGGAGCTAATGGAGATTGCATGTGATTTATTACAAAGCAACAACAAAGAAAACAAAACAGAATCTCTTCTAAGTCTTAAATTGATGAGTGCATATATATTTGCATATATATAAATATAATTCTTCCATTTAGCTACAGAAATATAACTAAAGACATAAAGTTATGAACTTATAAATACATTTATAGAAGAAGAAAACTAAACAAAAAACAGCTTCATGGAAGTTGAATTTATGAAAATAAAAGCTGTTTTGGGTCCTGATCATTTTTGTGATCTTTTTTCATGATCCTGATACTGCTGTGCTTAATACCCTGTCATCCCCTGCAGGACTGAAAGTCTAAAGTAATTTTCCAAATCAGTCAAAATAAATGCAATTTATTTAAATTTCTCTGAAATGAAAAATACTGTATTTTTGGAGCTTGTTTTCTTTTTTTCCTAGCATTTTTAAATAATTAACTTTTCTAGGAAACAGGATCAAAGGTTTATATAGAAATAGTAAGATAATTCTTAGTGAATCTATTACTTCTGCAAGAAAAGCCTTACTTGTTTTTATTTACTGTTTATAATTTCTGTGGTTTAAATTTTGTGTATTATTTATGATTTTAAAAAGCAATATATTCATTTTTAAAACAATTATAACTAATTATAATATACAACATATAATGTACAAAAAATTATAACCATCATTTTTCTATAATCTTACAAAGCCTACAAATCTTTTCTGACAATCATGAAAATGGGGACAGTCAGCTAGTATTGATGAATAAACTATCTTAACTTCGTTTTAAACTAGACAGGCTTGAGCAGTGGGCCCAAGTGAACTTCATGAGGTTCAAAACTGCCAAGTGCAAGATCTTGCACCTAGGTTGAGGCAACCCCATTGCTAATACAAGCTGGGGGATGAAAGAAATGAGGGCCAAAAAAGACCCAGGGATACCAGTGGATGAGAAGCTGGACTTGAGCCAGCAATGTACCCTTGCAGCCCAGAAAGCCAACCATATCCTGGGCAGCATCCAAAGAAGCATGGCCAGCAGGTTGAAGGAGGTGATCCTGCCCCTTTACTTCACACTGGTGAGGCATCACCTAAGTACTGCATCCAGATATTGAGTTCTCAGTATAGGAGAGACATAAACGTGTTGGAGCACATCCAAAGGAGAGCCTGGAGAAGGCTCGAGATGACCCAATAGCAGCCTTTCAGTATCTAAAGGGGAGGTACAGGAAAGAAGAGGCCAGACTATTTAGCATGGTCTGTGGTTACAGAACTAAGGGAAACTTTTCAGGCTTAAGGAGTGTAGATTTAAGATGCAGTTTTACAGTGAGAGTGCTGAGGCATTGGAACAGATTGTGCAGAGATGTGGTTGATACCCCATCTCTGCAGACTTCAATATGAAGCTGGATCAGGCCCTGGACAACCAGATATAGCTGCGTTCATTTCAGGGGAGTTGGAGCCTTCAGAGGTCCCTTCCAGCTCTAAAATTCTATGATTTTCCCCTGTTTTATGCACAAAAATATGTAAAAGTTGAAATAATTCTGAAGATTAGGTCTAGTTATGAAAATGCAAGATGATGTTCAATTGTGAGTTTCAATAAAAGTTTTGGTAATATTAATATTTTCTGAAAATCTATTTATTCAGGTACAACTGCATCTAGGAATCTCTTCCAAAACCAGAATTTAACTTGAAATACTCACTAAGTATGAGCTCAGTAAGCACATAGCATTTAATGAGTGGGAAACAATAGGAGTCCTGAAGCACTTTTTTAAATGCTGAAATGCTGTATTAATAGATGGAACAAATAAAGACATATGTGCTAATCCTGAGGCATTTTCTCAGTGAGTGTTGCTGAAATCATGTGTATATTCATTGCAAAACTCAAGACAAAATGTCAGGAGTGCTCAGTTTCTGTAGTTAATCCGTTCTCTATCACATATAAATGCTAACTACTGGATTAAATACTGAGTGCTAATTCAAAGCTCTTAACATTTCCCTCAGAAACTGAATCTTGTTAACATAATCTTCAGAGGTAGTAGACTCAGAATATAGTACCTGCATATATCAAAAGAATTAATTACAAGTCTTTAAAATGGGCATTGAAACTGGTGATCTAGAGCAAAACAGAATTTTCTCTTGCATTCTGTTATATAATATGAATTAATAGTTAGAAACAGGTAAGCTAAATTTCAACATTCAAACTGGATCTATAGATAACTTTGTGGAATCTAGAGTCAACAGTATTATATGCCTAAAACACATGTTTTTAGGATTTTAGTATCACTGGTTTATTTATAAGCTAGCATACTTTAATTGTGCCAACTGTAACTTGTCACATGGATGTCATTCGCAAGTCTTCTGTTCATATTCTTTTTTCATTTATTCTTTTTTTTTTTTTTTTTTTCCCACCACACAGAGCATATACATTAGTGTTAGACTTTATAGTATTAATTTGTATTGCCTTAACAGGTACATGTGCCAGACAGTTTAGTGAGTGTGAATTGAGTTTTGATTAAATTTTACTTCAATTTTTAACTTGATTTGTGCTGGAGTCAATACCCACATTCAGCATTCATTTGTTTAAATTGAAGAGTGCGTATGATCACAGTAATTAATGAAAATAATTTAGTTTTAAGTCTAATGTATTGCAATAAAGATGTACTTGACTTAATGAGGTACTGCTAGGGGAAAAAAAGAAAAAAAAATTGAAGCAATGTTATTTCTGATTTTATTTTCTGATTTTATTTCATACACATAAGTTTACAGCAGATTTGGTACTCTTTTGAACTATATTGACTCAACATTTCTCTGATGTAAATCAGGCGCATGTTTCTTAAAATCCATGAAGATTTCCTTCATTACATCAGAAAATAATGACTAAATTCCTCAAGCTTATTCAAATACCTATCATCTTCTTTTCTTAAATAAAGTATTTTGCTTGCCCAGCATCTAACTTTGTCCTCATTTCTCCTTGGAATTAGATTCTAATTTCAGGATCAAATTAATGCTTCATAATAAGAAGATTGAAATTGTATTTTGAATCATAATTAGAGGACCCTGAGAAAATTCTTGACTTAAGATTTGCCGCTATATCTCAGCTATATTAGCGTAGATTCGTAAAATAACTCATCTACCTGATTCCCACATTAAATCCCTTGTGTGGAATTAGGTCTTTAAGTTCTTTACAAAATTCATGAGTAGTATTTAGGAAGCAATTCTAAAATTCTGCAAAGCAGAACTAGCTATAGACAAACTAGTTCAACCAGATGACCACGATGTTCCTTGTGGCAATCTCTCTCTCTCCCTCAATGTGTGCTAAATGTATGCACATTTAAATCTTAAGATGTTCCATTCTTTTATTTGTTTCTTTTACCACAATTCAGACAAGAAAAATTGATAATTGCAGCCTAAGAAGCTGATATGTGAAATAATCGTTTTAGATGAAGAGTTTGGGATCTTTCTCTGCATGAGTCGACAAAGGGAAATCAAATACAGGTCTTGCACTCACAAGAGCTTTCTAAGCCATAGTTCATTACTTCATTTTTCATAGGGATGTTTTAGTTGTCCAATTTCAGCAGAAATTTCATAGCTCAGAGAATAAACAGAATTGAATCGAATACTTTGGCTCTACTGCTTCCATGCACAAAATAGTTTGCTTCTCATTCTAAACAGGTACAACTTAAGTACTTAGAGGCACAGAAAGCTATGACCTTAGGTGACTGAACTCTGCATTCTGCTTCTGCATTTTGATATTTTGATCTTAGCCAGATAATTATCATGTTGTGTTGATTTTAAATTTAATTCAATTCTCAGTTATCTTGCACTTTAATTGTATACTGTAGAAGCAAGGGGGGAAATAAATTTTGCTTTAAATGACATGGAGCTGTATTTCTGTTCCACAAAAGTCTGTGTTTATGATGCATTACAGATTTATTTATTTATTAAAAAAAAAAAAAAGAAAAGAAAAAAGGAAAAAAAAAGACTTCTTGCAAAGTTCAAAAGGAAAAGGCAGAAACCTAATTTTCAGCGAATAAGCAAAAATACAGAACCTTCAGTCATTTGGAGATTTAGTAAACATAACTTTCAAAAAACATAATTTAGGTTTTCAGTTCTTATGTTTCTCATTAATAAACTGAAATTACTTGAAATTCCTGGATGGGAGTGAGGGGAGTAGTTTGACTTAATTATTCAGTAAAGCAAGATATTATTGCTTTCACTGGCTTTACTGCAGATGTTTGACCTCATATATGAAGAAACTCATTTCTCTTAATGTGAGTTCTATCTATGAAAGAAGATTATTTTCTCTCCTCCTCTCTCTGCTTTTTCTGTTTTCCTTTGACCTCTGTCTCTTTCCACAGTCCAATGACATTTTTTTTTCCAATTAAAAGTCAGTTTACGTACTTAATAAGCCAATAATATTGTATGCATTCTTGAGAAATCTATGATCCTATTATGCTATCATTAACTGAAAGGGTTCAAAAGCCAGACTTTAAGATTACTATTAAGCAGTGCTCAGTTCTGAACAAACTGTAGGTCACTTGTTTGTAGATACTGTAACAAAACTGGTTCTTGAAAAAAAGAATAACAAGTTACATGGTCACTACAGGAGTAATATTTGTTTCCATGGGAAAGCACATTTGATAGAGGAAATTCTCAGCTACTAAACATGTCCACACATAATTACCACCATTAGCTACTTTTTTTTTTTTTGGAGCAATGAAGAAGAGCTTGCATGCTGTACTCATAAGAATTTGCACCAGCACAGGTGATCTACTCTCTCTTTTGCCAGTGCTGAAACACAATCAGCGGTGGATCACCATGTTTACATCTAGTCTTTGGTCTCTATAAATGTTCAATAAGCATTAATGCATGTTAGAGAGAGCAATTTATCTATTTATTTATTTATTTATTTTAACATGGAAGAATTTATTTGCACACCTTTGCTTCTTATGCACTTCCATGTCAGACACTGTATTGTCAGGCTGCCCCTCTGCTGCAATCTGTTGCATGACGCTAAAATGTAATGGAGCATTGGCTGGAAGATTCAACTTCTACTGCCAACATCCTCTTCAGACATCATGAGTCAGCATAATAAAATAGGAGGCATTTCTTTCAAAGTAGTCTTGTGTTTGTATATCAGGATGATAATTGTGATTTTCTTTTTAAGCGAAGCAAAAGTTATGTATGTATGTATGTATGTATTTATTTATCTTCGGATTGATACTTATTTGCTCAAAACGTTTTAATTGTATGGTGCACTGTTGCATCAATCTTAATTAGAAGAGTCAACCTGATGTTCTGTAGCTATTCAGAAATATAACACCAACATATTGGCTGCTGTCAAATGCTTTGATTATTAGAACTCTCTTTGCTGGTTTGTTTTATAACAGATAGGAAGGAAATTGGATTACAGCGTGGAGACTGAAAAATACATTTCAAGTTTTTTTTTTTTTTTTTTTGCAAATAATGGCAACAACCTAGCATTTCCAGGGGCTTCTATGAATTAAAAAAAATTTGCTTGGAAGATGTTTTCTATGCATATTAATATATATATAATTCATTGTATGTTATTTAAAACTTTGTAACTTCTTGGTGTTGTGTTTTTGTTTTTGTTTTCCTTCCATATATCAAGGACTAAAACAAAACAAAATAATACAGATAGCTGGATTAACACAAATGTTCTTTTCCCAGTCACAAAATGTCAGTCTGAAGACATTTCTTTTAAGTTATTTTCTACACCTAAGGCAGCATGTCTGAATAGTGAACTGTGCATTTTGCATACATCAGCATTTTTGGAGCTTTGATTGAGGTTCTCAAGATTTTTGCTTTTCTTTCATACAGACAGATTGTAGGAGGCATTGAATAAACTGTATTTAGGTTTGTTTGAAGTGCAGTGAAATTATTACTGACAGTAATAGTAATCTAAGGAAAAAATTCCACCGTTTTGAACAATAAACAATTTAGTACTTAATCTACATGAATGTCATATCCCCTAGAAATTGAAAGAAAGAAAACGCCATGAGTTAATTACTACTAAAAGTTGTACTGCTTGTTTTCTACATATACATTACTTCACAGGGTTCTTTCCTACTAACTGTGCTGTTTTTGTTTGTTTGTTTGTTTTCGGTCTTTCTATATTTCTGGAAATAGAATAATTAATACACATCTTTTAAAGTAAGGAAAGTCTTGCAAATCATGTGTAACAAAAATAGCAGGCTTTAGATTTTTAATAATATGTCTTTTCACAGTGCTATGTCCAGCCAATGAAATGCGTCTGGATTCAACAGGGGTAATACTGAGCCCTGGGTATCCTGACAGCTACCCAAATCTCCAGATGTGTGCATGGACCATTACTGTGGAAAAGGGTTACAATATCAGCATGTTCTTCGAATTCTTCCAGACAGAAAAAGAATTTGATATACTTGAGGTGTTTGATGGTAACTATAAAATATGTGATTTTGGGTGATACTTTTTCCTATATAATGTATTTTTACTTTACAGCTATGATGAAAATCTCAAATTGCTGTTAGTTGTTCATACCACAATCTATTTATGTATAAAAAATTAAATAAGCAATTGTTTGAATTTGTTGTGCTAAAAAATATCTTTTGAATATACTGTGTTTAAAAACTGTACAGCAAAAGTTATGAAAAAGAAAGAATTTTGTTTCAGTACAGTTAGTACTCTGTAGTACATGATGTTCTGTCAACATCATTTCCTAAATCAGATTAATTTACCATTTGCTTCGAAGATGTTTTCTATGCATATTAATTTATACATAATTCATTGTATGTTATTTAAAACTTTGTAACTTCTTGGTGTTGTGTTTTTGTTTTTGTTTTCCTTCCTTATATCAAGGACCAAATATTCATAGCCCATTGCTGATTTCTCTCAGTGGGGACTACTCCTCATCTCTCAATATAACCAGCAATGGGCACGAGGTATTTCTCCGATGGTCAGCTGATCATGGCACCAATAAAAGAGGTTTCCGGATAAGGTACATAGGTATGTAAATAAGATTTTCATTAATTTATAAAGACATTCAATATAGACCAAATTTATTTAGGATAAAGGATAATGTAAGTTATATTTTTGTTATATTAATTGCCCAGACTCAAAATACAGTTTGTTTTATATGTGATCCGGATGATGCTGATTTAATGAGGAACAAAACTCCATGCCCCAAACAAGATATACACAATCACAATCATATATACTCTGTAGAGATTGAATCAAATGTTTCAAAGAACTTTTAAAAGTAAAAAATAAAAAACTGAAAGAAGCAACCTTCCCCTGCTCCCATTCATCATTTAAATTTAAATTTGTGTGCCACTGTCCTTCATCCTGGATTTTTATGGATTTCATCATTAACATTTTTAAGGTGTGGCAACAAGGCAGGAGTGAACACTGATAAGAAGGAAAATCATGAAATCTTGAAGGATTGAACTCTTTGATTCAAAGTTCAACATAAGCAGCAAACAGATATAAAAATCTAACATCATACACATTAAAGTGAACATGAAGATGGTACTTTAAAAGAGTGATTTTTATACAATCACATTTATAAAACCATTATATAATACTATTTTTACAATATAATATTTTTCATTCCTTAATCTAGAGTAGGTTTGTTGTCACTTGTAGCAATTACACAAAATCTGATTTATTTATTTATTTATTTATTCAATCATCACTACATATGTGAAATGCAACAATGAAAATAATTATTTAAGATAGTACATGCAGAATATTTTCATTGCCTATTCTGGTTAAATTAGTGGAATGATACATTTTTACTTTACAAAGTGGAGAAAGCAACAGAGAACATATATGATATTCTGCCTGCTGTGTTTTGTTTTTCCTTGCTTTTTAGCTTCTGTTATGGGAAAGTAATTAGGCAGTAAAATAGTCTGTAAAACAATATTATCTCTCCCTTTGAGGACAGTTTTCTCAGAGGTGAAATGACTTTGATGTGTAGTTAGATAAAATCTACTTTTGCCTAGACACAAAATATTACGCTGTACTTAATTTCATTGTACTGATTTTGTATCTAGAAACAAGTGTCTTCTGTATAAAGAATAAAATTAAAATATAAGGCAGGAGAAATTAAGTGCAAAGAAAAAAAATGTTTTCCTGGCATGTGCTCTGATAGATATGCTTCATGATCTGCTGCTTACTACGATAAAGAATAAATGAACAGCCATATAATTCCATCCTGATTGTAGAAAACCTGGTCTGAGAAAACCATTGCCCCATAGAAAGTCATAAGACATGAAAAGTCTTAAAGAGTAAGTGAGGCAGCAACTTACTATTTGCCTGAGGAATGGAACAGATGGAGTTTCTCTCTAGTGTTTTGTCAAAACATGAAGAAACTTAGAAGCATTTGGAGAACAACTTCCAACCTACTTTTCTTTCCTACGAAATGGGCATATAACCATCTTAGCTAACAGCTCATGGCTCCTCCTTGATGAGAAAGATCAGAAACTAAGTTAAATTTCTAAACAAACAAACAAACAAACAACTTATCTCTTAATTTCTCAATAATTTACCTCAAGATAATCTCATAATTATCTCATATCTGCCTTCCAGGCTGTAAGTTTCTTTTGTTGGAGTTCTTTGGAAGAAGCCAAGACCAAGTAATTTTATACTCACAGATTTAATGGACAAGGGATTTAAAAGAAATAAAAGCATACTGACATGATGATAGTTAAGCGGAATTTAATGTCATGAAGATTTCAAAAACATACATCCTCAAAGATGTTTTTGTTTCCATGCTTTTATGAAGACTTACAGATTTTTTATACTGCCTGATGTTCTAAATAAGTCACAAAAATAAAAATAAAAAATAAATAAATAAAAAGCAGATTCAGTGTTTTTGCCATGTTTTTATGGTGATACTCATAAATATTAATTTGATTTAAATTAATAATAAAATCTAAAATTTAAAAATCTTAAAATATATTATATATAATACAATATATTATATTATATATTATCTATACTATATTATATATTATATATATATAGTATTATATATTATATATTTTATGTTTTATCTTTTATTAGTTCAGTTCATTGTATCACAGAACTTGAAAGTAGTAAGACCAAAAGAAAAAGATTATTTGAAAATAACTATGTATAGTACGCCCTAGATGTTTCTCTCTTCCAAAAATTTTGTATAATACAGGAATTTATATGATTGCAATAAATTTCATTATAAGCTAAATTTATGTGGGTTATTTGGTTTAAAAGGAAGACAATAAGAAAGCTGCAGAGTAACTGCAAAAGTTACAGGATATGTCTATACTTCCTCTCAGGCTACTAAACCCTGAAGCACTTCTAATGTCTTATTCTTTTGTCTTTACATCTAGTGAAATTGCTTAATGCTTATGAGAACAGGATACAAAATATGACTTCTACTGACATTTTCTGACCTTGTTATCAAATGTTCAATAACTTCAGTATGAATTTTCAAGATTTGTCACCTGGATCCTGAATGCATTTTTTATTTATTTAATATTTATGTTTAAAGCTCTCTATTGTAGCACTCCAGAGTCCCCTCCACATGGTTTCATTGTCAGTCAGACAGGTGGACAGCTCAACAGTATGGTTCGCTGGGCCTGTGATCGAGGTTTTCGGCTCATTGGGAAAAGTACTGCTGTTTGCAGGAAGTCTCCATATGGCTATTATTCATGGGATGTTCCAGTTCCAGCTTGCCAAGGTAAAATATTTCACAATAAAATATATAACAAACTATATTTTACTTCTTATTATAAATTATCTTTTCTTTCCTGACATAAAATGAATAATGCCTAATAAACTTTTGGAGAAAACAAAAAACAAACAAAATAGACATTTAATTAAGAATGTTGTAACAGACTTTGTTAAGGCAGACAGATGCTAAAAATAGTGTACATCCTTATGAGGAGAAAAAAAAAACAACAAAAACATAAGGCTGACATATAAAATCATTCAAAAACATCATGAATGGCTGGTCGAGTTCATGCATTTATTTTTGTGTTGGTTCTGCTTTAAAGAAGTGATTTTACTTTCCACTTTAATTGCCACTTTATCATGATCAAGAAGTACTTTTAGAAGACTCAAAATTTGCTACATTTCCAGGAATAGAAAATCAATATGATGTCAAAAATATCATTACTTTGGAAACTATTCTAATCTTTCATGGTTTGCATTGAAATTTGAAACAGAATTAATCAAATTAATTGATGTTTCATGTATCAAACTCTCTATTGTAGTACTCAGTAGTCCTCTCTACAATGGCTTCATATTTAGTTACTTCTTCATTATAATAACAAAACATGTTTTCCTTAAGAAAAATGATTATTTCACATCCATTGTATCTTAATTCTTTCTTTTCTGAGAAGAATGCTATGTGCTAATTATTTCCATCTTTCACTGTTCAGTGAAATAATAGAATGATTTTTTCATGAAAAAATGTGGTTTCTAACTTTTGTTCAGAATTTTGTGTATCGAGGAATTTACATTATCCTCTCACGTAAACTGATGAAAATAAGTGTTATATTCATTTAGACTTCAGAAATGACATGTTCACAAAAACAACAGATCATTCACTACAAAATCCTAGTACAGTGTTTCAACTAGATGCTTGCATACATTTTGTTACTGTTGACCACAAATGCTGTTTGAATGCTTCAAGTTAATTTCCAAGATGTATTTTTTTGAAAATAAGCCTTTGAATTGCATCTTTGCCTGTATTTGTAAAAAAATGGAAGTACACAAAGTTCATTCGCTGAATATAATTGTTTAGCTTTTTTTTCCTCCTCAGTTGATACAAGGACTTCTTTCATGGAAGTTATTTGTGGAACTTGATTAGACTGTTAACTAGATATCTCAAACAGGGAAATAGTAAACAAACAAACAAAAAAAAAACATATCAGAAAGGATTGTTAAGCACTGGAATAGGCTCCCCAGGCATGTGGTTGAGTTACCATCCCTGAATGTTTTTAAAAATTGTTTGGAAGTGGTGCTCAGGGACATGATTTAGCAGAGGGTTATTACAGTTAGGGTAGTATGGTTAGGTCATGGTTGGACTTGATGATCTTTAAGGTCTTTTCCAATCAGAGTGATTCTATGATTCTATCCTTCTGTGATTCTAACTCAAAATGTCTTATCAAACAGCTTGTAGGTATAATAAAAAATGTTTCATATATACTAATTAATATATATTAATTGATTAATAAACTATAATTATGAATTTGATAGAGGTTAATTTTAATAAATTATATGAACATCCTTCAACTCTTTCATCAAATCCCTGTGTGCTGAAAGTGTTTTCTGACCATGATATGAGCCTGCAACTCACAACTCGGGTTCAACCTGAAGACACATTATTACTGTAAAAACCCTCAGACCTAATCTGATTCCATACATAACTGAATTATATAAACTTTTCGTTGCTTTATTGAGCCGAAAATTATCCCCATGTGCAGATGATTCAGAAGATTTATATGAACTTTTGCATCAAATGTTTAAGAACTCCAGTAAACATCTCTGATGTTCTTCAACAGGGGATATTTACTAGACATAAGGGCTTTGCCATTCTCCCTAGTACTGAGAACACAACTTCAGTAAAACTAGTTATCTTAAGCATGCACTTGCAGTTGTTATAATTTTATGATAGAGAGAATTAGCATTGTTTTATTAACCATAAAAAATGTCAATCAACTTTGCTGTCTGTTTTTATTCCTCACAATTTACCTGATCTTCTACCATGTAAAACTAAGTAAGAAAATCCCATCTTGCCTTCTGCTTCACGTTTTCTGTCATTTATAGAGTAACTAGCAAAGGCGGTATAATTAGTTGTTTCATACATCTGAATTTAGGATTTCCACTGCTAACTAACCGTTTAGCACAGCATAATATGTATTAGATGATTTTTACATAGCAGTGGAAAGACATAAAGAAAAGTTATTTGAAGTTTCTATATAAGTAATGCATCATATTTTGACCTATTTGTTTTCTGACTCCTAAATGAAGATTACCAGTGAAATCACAATAGTGGTTTCTGGCATCATCCTGTAGGAAGGGAGAAATCTAAAATTATGAATTCCTTAATGATGCCTCTGAAATCAGCGCAGATTTTCTTTTTTTTTTTAAATACTAAATCAACTCCTTGTTTGCTGTTTTCAGAACATTTCTTGTCTGCATTTAAACTAATGCTTTATCTTTACATTTCTTATTTTTCATCTGTACAATTACAGTTATCACTTATGAACTCTTTTCTGTTGCTGGCATTTATTAATGCCAGTAGCCTTTTCCACTACTGTGTTTCACTGGTTATTTTTTCAAATCCAGAAGTTAATGTTAGATCATTTTTTTTACATTCTCATTCTTATATGTACATGAGTATAAATCTTGATCTTTGGAACTCTGAATAGAAGCCATCAGTCATTCCTCAAATCACTATAGAATTTTACCTGAATATTCCAGATATGCACTTTAAATAAAAATAAAACCTTTTTTATTTTTACATTTTATATAAAACCAAACAAAAGTCAGAGAAAAGACTGAATGAAGCAGTGAGAAATAGAAAAGTCTCAAGCAAAATTTCAGCAGTCCCTTCCTGTGACATGAAAAGGAGTAAAAGGAAACTGCCTCCAACTCTAATATTGTATAATGACAATAATACAAATTAAAGAAAAAAAGTTTTACTATTCTATCTTTTAGATATTAACCATTCTGCTTATGTAGAGGTACATTAAAGAAATCTTAATGCTGAAGTGTAGTCCATTTCTCAAAAATGATGCTAAAATAAGTCTATATTTACTGTTAATAAATTTATATTTATTGTCTGGAAAAGCATATAATGTCTAAAGCATTCTACTTATGCATTTTTAGACATTGGTATGGTTTTGAGTTATCCATGTTAATATGCATGAGAACAATTAATATAGCTATACTTAAGTTAGACAATTTCTATACTCATTAAAAAATATTCTTTTTATTTCCAAATGTCTGACTATATTGGGATGAGTGTGAAAACTCAGCAACATTTTAAATGACAAAGAAATAGCTTAGCCCTTAAAAGTAATTTGTAACACAATTTACGGAAAACTATCTTATAAAAATTCTTAATTCTTCACAGGTTTAAAATGCAATTTGTTAAGTTTAGAAGAGTATATTACTGTATAGTTTCAGTAGTATTGCCTGTGTTTATGTTGTTCCTGATGAGTGCTATCAGCTTTAGACAGATGTCAGCAGTGATACTCTTCTTTTTATTCCATATATCTTTAAGATATGAAAGGTAGCTACATCTGTTAATTATTGCTATTAAATGAGAGCAAATCCAGGAATCAAAGCTTCTTTATAGAGAGAATAGTCAGATTTGAGTGTGGGAAATTATTAACGCATGAACTCTTAACTTGATTAACATTTAATAAAGGATATTTTATCCAAGACCAATAATATTTTCCGAATTTCTTATTATAGATAAGTCTTTAGCATGTGACGATCCTCAAGAACTAATAAGGTTGAGTTCTTCAGAAGGCTGCATGTTTACATCTTTGTAGTTGGAACTGTATTCTGAAGGTCATGATCACAGAATGGATCTGTTTCAGATGTGATTACAATTATAATGTTGATTAACAAAAACAAAGTTTTTACTGTCTAAGCTAATAAATAATGACCAAACATTTCAGTGATGTATTTATTTTTTTAGATAATATGGATATTCTGTATTTTTCTTTTTTGTTTCTGTCAAGTTTTCAGATATGTTAATAGCTTGCGTGTATCTTTTCACATTTGTAACTTAAAAGCAGCTTTCTGTTTCATACAAGGAAAGTTCTCATAACTTCAGAATAATAAAATATATCACTAAGTGATTCATTGGTAGCTCTTTCTGTTTACATAAAAGGCTATTTATAAAGATTAAGTATGCTAAGCTAAAGCTTGTTTCTTTAAACTTTTAAGGAAAGGATATATTTTGATTCTACTTACGTGAATGGTACAATTCAAATTTTATCAAGGCACTAATGGAGATCTTTGAATATCTAAGGAGTCATTAATAATGAACAAGTAGTGTGCTCTCATGTGTTTTTCAATATCTGGATCATAAGTAGCAGTTGCTGATATACAAAAACTTTTTTGGGGTGGATATATATATTATGCTGCACTGATGTAACTGACAGTGAATTTAGTTCTGGCAACTTCAATATGGCCTGAAACTTCTGCTTACCATTAAATTTAGTTCTGAGGGAAAGAGCATGGACAAGCCTGCCTAATTTTTCAGCTGCAAAGTTATTGAGGAATTTGAAATATAATAAACACCATTTAAGTCACGTTTTCATTTTAGTGTCATGAGGGCTGTTTCTTTCTTTGATGGTATCAAGTGAAATAATTAAGTTCTCTCAGAAGTTTAGTAAAAAGTAGAAGATGGTCCTTATATTTCATAGACGTGTCACTTTTGGTCATTCTAGGTTCATGATTTCATAGAATTTCATGATCCTTAGAGCCTTCACTGTCTCCTAACTTCTTTTTTCTTATCTTCTTCTAAAAAGAATTGTCTCTAATTCTCAGTATAAACTATAGTAGCCATAAGATATAAAGAAGGTGGTGAGCAAATTAATCATTGTTTTCAGTGTTCTTTTCATCACACTATGTCCTGCAGTTTAACTTTACATGTAATCTCTAGTTTTTTTTTATGTGAAAATTCAAGAATATTTTTGAATTTATTTTATAGCATATGTTCTACAAGCTTTGATAGCTTTAGAGCTTTACCTGTGTCTCAGCTGTGATCATGTACATTGGTACAGAACCATAATGTTACATTGCTTATAAAGCAGATTTGTCCTTCATCGGACTAGCTCACAAAAAAAGGCAATAATTGATCACTATTTTCCTATGAAATGTACATAGTCTGAGAAGCTTAATTCTTCATAGCTACTCTTAGGCAGAATAGTTAATCTTACTTTTCAAGATTCCACTTCAAAGTAAAGTACTTAAGAATTGAGTGCCTAAGCCCTGTTTTGGGGATCAGTTTTATGTTATATGTTTGCTGTTAAAATTGAAAAGACTTTTTTTTTTTTTTTAAATTTTATTTCTCAAACAAGATTTTTTTAAAGAATAATTTTGTGCTTTCTGCTGAATAATAAGATACATATAAATATTTTTTTTCTTTTTTGTTTTGGTGGGGGAGGGGGCTTGCATTTTTATTTGCTAATTTTAAAATATTTTTAAGGGTACTTTATTTTTTCTTTGCAAGATGAAAAATAGAATGTTTAAGGTTAATATCACTGTTAGCCAGGGGTTACATATTATATCTGAGAAACACGAATACAGACTAGATTTCTGATGCCTCAGTCTGGTACTTTATTCAGCCATGATGGTCCTACTTTCCCATATATTGTCTATCAGATATTGTCTATTTTGTCTTCTTCAATTATCTTCTTTTTTCTTTTCTTTTTTTCTTATTTTGAATGAATAGGTGCAGGGTCATGAACCATGAACTTTTTTTTTTTTTTAACTCCTCTATCAATAGGCAAAAATTTCTCCGATTTAATTCACTAAAATTTTAAGGCAGATTTTTTGTGGACTTAAAATTCACATTTATGAGTTAAAAAGTCATTTGAATGAACTTATAATTATTGAAATGACAGTACATAAAACCTCTGAGACAAGAAGAAGCTCACAATGAAGAACAGATACGATGACTATGCCTTTCTCTTTAATCAGCGATATCTTGTGGAATTCCTAAAGCTCCAGTAAATGGTGGGATATTAACTACAGATTACTTAGTTGGCACCCGTGTTACTTACTTTTGCAATGATGGGTACAGACTATCTTCCAAGGAACTTACTACTGCAGCCTGCCAGCCAGATGGTACCTGGAGCAATCACAATAAAACGCCTCGCTGTGTAGGTAGGTAACATGCAAAAATAATCTAGTAAGAATATGTACATTATGTTCATTTTATCAAAACTGGAAAATATCATGTCTCTTATCTTTCAGCTTTCAGAATACTTTATGTGTAACTGATGGTATTACGTTATGTGAAGTATATATTTGAAATGTGTATCTGAGAATATACTGAAATATTCTATGACAGTGGCATAAATACCCTACAGATTACTGAACATATTCAAGCTGATAATTAATTTTCTGATAAATCAAAGTTAATGGCTACAGTGGCTTATGCAAAAGTCAGCTCTACAGTGAGAACTAAAATGTTTATATACTGTTCATAAACCCTGTTTACTGTCCAGTATTCCAAAGGATCTGGTATTCTCGGATACTTCTTTGAAAGTACTGATGATTATTTATATCTAGCCCATCATTATGATCCTACACTATCTAAGTTCTGGGAAACATCAATGAAGAGAAAATGCTTGCTCAGTTCCAAGAAGTAGATAAATTCGAAGTGGATATGAAAATCCAGATGACTATAAGTGTGATATAGCAATACAAAAATGACTCATGCAAATTGAGATTATTTCACCCAATGAATTTTAGAAATGGGAAGAAAACATACTCTAGAATAATTTGCAAGGGCTCTCCCTTTTTCTTTTTTTGTCTTGTTCTCGTAAATGCATTACCTCATGCCTTTTCCTCTGCCTAAAGAAAGAAGGTTAACAGAGTGAAAGAAAGCAATATCCAGCAAAGATTTTCCTCTGTGTCATTTTCTTTTGATCAAGGGAAAATTTTGTGCTCACTAACTTTTCTATTAGATTAGGTTTGTGGAAGAATATTTTTTTACTTTCTTTTGGAGGATGTACATGTAGAGTTAGGACATGAGATAAAGATAGATTGATGCTGAAATCTCTTTCTCAATATCGATATTATTTAACATGTCACCACTGTGCAGTCTCTCCAAGTATTTAAGGTCTCATATAATTCATCTGGGTAAAAAATAATTTCAATATTTAAGTTTGCTCTGTATTTTAATAAAGATTTTGATGTGTAATGTGTCGCATCAATTTCCTAACTATAAATCTATAGTGAATTCAGTTATGGCATAGATTTGATCTACACCAGTTGTGTAGCCCAGCATACTCTAGTCACTGCTCTATCTAAGCCACTGATCAATAATAAATGAGAGAAGTGTTACTGCTAACCAAAGGGAATTTTAAATACAGCCTTATTCTTCAAACATTATGTCAACATGTTTAAAATTTATTTCTAAATTAATAACAACAGATTTTTGTAATTTGCTTGTACTAAACTACAAATATGTGTTTTTGTCATTTGGAAGTTGTTACATGTCCAAGCATCAATTCTTTTACACTGGAGCATGGAAGATGGAAAATAGTGAATGGCTCACATTATGAGTATAAAACAAAAGTAGTTTTCAGCTGCGATCCAGGGTATTATGGCTTGGGACCAGCATCTATTGAGTGTCTTGCTAATGGCACCTGGAGCTGGAGAAATGAGCGACCTTACTGCCAAAGTGAGTAAATGTTGCATCTGTAACTGCTGTGTAGATTGCAGATAAAAATATTTAATTTGGTCCAGCTGGTAATTAACTAATTTGACACTGGATGTACTCAATTAGAAAATTTTTCCCTATCTCCTACCTTTTAACCAAAATCATTCAATAGCAATAAATAATGTTCCAGAAAGTGTTTGTTGTTTTTTTTTTATTAAATTTACAGAGAAAATTTTTATTTTTATTACTATTATTTTCAATTTTAGTGTATTATTTGGGGGGCAATAATAGTCTTTGTATACAGAGTTCTTCTATATAGCAGACAATACTTCAGGCTGCAACATTTATTTAGCTGTTTGATTGTTATATGGAATCATAGAATCATAGAGTTACATATTATTGCATGTATCTTTGTGATATAAAGATATAAATTCCTGTTCTCTTTTGCTTTTATAAAGTTATTTCTTGTGGAGAACTTCCTACACCTCCAAATGGAAATAAGATTGGAACTCAAATCACATATGGATCTACAGCTATATTTACTTGTGACTCAGGATACATGCTTGTTGGCTCTGCTGTGAGGGAATGTCTGTCCTCTGGACTCTGGAGTGGAATTGAAACCAGATGTTTAGGTATGAGTACAACTGTCATGGCATGTCTATTTTCTTTCTCTGTAGGAGACAAAAGTAAGTAAAGTTAGTCAACTTATCTCTTTCTGTTACCCTTCCAAGTATAGATGCTAAGAGTGTTCTGCAGTTTAAAAATTTGTGTTGCTGTTTTTCTTATCAAAAGATAACTGTGCTAAGCTTTCCTCAAATTGAATCCCTTTTTCAGTATCTGCCACACAAGCAAAGCCTGTGTCATTGGAATACTCCATATGGCTTTATAACAGATCTATTCATACATGCAACACTGATGTATTTCAGATTTGTCAGCTTTAGTATGTATCCTTACTAAAATAATTGCATAGTAGACCTGAACTTGTGAATATGTTACCGAATTAATTTTTACCACTGCAAAAGATACAATAAAATATATAAATACACAAAAACACAAACAGGAGCACTTCAGCCTTATTTCTGACAGAAAATCACTCTCCAGGTATGATGTATATAATTTAAAAACTTTTTGGTTGTACTTGTTTAGGCATCTTCACTTATTTAAAATACTCAGACGCCGGACACTAAGTTGTTCATGAAAAAGGAACACCTGAACAATGTAACAATTGCAGTATTCCATTTTAATTCTTTAGTATTTTAATTCTTTGTTATTTATTAATATGATTAATTATTAATATGACTAATTATTAAATATGACTTGAGCTACAATTGTAGAGGCATTGAATTTAACTTCATATGCAGCTATAGTTTTAATTTTAGTGGAAATCAAACTGATGATTTTGCCCCAGTTTAAGAAAGTAATGTGAAAGACACATGTACAATCAAGGAAAAAATAATATAATTGAAAAGTACAGTCAAATAGATGTATAATCAAAAATAACCCAATAAAGAGTTAGGCACAAGGGTAACAAAGACAAAGAGAAAATAGGTGGAACGCTTACCCGTGCAGAGGGCTCGCAGTAAAGGTCTCCAAAGGAGTGGATCTCTCAGCAGAGATCCTTCCTCCCTGGCAGTCAGCACTTAAATGGGGCTGGAGAGGTGGAGCCTGGCTCCACCCCTTCCTGCAGCACAGGTGAACTGCTTTCACCTGTGCTCCCAGGGCTGACATACTGCTTGCCTCAGATAACTAATCAAAGGTTCAGGCTGTGATTCAGCAGCTCCCATACAGACACAGAAGTATGAAAATATAAAGGAACATTTGTAAATGTAGACTTTTAGAAGAATCTGAAATTATATGCACCTTAAGTGTTTATTGCAGGTTGTTCTTCTTTGTGCAGTTTGCTGTTATGCTTTTAGACTGCTGTTTGCTCCAAATAGTTCTTTTGGTAATTCATTATTACTTGGTTGGTATAAATCCTCACTTGAGCTTAATCTGAATGACTCATGAATGAGTAAAAGTGTTGCTTATCAAGCTGCAAGTCTGAAGCTGGACGATTTCCTGACAAATAGATGAAGGGAACGGGAAGTTCTTATGTTTCCCTTTTACTGTGAAAGCATTTAGCAGAGGGAGGAAAGAAAAGAAGCTATTTATGTTTTTATTATTATTATTATTTATTTATTTATTTATTTATTTATTTTAGCTTTTTTTAAATTGTGAGAAAATTCAAGACAGATTTTTTAAATAAAGAGAAAAAATAATCTTAAAAAATGCCAAATTCTATGCTTGTTGTGAACAGCATCTAAGGAAAATACACGTTTTAGGAATTTGCCAAAATAACTTCATAGCAAGTGATGCTTAACATAAAATGAATTTATTTCGTCTGACACTTGGCTCTGGAAATAAAAATCTAATATAAGCTTAATAAATTAAAAGATTGCCTAGTCTTTACTTGATTCTTGGATTCAATTGGCTACCAGCGTATTTCTCTTTGAAATGTTGATGATTCTTTTAACACTTAGATAACATTAATGAAATCATACAAGATAAAATAATAAAAATTTCCAGGTATTCAGCTCAAAATCTCAAGCTACTTTTTCAGTCTTTCATTTAATTTTTATATTAGAAAACCTAATTTTCATTTCATCTGTGTGTAGTTAGAAAAAATTATGAATAGTGAATAGTTTTCACAGTCCTATTTTGTCTTGCGTTTTCCATTGCTATTTCTTTTCTTTCAAGAAGAATAGTTCTTTATGGCCATTGAATCTTAGGAGACGTTTTTTGGCAAAGAGAATTAGAACATTTAACACAACTACCCTTCCTTTTGAACATCATATTTTTCTATTTAATTCATTTTTTAATTTTTTTTTTATAAGAAGATGTCATCAGTTGGATTGAAAGGATGCAGAGCCCTCATGCAACTGCCACCTTAATTCTAGCATCCTTATATCAGGAAGAAAAGGCATAAAGGGTTCAAGCACAGGATGGGAGATAATTATAGCAATAAAAATGCTTTAAGATTTGTTGTGTGCCTAATATTGGAAATATTGGATATATTGGAGCCACATAAAAAAGTGGGCCAAAGGAAACTTTTTGTGGTCTTCATTTCTCTCTCATCCTCTGTAAAGCAGAAGAGCAGATTATTTTTCAGCAGACAGGAGGGCTGGACTCATTTAAGGAAATTCTGTCTATTGCTATAGGTAGGTAACGGTTATACTAACTCCTAGATACAGCTGTATGTTAGCTTGACGCTTTAGATAATATGTTCTTAGGGTAGTTCTACCCTAAAAGTTAATGATTAATTTTAAGTATAAATTATCCATGTAATGAGACCTGAAAGATCTAAAAGGGTTTATGAAAGTTTGTCTTTTTGTTTTGACTTTTGACCCATTTTGTTCAGAAAACCTAAATTAGAGTACAGTACTGTGGGAGTAGTCACATTAATGCCATGGTCTCAGTTAAGCAAAATGCAGTGGGAAACCGAGTTCTGGATCTGTATTCTTATTCTACTGTGGAAAAAATGTTCAAATAATAAAATAAAATCCTAACAAAAATGACAATGCTAAAAAGAAAATACTTTTATAACTAGAAAAATTCCTCAGTTTTTGTTTTATTATTATTATTGTTGTTATTTGAATGTCACTCACTAGCCAGATAGGAAAGCTATCCTTTTCCCAAGAAAGAGATACAGAATCTGCTTGATCGTAGTTTATCATGAAAAATGCGTAAAAATAACAAAAAAAAGGGTAAAATATTTTCAATCAACTTCCTAACCTGAAATAGGATATCTGATGTAAACTTACTGTTAATCTTGGTGTTATTATAAAGATCTGCTTAGAGAATTAACACCCCTTCTCATAAAATGCCGAGTATCTATCTGAATTTAAATACTGAAATGGGGCTTATTTGATCAATAAGAAAAGTCTGTCTTGTGTACATCACTAATACTAGAGTTTTAATAGACTGAGAAAGGTAGCAGAAAAAAAAAAAAAAGCTAATTTTATTGCAGAGAGTGTTAAATGTCAGCATATGTTCGCACACTCCATACAGTGTTATTGGGATCCATTTCATTTTTTTTTTTAAATGCAAAATAACAGTAGTGTCATTTTTGGAAGTTGTTATTTGTAACCTGGAGAATAGTAAGGAAATATATCCGTGTGAGAACTGTAAATCCTGCAGAGAAGTGAATTAGTGTTGCTGTTGAATAATATCCTGGATATCTTTTTCCGAAAACATACTGATACGTAGAGTTTTTTCATTTTATACTGAGGTTTTGAGTTATTGATGAGTAAAATCAGCATATGTATGGTTTTGCCATTCAATGTAAATATTCTGTGTTACTTTTATTCCTACTTTTGCATCTCAGAGAATAACCTTCACTGCTGAAAATAAACCTGCTTCACAGCTGAGGTTTCAAAGATTCTGTCATTAAGTTATTAAGCTCTGTATTGGTGGAGCTCGATTTCCTTTGTATTTTACGTATTTTATTAGGTGTTCAGATGTTATGAAAATCCTTTATTGGATTTTTTTCTTACTTAATGGTATTTCTCTGTAATTATTTTTCAAAAGCTAACCTAGAGTAGAAACTGGCAATGTTGTAGACTTCATTTCCCCTAATATCTGCTGCTACGTAAAACATTTCCACTGAATGTTTTTCTTCATAGTTCACCATTGCCTGCACAAAAAATAATGTATTCTGATTCAGTACTTTACCCTACAGCTGCATTATGATCTAGAGGCCTCAGCTGGATTCACAGCCCTACTCTATAGGTCTTCCGTAGCTGTTTCATAGTATTATGGGAGTGAACCTAGTCTTATACACTGAAGTAAAGAAACTTAAAATAAATGAGGTTATACTGAGAAAAAGAGCATTCTAGAATGCTAATAGTGTGAAGTCAATTTATTTACTACAAGGATGTTAGATTTTTTTTTCCTTTTTTTTTTTCTAGTAATAGTATTTATCATAACCTAATTCTAAGATGGAGATTTTGATTAGCTTTTGCTTATTTTATTCTTGCATTTCTTTTTACCACAAACTAGTTCTTACTTAGAAGTAAATGCTGTATTTCTAATGTGTTTTCATGAATTTAAGAACATTTTGTTTTTAGTTTCTCACTCACTCATTCTCTTAAATAGAGATCAGAAGTACAATACTGCTTCACCTACTTCTTTCTCATTTTCTCCATAAATTTTGTAGTATTTTTTTTATGTTCTAATAGACTTCCAAGAGTTGTATTTGTATTGTATCATTTGCTTGTAATTGCTCTTAGAACCAGAATATTAACATGGGGAAGAAAAAAAAAATAAATAAAGCGATCACTTGAATAATAATAGTGCTATTAATCTTGTCTTGCAAAAACAGTGGAAATTAAAAGTAGAATTATTAATTCTTAAACGTTTTCTCATTTATTTGCAAAATAAATGTCCTGGCAAAGAAGAGAAACAAAAAACAGGAGACAAAAGTTGTTCTGATTTGAGACCTTTGTTCTCTAAGCAGCACTCTTAGCAGTCCTATGCTTTCCAATTTCTTATCGTTTTACTCTTTTCAGTTTTCTGCTGCTTCTTTTTTTTTTCCTTTCCTGTCAGATTTTGTTCATGTTTACAGAGAGCTCTCTCAGTATGGTATCCATTTTTTAGTATTTACATTTAGTCCCCAGTGAAAACAATTAACCTGCAAAGCTTAAGTACCGAACCCTCAAATGCATTTAAGATGAATAATTTAGGTATCTCATTGCATTATAAGATATTAATTTCAAAATGATATTCAAATAAAAAAATATATTTGATGTAACTGCATCAAAATAGAAATTTAAAGTAGAAGTTTCATAAAGCAAAAACCATCAGAATTGATCCATGAAAACTACACAAATATGCAATAGTAATTATGGGCATGTGTTTAATTTGTAATTAACATTTTGGAATTCCTTTCTTTAGAAGTATCTTAAGAGAAAAATGACTAATATGAAGAATTCTACTAATATTCATGAGAAAATTGATTTAACACCTTGATTTTGATTCACAGAATCAGACAATCTGGAAAACAAACAAACAACAAAAAAAAACCAGTACAATAGAAGACTAAGTAATAATGATTTCAGATCTCAATGTTTCCTTCCTTTTCCCTTCCCTTTCCATTTTCTTTCCCTTCTCTTTTCCTTCCCTAAAGTTAAGCTACATGTTAAGCTGCACCAACATGTCAGATGTTGTTTTGAAAACTAAACCAACAGGACCAAATCCATCTGGTGGCTTGATTGCTGTTGTTTGTTTACTTGTTTTTTTACATCTCTTAGTCAGAAAAATCCCCTATGAGACTTAAACTTCCAGAGGCAAGAAAATCTCAGCTTTGCCAATGTGTGTATGTATATATATATATATATATATATATAGGAAGTTTCTAACCTTCAAAGAAAGAGAAAAATACTTCAGAGCATTATAAGGGCTCCAAATTTAAAAGGAAAGAACAAACAGTTTTGTCTCTAAATCTATTTTCTCACTAGCAACCTCATATCTTTAGGGATTTGATTATTTATTTATTTATTTATTTATTATTACTTTTCTTTTTTTTTCCTTTAGAATTATAGGACAAATGGTGGAGAAAGGAGTTTGAGTGTCTGGTAATATTTTTACCACTTCAACTTAAGTACTAGCTGTAACACTACTTGCTTTCTTTAGTTTAGTTTAGTTTAGTTTGAGTTCTCTGTCATGTGACATCATTTCCATTTTACAAGTTAATTGGTGAATTGTAGTGCTTATGTTTAAGTTCAGTAAGAAAAAAAAAATGGTAAAAAAAAAAAGACATACTTAATTTCTTCCTTCACTTCTCTGGATTAAAAGTACAAGGTTAAAGACTAGGCCAAACGATTTTGGCAGGACATTTGGATGTAGTTGTAGGATAGCTGGGTATTGTTGTAACAATTAACTTTAGCCTAAACAAATTCATGTTTGGGATTCTTTTGAGACCAATGTATGAGAAAGGCAGATTTCAGTATCAAGTTGTCTAAAGTAATTTATTCCCACTGGAAGAATGCTGAATTTATGATGCATCCAGTTTTACTTTTCTTATGGGATTTATTTCTATTTATACTGTGTAATACTTGCAGTTTTCCCCAACTTAATAGAAATAAACACTTGATTGTTTGAATGGAAGATTTCTTTGTTGTAAATTAAAAATTATATTTGAAATTTCTCTGGCATATTTACTGACAATTTTTGTTTTTATCATTTGCTTTGAAAAATCTAGCTGGTCACTGTGGTATTCCAGATCTCATAGTCAACGGTCAAGTAATTGGAGAAAATTATGGGTATAGAGACACAGTTGTATACCAGTGCAGTCCTGGTTTTCGGTTGATTGGTTCTTCTGTACGAATTTGTCAACAGGATCACAACTGGTCTGGTCAGCTTCCATCTTGTGTGCGTAAGTAAGCGTGACAATGCATACTGATTTCCGCTCCAGAAATATCTTTCTCAGACAAGATGAGGAGTATATTTGAACTTTGAAAAATGGGGATTTTCAAGTGAATTACAACTATGATTAAATGGTTCAGATTCAGTAATATCATTGTATTGAATACATTTTAGTCCATGTGCAAATTTTCTATTTTTATATCTTCATTTTTGTTGTAGAAAACTTCATCATTAAGATGTTAATTCAGTATTTTACTGTTCACTGTCTTTACTTTGTTTTACATAGAAAAAGAGATACTTAAAACTTCTGTAATAATTCTATTTTATTTCTAATTTATTATTAATAAAAGCATTACTGTTTTATACTTTACAATTTATATTTATTCTTTATAGATAAAAACTAGAATAAAAACTAGACTCCATTAAGCAGGAATTTATAAATTAAAACATTCATATAAATATTAGAACTGAAAGAAACAAAAAGCAAACAAACAAAAAAATTGGACCTGAGAAATTGACCATAATTTTCTCACAATCCAACTGAAAACTGTTTCAGAGAATCACAGAATGGTTAATTAAATGTAGAAGTGACCTCTTCAGATGGCTTAGTTCAGTGCTCAAGCAGAGGTGTCTAAAGCAGATTGCCCACAACCATGCCCAGATGTCTTTTTGAAGGTCTACCAGAAAGGATATTCCACCATCTCACTGATCAACCTGTTCTAGTGCTCCATTTCCTTGAATATGAGGGAATGTGCAATAAAGCATTTCAGAAAAAGATATGAGTTGGAAAAAATATTAAGCTTGCAAAAGCTTTACAAAAAGCTTCACATTTATTTATTTACGTAACTGTTTTAATTGAATTTTTGAGATTTAATATTCAAATTTAGTGATTCTGACTTTTTTACTTCTAAATTCACCATGCATTTTGCTTAAATAATAGAAAGATTTTGCTGATTGTGGTATTTTTATAGGTTTAAATTTTATATATTTTTACTTGCAAATGTCATACTTCTGTTTTCACAGGACAAATTTTTATTGCTATTATACATGCAATGAGAAAAATTTCCATGTGGCTCAAAAATGTACTTACCTAACAGTTTTGTAAATTACTGTTTCCCGGGGGCGGGGTGGGGGGGGGGGGGGGGGAACAAACAAACAAACAAAAAAACAAACTACTACCTTATATTAAAAGTTTTTGATAATACATAATACCAATGATAAAAAGGTAATAGTACTAATAGAACAAAAGTACTTAATGACATTAATGGAACATAGAATAGAAAATTCAATTTAACTTTTATACTGCATTCATAGAAATGCTGCGACTCGTCTGTATACTCTAACAGTTTTCAAAGACCATTTTCACTTTTTTGGTTGATGCTAAAAATTTATTTCATATAAATTCTATGTGTAGGTTTCGTTTAGCATTATCACAATTAGTTTAATGATGTACAAGGAAAAAAGACAAATATATGCATGTTAGGCCTAGTAAATTATTTAGAAAAATATTACATTTCTAAATTTCTAAAGCAATCAAAACATTACTTGTTTTATTTTTTTCATTTTTAATTAGCAATGAATATTTTATTAAGTACTGGACTTTGTCAAATCTGAAGGAAATATTTATACATTTTAGAAATTATTTTCAAACAAATTTGTGCTTGATTTTTCTTATATCTGCTCTCACAATAGGTACTTCTGTAGTCAGGTTTTGTAGGAATGCTAAATATGCATCTTTCATGGAAAGCACTCAGTATCTTATTAAAAACAAAACAAAAACTTAAAATGATCTTACGTGTAAATTATAGTGATAATTATAAATCATGAAATCTGATAACAGCATGCTCTGCCTTTGTTTTGTGCTATGCTAGCTGTTAGCTGTGGTCACCCTGGTAGTCCGATTTATGGAAGAACAAGTGGAAACGGTTTCAACTTCAATGATGTTGTGACATTCTCATGTAATACGGGTTATGTTATGCAAGGACCAACAAAAGCACAGTGTCAGGCTAATAGACAATGGAGCCACCCACCTCCAATATGCAAAGGTATGAAGCAAGCATTTACAGATTTCAAACTCAGTTGGAAAATTAAGGTTGGAAAATAGACTGAAGGTAAAGAGACACTATCAAGACAAAATGTGCATTAAAACCAAAAAAATCACAAAACCAAAAATCATAAAACCATGACGTCTTACTAAAAATCATATAATGTTTCATTTTTCACTTAGGTCTCTCTTATGTTCAGAAAGTCACCAGGACAACTGTTGCAGAGAAAGTTTCTTATGTGTTTGCAGTTTTTATTGATTTTGTAAGATAATTTTTACAAGTTTCTTAAGCAAGTTTATGCAGAGAATACAAGGAACTTAAAATCCTGAAATAATACACAACGTTTTTAGCCAGTATAGTTCTAAAATTGCACAGGATAATGTATTTCTTTTTTTTTTTTTTTTTTGCCTATTTCATTTCCATGTATCTGACTGCCCTGCTCAACTTTTTTTTTTTTTTTCTTCCTCATTATCATAAACCATTTGGGTAATTTCCTGATACCCTAAGTTATTTTAGGCCCTGAAAGCCCATTATATCCTGGGTTTCATCTAAAGCGTGGCCAGCAAGTAGAGGGAGGTTGTTCTCCACCTCTACTCCGCTCTCATGAGACTGCATCTGGAATACTGTGTTCATCTCTGGAGCCCCCAGCACATGAAAGAACCAAAGAGTTGGAGCTGGTTCAGAGGAGAGCTACAGGGATGACCAAAATGCTGAAGCAACTCCTTTATGAAGACATAAAGGCAGATTGAGAGAGTTGGGTCATTTTTTCCTGTAAGAAAGATAGATAAAGATTTTTTTACCAGGCATAATTGAGATAGAACAAGAGATTTGAGCTTTAAACTGAAAGACAATAGATTTAGGTTGTAGATAGAGAATCCATTTTTTGATGTGTGGTAAAATAATGGAATAAGTTGCTTAGATAAATTGTGTATGCCCCATCTTTGGAAATGTTCAAAATGAGGTGGAGTAGAGAAAACTAGTGAAAGATGTCCCACAGAAGGGGTTTGGACTAGATGATTCTTAAGGTCACTTCCAACTTAAACCATAATCAGATTCTTTAATTCTAAATTATTTTGTGTATTCATATGTTGTTTTTCTTTGCTAAATTGTTTTTCACTAAATGTCCTCCACTTACTTTCTTTCAATCACTTTGCCTTAAGTGATAGTTGGCAGAAATTTATTTTCCAAGGATCTCTTTGTTGTTGAGAGGTAATCATTATTATTATTTTTAATTTGCACTACTACACATGTATTGTGGATTAAAGGTAACTAATAAATCTATTTTTCAGTCTAGCTGCTGTAAATCAAGTTGTTTGGGTATTGCACAGTGAAGTGCAATTTTCTGAAATTTTACACATCCTCAAATCTACTAATTTCAGAAAAGACTTTAAGAAGAGCCAGCTTTGTGTAGTACATCATTACTGATGCTTGTAATGTGCAATGTCTGACCAAACAGCTGTAAACTGCCAAAATAAATAAATAAATAAATATCAGTATTTTACAATTTTAAAATGTATCAAACCTAATGTAATTAAGAATTTAAATATATATATATATATATATATATATATACACATATATTTAATTATCAAAGTTTACCCAGTTTTTAAAAGTTCATATCTACTTGTTGGGCTATTTCCCTGTCCTGGAAGCATCACCACTGTCATCACTATCTGACCATCTATCCTTTAGCTTAAAAAATGTGTCTCAAAGATGTGATTAGTCATCAAAATGTTAGTATAGGCTTATAAATACATTTGTATTGCTGTGTGGATTAGACTAATGGCACATTTATCCTGTAACCTCTTTCCAACAGTGGACAAATTTTCAGTAAAGGAAAGGATATTACTTGAATATGTTTATATGTCACTTTTAGCAGCAAAGACTTTTACAGTGTCATCTTATTGTGAATAATCATTTTTTTTTATTTCCCCTGATTTTAGCCTCTGCAATTTTCATATAATCTTCCTAGTTCTGTATAATTATATAAAATATATCAAGGTATTAACACATTTGAAACATGGCAAGTTTCTCATTCAATGTATAGGAGGCCATGTAAAGACTATTTTAGTAACCTGAAGTCTATAATTTTTTCTCTTTTTAGTGGTGAATTGTTCTGATCCTGGAATTCCTGCAAATTCCATACGAGAGAGTAAAATAGAACATGGAAATTTCACATATGGCACAGTGGTATTTTATGATTGTAATCCTGGTTATTTTTTATTTGGTTCTTCGGTTTTAGTTTGTCAACCAAATGGCCATTGGGACAAACCTCTGCCTGAATGCATTAGTAAGTAGATAATGTGTATGCTTCTGTTAAGAGTTTTAACTTGACTAGATATTATTTTACGCAACATTTCTATCAGTATCAGAAAAGCAATTAGAATACTCATATTTATATACATATTTGTGTGTTCAAGAATGAGAGAAGTGAACCTTTAGTGGCAGCTGAAGTAGAGCAATTATATTGTTATTTCATGCAGCAAATAGCATTGAAATAATTAGAAATACAATAAAGAAAACACAAAAATCTCCATCTTATCCACTTAATTTATCAATACATCTCAATTGGCCACAAAAATACAATTATACTGAATCTTAAAAACTACAGGGGCCAACTATTGGATTATGCTACTAGTACTTTCAGAACATCATCTGGGACAACAGCAAGATCAAAATACCTGAATACATTAGGCAAACACCAAAAAGAGCACCAAAAATGTCCTTTAGATGTTCTCAGCTTTCCACACTTCTTGAGCAAAAGTCACATGCAACCTATCCATCAGGAAGGCAAAGAGGTCAACACAAAGAGGCTTTTTTTGGTTTGTCATGAAGAGCTTTCTATCTGTGATGCTGTAGATATTTCATAAATTTTTCATTTATTGGGATGGTTGATTTGCTGAGTTCTCTATGAACTTTTATACAAGATCTTACTTTGGGATCAAGTTTTTTCTCTGAGTAAGGCTGAAAGCTATTTCATTTCAAAAATAAAAGGAAAAACAAAGTTTCCTTGTTCAGGAGTCATGGATGAACATTTACAATACATTAGGTATTTGTTCTCAATTTTACCTTTTTTTGTTTTCAATAATTAAGATTTTTTCAATTTTACTATCCTCTATAAATAAATAAATAAATAAGATCTGGTATTTATTTCTTCTTACTGCTAAAATCTCGTGGTTCTGGATTTTTATTATTATTATTATTATTACTCTATTTTGTACAGGATAAGAAGATTAACTGTAATTCAGAATTATTCTCATAATGGACTTTAACTGTTTCACATTCATTTTTGATATAACGATATTGTTTCAGAAATACAAATCTTAACTAATAGTAACATATCTCCAGATAAAAAGAAATCCTGTATGTAAAGGTGCAAAGGTTTTTTTTTTCTTCTTTCTATTTCTTTGTGTTTTTCTCACTTAATCTTCATGCAGAATTCTCAGAAATGATTTACTACTGCCAATTTTACTCTTTTTTAAGTTCACTTTTGGCAGTGAAAGTGCTACATAGAATTCTGAAAAGGCATCCTCAACTTCATTTGCGTAATTTGTATAAAGCGGTTGATAAATTGTAAATCAGACATATCCAAGTTATTCAACAGTCATAATCATAGAGCTTACTAAAATTACTCTGATGCAGGTACTGTACATTTTTATAAGACCCCATCAACTTCTAGTGTATTTTGCAAATTGGCTCTGTTTTGCACATATGCAAGGCTTTTTCAGTTACTGGCTTTTCCACTGTAAGAGCAATGGAAAATAAGCTGAAAGCTGGCTGACTGTTTTCCTTTGAAACTTTGTTGGATTATTATTTTTTTTTTTACCTAACTGGATTTCAGTCTCTCTTTAACTGGACTCAGAGAGCTTATCTCCTTTTGAAATACCAATAGAGTAATGGACAAGAGACACACTGTGACAAAGGAAAAGTTATTCACCTGTAGAGTAAATCAGTTCCTTTGAAATGTGGTGTTCTACAACATGTTCTGATCTTCTAACTAATACAAATTCTGTAAGAAGCTGTTGACTTAGACGATAATGCTTTTTCAACTCTTCCTTTCAATTAAAATCTTTAAGGTGCATATGCTATTAAGGCGCGTACTACTAGAAAAGCACTTTAAATTCGTAGTCTACTCAGAATGAAAGATACATTTTGACGGTATACCTTATAGAATTTCAGTGACCATATTTGTTTCCTGGACTGCAGAGTATTTTCAATTTAGTTCTGAGAAATATAATTTAATCTGTTATTTGTAAACTACCATCTAAACAGAATTCCCATCTTCTAGGCTTGAAATCCAAATAATATAAACCAGTTTTTTGCTGATGTCTTTGTCATCCTCTCAATAATTCTATCACAGTACCTTGTCCTGACTTTTTTTCCCTGACAATATGACATATACAGCCATTCTCAGCTATCAGGTAGATAGAGTGATGACTTGCTGACAGCTCTGCAAATTATAGAAAGCTCATGGTATGCTTTTGAATTCACTGCTCAAGAAAAACATAACATTTATAAATTGAATTGGACTTCAAACTAACAGTGTTGTAATTTCTTTGATGCATGATCGCATTTGACCAGAAACTGATGTAAATATATACTTATTTGCAGAATGTTTTATCTTTTATATCCTTCTTTCTATATCTTTTTATCAGAATTTCATTTTCTAGATTAGTTATTAGAATCCCAGGACTTTAAGATACAAATGTAAATACAGAGAAAAAGTTTGTATAGGAAAGTCCCAAACTGCATACTGTAAGGTATTGATACAAAAGTAATGTTTCCTCTGTGATAACATCTTTTACTCTGAAAATGGCAGAAGAAGCAAATGAGAAAAATAAAGATGGAAAAAAAAATCAGCAAAATTTGTAAGCATTGCTCAAAAAAAGTACTTTCATTTTACTAAAGCCTATATGGTAAATATGCCTTTTTACAATAATGTTCTAAGTTCTTTCTGTAAAATCATAAACAATAGCAGATTTTTATATAAATGTATGACTAAACAAATAACATGCTAACAGAAAGTGTTCAATTTGTAATATGAACTAGTCTCATCATTTTACAAGTCTATAAGAAATTACAGAGGTGGCTAATTTTAAATCAGAGCCAATCAATCATATAAAACATCCCTAAATCCTTTGTGGGGCTGAAACAAGAGCGTTCTTGGATGAAGAAGCCTCTTGAAACAAAAAGGCAAGTTGGATCCTTGAGAAAATGTGACAGTGAAAACAAATTAGTGTATGTACAAATTTAAACCACTAAAAGTGAAAATAATTATTAGAGAAATATTTGCAATCACACATAGCTTTAGTGTTATATTGTACAGCCGATGTGCTGTTGTACAAATCTGAATTACTAGGGAACAGAATAAATTCTCAACTTTGATTAGGCTTCTGATTAAAAATAAAATAAAAACCTGCTGAAAATGTTATGATATTGATGGTGGGGTGTTGATTTTAAACAAACAGCAACAATAATCTGTAAGATTTAGAGGGCTTGTTCCAGCAACCTGGTATTTGCAGCTCTAATGTCTGATTTTCAGTATATACAAATATGAATATTTGGTCAAGATATGCCACATGCCATACACAAGTATAAGAAATAAATGAAATGTGTAAGGTTAGATTCATTTGTAGATAGAGTGATTTTGGCTCATGAATATTAATCTCATTTTCAGAATTTGGCATATGTATCTTGCTTTAAATTTACTATTCACTCTGAATTCTTAAATTTTTTTGTATGTTGGCTTCACATATGAAGTTGTTTATTGTGTATGTTCTTAAAAGACAGTAGTTAATTATTTTCAATACAGAGATTTTTTTCCATTACATGTATTGTTTATATAAAAAACACTCTTCATAATGATGCATAAGGCCTTTTAAATTTTACTTAATTCTTATTGAGTAGCTAGATGCCAAGGTAGCTTCACTGTAATGTTTTGGAGCTCTCCAGGAGATAAAAGACTGATAAAATTATTGCAGTGAAAGTATCCTGATTTTAGACCAAGCTTCTCAAATTTCACCTGTTACTGTGTTTTTGTACATAAAAGGCAATTAAAGGACAAAAATAAATAGCTACACATTCCCATTTTTTTTTTTTGTTGAGTTTACATACATCCTGACATTTAAGCCAGTTAGCAGAATTAGATGTGTGTAACTGCAATCTGTAAATGAAAATCACAAAAAAAGGCTAGATTATGAGGGCATTAAAAATTAATAACAGTATGAAAATATCTTGCAATTACCAATCAAAATTTGTACAGTGGAAAATTTGTACAGTGGAAAAATAATAGAGAGGTGATAATTTCTAAGAATTTCATATTATTCAATGCAGTCTCTGCACGATTAGCATCAATCAATTGTACATATGAACAGGCTAAAACAAGAAATTTTTAGAATATGTACACAAATACTTTATTCATACAATGGAATATCTTCATTAACCAAAACCTGTGAAGTAGCATGGAATTAAGTTTTAAAGTAAAACTTTATTATCTTGTTTATAAGCCTAATAAATGTCATCTCTAATAATTAGGGCCCTGTGAATGAGAGATTCAGGTCTGTATATTCTCTAGTTCAGCAGTGACTGGCAGATAATTTCTTACTGTATTTTAATCTGATGGATACATGCATGATTGTATGCTTGTATATGACCGTGCCATAAAACTCAGCTTTGTGAATATCTTCAGATATCAATATCTTTATCTAAAATACCTTTTTGAAATATAGAAGCATTTGTTTTACATCTTTTTATCCTTAATTAACTTTATACTTATCATGCAAAGTGCTCACCTCCCTAAGCCATAAGAATGTCTTCACAAAATTTATATATGAAGTTATGAAAATAATAACTACAAACTGTTTGAGCAGTGATAATAACCTTTTTTTATCTCCAATAATTATGCATTGTAGTGATTGACTGTGGCCATCCTGGCGTTCCTCCTAACGCGGTCCTATCTGGAGATAAATATACATTTGGGTCTACTGTTCATTATACTTGCACAGGTAGACGATCTCTGTTAGGGCAGTCATCTCGTACATGTCAGTTAAATGGACAGTGGAGTGGATCACTTCCTCATTGCTCAGGTAATATTTTTAAATTAATGAGTGTGCCTAGAAGTTGCTTTGAATCAATATGATTTTGTACTATGTTCTATGATTGATTTTATCAGAAAACCATTTTAAACCTGGAAAATAATGTATAAAACTTAAATAATATCTTGATAGAAATAGAAAGAGGTAAAATCTCCCAAAAGTGAGAATTCTACTAGCAAGAAAATAATATATTCACAGTATGTTTTGTTTATTTATTTATTTATTTATTTATTTATTTATTTCCAAAGTAATTAATAATTACTTTATGAAATCTCTGTCATTAATTGTATAATACATGCATCTTTTTAAAATGCTCTAAGGACGCCAAATAATTTCAGATTATAGTACTTTATTTTGAGAGAAAGCTGTCTTATCCTTCTAAAAAGTTAGACCTCACTGAAGTCAAGATAAGTTACCCGATCAACTTAACATTTAGGAAACTTTCACAAACTCAGTTTACCAGCAGTGATCGCATGAAAAATGGAAATCTAAGTCACACACACACAAAAAAAATAAAAATAAAAATTGGGGCTTTGCCTTAATCACATTATCGTAATTGTAGAAAATTCTAATCTGATATAATTATTTTTTTCTCAGTTCATGAAGAAACATTGCTTTGATGTAGATTGTAGTTAATTTGACCTAGAATCAAATTCTGACTAACCACAGCTTATATACAGTTATTTTCTTTAGCTGCTCTGCATCAAGCAAGTATTCTGTCTTGGAACATATTTTAGACTTTCTTATCAAAGAGTTTATCATTTTAAATTAATTTGCAGATTACCACACAGAATGACCATATTCTACAAGAAATAGTGTGTGAATCTATTAGTCTTCATTATTAGCCTTAATAATACAATTCCACAATTGCTATGTACAAGGGCTGTGCCAGAAGTAATGCCTTTTATTTCATTATTTTGACCCACAATGTCAGAGGCAGGTATTAATGGTATTAAAGTAGAGGTTGAATCTTCCCACCAATATTCCATTAAATTTTGTCCTCATGGAAGAGATAGCTGCAGAGGAGCAGTCTTGACAAAACGCATCTGACATGGCAGTACACATAAAGCAAAGTGAGCCATCAAACTGTAAGGAAAAAATTGCACCCACTGATGTTCATTGAATGTATATAGAGACCAAAATGGATATGAGCACAGTGAGGTGGTAGGTGCTGTGTTTCAGCAATGGCAATGGCAGTAGTGGGTCATCTCAACTGGTGCAGATTTTTATGAACACAGCATGCAAACTCTAATTCATCACTGGCTAAAATGCATTATTAATGGTAGTGACTCTGTTGAAGAAAGCATTTGGTTGCTAAGAATTTACTCTATCAAATAATACTGTTGTGCTCTTTGTATCTGTGTTGTCTGTGAAAATAATGAGGAGGCATTACTTCCAGAGCAACCTACATACATTAAAGACTTAGACACAGTCTTTTTTTTGGTGGTGATATCAGTAATAAATACTAGATAATTCTCAGCTGATAGCATTATTAACCTTTCATATAAAAATTCAAAAATGCTAGGTGAACATAAAGTGACCAAGTTTTTGTTACATTACCCTTAAAATATTTCCTGTTACATCACATTTTGTATTTCACATTCCAGAGCTAGAAGAAATTTTGATTTCCTGCTGATATCTTCTGGCATTCAGCTTTTGGTCATCACAAACATGTCATGTCAGCTGGAGCCATAAATTTAGAGCAATGTGGAATATAAGGGCAAAAGTTATTGTGCACTAACTTAAGTAGACAAATAATCTCTGAAAATTAAATACCAGCTGAGAATTTGTTACATGAGTGGAGCATGGTTCTTATTCATAGTTAACTGTGAAACCATTTAATTAAATCTCTGTGAGGTAATGAAAATGTGTTCTGTTACAACGTCATAGCACCATTAGTTCCTGATGTTATTAGTCACTGAGAGAAGCTGCTTCTGTAGCTTTCAATTAAAAAAAAAAACAAACAAAAACTGGCAGTTAACCACTCTAAGATTAAAAGAGAAATAATTTCTGGTAAAAATTAGGTATTAAAAAAGAACAAAATTGACTTTACAAGAGGAATTAATACTTGTACAGCAAAATTCCTATTTATTTATTTATTTATTTATTTATTAACCTCAAAATATTATTTTAGGCATTATGGCAATAAACTTGCTGAAAATTGTTGTGTTATTGTAGAAACTTTATACTTATGGAATAATTATAAGTTTTTTGTAGTTTAAAAAAATAATTACAAAACAGAAAGATTCATATCTTGAACTATTGCAGGCTGTTTTACTAATCTGTATCATATAATCATGTAGGTAAACAGAAAAGAGCTTAAATTTTTGAGTATACAAGTTTGAATCAGAGTCAGCTAGCTGTCATAGCTGCTGGATGTAATATGTTAATTGTAAATGCTTTATTTTTTTATTTTTCATAAAAGAAATTAAAATATTTTATTGTTTATATCTACATTATATAAAACAACAGTTCTAATTTTTGTTGTTGTTGTTTTGTGTTTTTTGTTTGTTTGTTTGTTTTATTCTTGTTTGATGATGCTGTTACCAAAAGCTTAATATCATTTAAGGAAACACTGAGCATTGAGTTAATTTCTGTTCTGCATTTATATAAAACTGGTAAAATTCAAATGATTTTTGAATCAAGTAATTTTGTCATCATGGGGACTCACCCATTCAGGTGTATCTTTATTTCTAAAAAATAATGTTTATTTATAAAGTAAATAGATGTAAACATATTTTACATGCAATAGCATAGTATTTCATATTTATTCTAACCTCTGTATTTCAAATTTTAGGTGATACAGCCGGTTCTTGTGGTGATCCAGGTATCCCAGGTCATGGGTCTAGGGAAGAAAACAATTTTAAAATTAAAAGCACAGTACATTTCAGCTGTGATATTGGATACATTCTCCATGGCTCAGAAGAAAGAACGTGTCTGGCAAATGGAAGTTGGACTGGGAGACAACCTGAATGTAAAGGTAGTTCAGTAAAGATTCACTCATTTTACAAGCTATCTTGTTCCACATGCTTATCAGAAAAAAATGTTTTACATTGCATTTTGTGACATGGTTTCATACTGACCATTAAAATTTTTCCAATAAGTTGTTGCAATGTAATGTGCTTGACAACAAGAAGCAAATTTGAAATCATTTGCTAGCAAGAAACTGCTTTTCTAAAATAAGTTCTTTTTTTAATTGTCATTATTTTTATATGCACTGAACTGTTTCTTTTTGAGTCAACATCAGCTTTATGTGTTATCTAGTAGAAAAATTAAACAGAAATACTAGATAAGTCTCCTAAAACTCAAATTTCAGTGAAAGATTTTTTTAATCACCTTTATAAATTTGAGTTTCAGAGACAGAGCTGAGTTTTAGAGAAATTACACTGTCAAAATATCATTAGATATTTTTATGTAGTAAATGTTTGCTTTAAAAATTGTGTTAACTGATACCATTGATATTATTATTTTTCAGTAGAAAATGAAATGCTGAAATAAGTTTTTTCATTATAAGTCATTCTAGAAATGTTCAGCTCTGTGTATTATCATAAGAGTTTTGAAAGCATATTTATAAGATAATCATTTACACTTTATTCATCTCGATTCAAAAATAAGATATAATTCCCAATAGATTCTACTTGGCTCAACTGTACTTGACTGGATATGTACTTTGATGATATTATAGTGCATACATACCATGGAGTCAAAGTATACAATGTCAGCTGTAGACTAGGCACATTCTTAGTTGGTTAGTTGGGATTCTGTCTTCATAGCAAAATAATTTTTATTTATTTATTTATTTAGGCTTTGCGACCTGAAAAGATAAAAGCAAATAATTCATGCAGACAGCTATTTACTGTACAGTCTGCTTTATCAGTAGGAGGTGATACCTTCATTTTTCAGCACAACAGCACAGATTTCTCTAACATAACTCTGCTGGCAACATGGATGTCCTTTGACATTATTATTTCAAAAATGATCTCTACTAACTACATTTTAAAAATATTAAATATTTTCCTTTATAGCTGTACAGTGTGGTAATCCAGGGACAACTGCTAACGGAAAAGTATTTCGTATTGATGGAACTACATTCTCTAATTCAGTAATTTATTCATGTATGGAAGGATACATACTTTCTGGTTCATCTGTAAGACAATGTACTGCCAATGGAACATGGTCTGGATCCTTGCCAAACTGCACAAGTAAGACACAGGTCTACTGTATGCTCTTTGTTTTTCTCTTTATTGAAAGACAATGAAGTAAACTAAAAAGGATGACTGCAAATAAGATGAAAGCTTTTTCTTGCACTACTTCATAAATAATTTTGTACATGGAACACTCTAAAAATACAATGCTGTGAAAAGATGAAGAATGTCTTTACTGAATGTTCTGTTTATTGAATGCAGTACATAGTACATCAAAGTATATAGACTACAGACCAGTAGAGTTTGCGGTATACTTACTTGATCTAAATACTTTACTTCTTGTCTTCCTATTTTTAACTATGTTTTTAGTAGGATATCAGTAGCTGCCTTTAGACTAGCTCAGCTAATATTATGATATATATTCTGTAGTCTATTCCACATCTACAGGTGGATGCTGTGTTGTCTGGGACTATTTCATTTTCTGAAAATCTGAATCATTCATCTTAATTAAAATCCATTTGCACAAACTGTGGTAAACTGTGGAGCAGGCATACTACATACCTTGGATTCTCAGTTCACCAACTGTTTAGGTCAACGGACTTGTTCAGAATGCTCCACAGGTTTTCTCATTTTGGAAACCAGGATACAGAGAGGGTGCCAGTCTCACTGGACAAGCTTTGGCATGGAGTTTGACATAGATTGGAAGGGTTTTCTGCCCAAGAAACTGTGATAAAGATACTATAGGGAGGTTGTCAAATTTGCTATTACTGAACTGTTAAAAACATGGGTGCTGCATGTTGTATAAACTAGATTTTTTATTATTATTATTGTTTTTGTTTGTTTGTTTGTTTTGTTTTTTCCCTGAAAAAGCTGAAAACAACAGCTTTCGATTATTGCTACTATGGTTCTCATTATTTCTTTCTCTGAAAACTGAAGCTGAGACTTATAGATCAAATTAATGAGAACTGAGAAAAAAGACTTTGCAGCAATTTTTACACCAGAAATCACAGAAGGTTTTACAATCATTCTCTCATGTAAATTCTATAGGCCCAATTTTGGAATAAACCATGTAACATATTTTTGGATTGCCTGAATATTCTCATCAGTTTATATACATAGCTGTAAAATTTTCCAGGCAATGTTTTTTTTTCAGGTTGTTCAAATGGAAAAATAAACTAGGCAACAGATACCTATGTATTTAACAATGAGGCTCTGAAGTGAGAGGGGGTATGAAACAGCAGCAGCAATGCATGGTTTATTTCTTGTTTTTTTTTTCATCTTATGATCTTAAAATTTTACTGATTAAAATTCTACAGTCCATTAATTCTGCTTTGGAACAGGTGTATTGATTTTCTCCAAAATGTTATTACTCTACAGCTGCTCAAGTTGTGTTTGGCAGCTAATTTGGATGACATACCTTATGCTGATGATGACCAGATTTATACTTTTGCTCCTCTTATTTCTCCCTAATAAATCCCTAGTTCTGTCCTGCCTTTTTTCCTCTTATATATAAATATATCACATTCAAGTTTTAAAAACTGTTTTTCAATTCTTTACTTGCAGTTATCAATTGTGGAGATCCAGGTGTTCCAGCAAATGGCATGAGATATGGTGATGATTATGTGGTTGGACAAAATGTTACTTATATGTGCCAGCCTGGATATACAATGGAATCAGATAGCTCCACCATTCGCACTTGTACTAGCAATGGCACATGGAGTGGGTCAATCCCAACATGCAGAGGTATTTATTTTGATTGTCAGCTATTTCTTCTAGTTCATTTACATCCACTGTTCATTGCAAGGAGTACTTTTTTTAGAAATCTGTTATTACAAATATGTTGCTTGGCTGCTGGAAAATGACTTCATCACTTGGTTCTTTTCGACAGTTTTAAAATTTTTAGATGACAGCACTGCGTGTTGACCATTGTTTTTGTTGTTGCTGCTGTTTTTTTGTTGTTGTTGTTGTTTGTTTTTTGTTTTGTTTTGTTTTAATATTTATGGAATACTGTATTATTTTGTTGCTAAATTGAATTAGCCAATATGAAATGATGTCAGTTTACATTTCTTGTTTGTTTGTTAAGGTTAAGATGTCATTACCAAAGATAAGCCATATACAATTGTTTCTGTCTTTACAAAACTACCACTCAAACACATGATAGGAGCCTTCGGGAAGGGTCTTCACGGATAGAACTGAACTCAATGACAAATCACACTGAATTAAGCTGTTTGTAATAAAAAGATATTTCTCTGATTCATCCCTCATTAGATGTGCACCTATTCTGTGTCCTCATACTTAGCAAAAAGTCTAAGTCCTTCTAGAAAGTTACCTAATAAATATTCCTCTTTTATTTTCTGTAATGTGAAAACTGAATGATAAATCTCCAGGTCCTCACTTTCTCTCATTTATTATTTGTATTGGTGATATTTTATTATTATTATTTTATTATTAAATTTAAATTTATTATTGTTTTATTGAATTTATTTTTAAAACACTTATTTGTAGTTTAAATAGCAAAAAGTCTGAACTTTACTAAAAGATCACTCTCAGCGTCAAAACAATTTTTTCTGAGAAACCTGTCGCAACTGTAAAGAAGCAACATTAAATTTGCAATGTTCTTTCTGAGCCAATACTAAGTGTGTTTAATCTTTAGTTTTCTAGAACTTAGTTGTCTAAGCATATACTATATTTGTTCTCATGATTGGTTTGTTTTTTCTGGATGTTTGACTATATACCTCATTTTCTCTCCTGAGGAAAAACAGCTTAAATCCTTTTGATTCTCCACTCCATTGGCAGTTATTTTCCTTCTCAAGTACAACTGTTTCAATATGCTACCAAGTATAATATAATTCTTTGTATTTTGTCCATTTCAGAGGATGTCAAACTTTTAGATTCTCTTAAAAATTAACTTATTTCTATTTTATTGTGCTCTTAACCAGACACAGCTTCAATTACAAATCTGATTTTAAGAGCATAAGAATGACCAGACCAACCAGTCTGGTTGACCACAATTTAATTTGCTTCTAAGAGTGCCTGTAGGTGAAAAGCTATTACATTAATGGACAGAACAATTATTTATGATACAGTTTCACCAAAAGTCTCCCAGCATCAAATTCTTAAGGACTATGCTGCACCTAACTGGAAGCAGAAGAGCTAGCTCTGATCTGACTCAAACAAATGTATAAAGGATATAGACTGTTAGTTTTGGCTTCTGTTTCTAGACAGTAGATACTTACGTCTTGTATAAATGCATTTCTAATATACTTTAAATTGAATATTTGAGAGCTGCTGCTATATCACAGCATCATGAAATCAGAAAGTAACTTAGATTGGAAGGGAATTTGGAAATCATCTGGTTTAATGCCCCTGCTCAAACAGGGACTATTACCAAGGACAGCTTTCTCAGGACCATGTTCAGATGACTTTTGAAGGTCTCCAAGAGACTCCACATTCTGTGCCAGTGGTTCATGACTCACACAGTAAAAAAATGTTTCTTCATATTAAGGCAGAAACTCTTGTGTTCCAGTTTATTTCTTCTTTTTTTCCTGGCTCTGGGCACTATTGAAAAGAATCTGTCCTCATCCTCTTTGTACTCTTTCTTTAGATATTAACATATATTGATAAGATTTGCTCTGAGCCTCCTCTTCTCCAGTCTGAACAGTCTCAGCTCTCTCAGTCTCTCTTCATAGGAGAGGTGCTCCTGTCCCTTACTCACAGACTCACAGAAAATGTGGAACACTCCTCCTATGAGGACAGGCTGAGAGAGCTGGGGCTGTTCAACTTGGAGAAAAGAAGGCGCTGAGGTAATCTGGTAGCAGCCTTTCAGTATCTAAAGGGGAGCTACAGAATAGAAGGTGACATACTCTTTGGCAGTGTCTGCAGTGATAAAGGGGAATGGCTTCAAGTTCTAAGAGGTTATATTTAGGGTAGATATAAGGAAAAAAATTTTTGCAGTTAACTTTTGCTCCGGAACAGGTTAGTGACATAGTTGATGCCCCATCCCTGGAGACTTTGAAGGTGATGCTGGATATGGCCCTGAGCAACCTGATGTAGCTGTGATGTCCCTGTTCATTGCAGGGGAGTTGGACTAGATGGCCCTCAGTGATGTCTTCCAACTCTAAGGATTCTATGATTCTATGATATCACAGCGGTTGAAGTTCCCCATGAAGACCAAGGCCTCTGAACATGAGGCCATTCCTATCTGTCTGCAGAGGGCCTCATCTGCTTGTTCTTGCAGCAGGCCGCCAGTATAAACTCATTTAGCCTTGTATTTTCTTCAGTCCTAATCCATAAACCCTCAGCTGGCTGTGGCTCACCAACGCCAAGTGCACAAACACGAGAACAAACTTCTTGACTTTAAAGGCAACAGAGCACGAACAGGCTACCCAGATGGGTTGTGGAGTCTACTTCTTAGAAAATACTCAAAATTTGCCTGGATGCTTTCCTGTGCTATTAACTCTAGAGAACATACTTTAGCAAGGGGGTTGGACTAGATGACCTCCAGTAGTTCCTTCATTTGCTTTCTTTCTTTTTCTAATATACTTTCTCCTAGCTTTTTGTTTTAAAAATCATTTTTTTTTTCTCCTTTTCATTCATTATAGTAACTTTTGCCTAAATTTTCCTTCCTCTTTTAATTCATATTTTCTTTCATCTAGCTTCTTGTATACCCTTTTTATTTCAGTCCTCAGTTAATAATGGCTACTATCCCATTATCCAAGGAATAGTGTTTTTATTTCCATCTACACTTATATTACACCTCTTCTACTTTTGTGTCAGTAATTTCTACAGTCCTTCTGTGGTGTTTTTCAGTCTTCATTCCTGCAGATGAGTAGAAGATGTTATTTTTTTCCTGTGAGGCCTGGAAATGAGGAACTCTATTGCAGTACAGTTGGGCTTTTCTTAGATGAAGCAACACTGACAATTTCAAGAGGATGCAAATCTTGCAATTTTATCCTACTACTTAGATGTGCCTTTTTTTGTTGAGGAGCTAGTCATGAAGCAAATATTAATCACATTATACTAGATAGAAACAGGCTTTCCAGGCATATTTTACAGGAATCATGCCCTGGAATTTGATCTCTGGGCATTAATATCAGGAATATGTATAAATTTGTTAATAGGAAGAAAATGTTTGACTATTATTTGAGTATTATCTCACTAAAAATAATTATACCCTATGTTGTCAACACAAACAAGCAAATTCAATTAGTATGATATTACATTTTTTAATTATTGTACACTTCATAGTCTCTATAGTGATTTTGAGGCAATTTTGCTGCCTTGCTTGATACAGCATCCAGTTTAAGACACTTCATCAATAAGCCATTATAATATGTCTCTGAAGTGGAGGAAGCTAGGAAGCACTAACTCCGGGAAATGTGGCAACAATATATTGAGAAATACAGCATGTTCTCACTTAATTGTCCTCTAAAGAAGGTGAAATTAGCACATATGGTTCTTCTTGTAACAGTGTACACAGGGAATATTTACAGCAGCTGGGTCTAATTATTTTGAATGTTATTGCAGCTGTTACCTGCCCAACTCCGCCGCAGATCTCTAATGGAAGGTTGGAAGGAACAAACTTGGACTGGGGATTTAGCATTAGCTATGTTTGCTCTCCAGGCTATGAACTCTCTTTTCCTGCTGTTTTGACTTGTGTTGGGAATGGAACTTGGAGTGGTGAAGTACCTCAGTGCTTGCGTAAGTATTTTCTCTATGCTCCTGTATTACTTAATTAAAATATTGTGCTTTTTTTTTTTTTACATATATTTTTTAAAATCTTGTTTAAAATTCTGATATTATTTATATATTAGTGAAGAGATAGGAATATCTGTAAATCCTTTGTGAGGTCACAGGAAAATGAAAGAAATATGGTCACTGAACATTAAATTTCCCAACAAAACATGCCGTCTTGTATTTGGATCCAGCTATGTTTAGAATTGGGGAAAATTCATTATAAACTCTTTATTTGCTTATTACTCATGCTAGACTTTCTCTGATGTCACCAAGAGCTGTGTATAATGCTTGTGTTTACGAAATCCCAGTAGTGTTCCCTGTCAATTTTCTGCTTTTCCCCATACATTAAATTGAGTTACATGTTCTGTGTAGTAATTTTTATTAACTTGAAAGTTGTCACATTGATGGATTTTTATATTGCTAAAAATTTAATTGTAATAGCAAATGAGCCTCTTTCTTTAGGTTTGTATTGTTCCACTGTCTCACTCCAATTTATAGGTGGAAGATGAGGTTGTTTTAATATCTGTATACCCGGCGTGAGATTAAGAAACAACAGTTCAAATGTTGGTCCGACCAGTTTATGATAAATCCTAATCAGGGAGACAGGGAAGGGAAGGAGGGCAATAGAAAAGATAGGAAAGAAGCAAGAATTGCATAAAGCAGGGATAGTCACCACCAGGATCCAGCAGTGGTCCCGTTGCATGACGTT
>JAPSGF010000137.1:546906-568094 GCA_035772895.1 Perdix hodgsoniae
CTCTCTCTCTCTCTCTCTCTCTCTCTCTCTCTCTCTCTCTCTCTCTCGTTGCCCCTGGCCTTGTCCATCTGTGTCCCTCAGGCAAAGGATTTCACAACCCTTGCCTAGGACTTGTCCATCAAAGTTCTCCAGACAAAGGATTTCTCATCCCCTGCCCAGGACTTGCCTGAACTTATTCATCTGTGTCCCCAGCAAGCTTTGAGACAATGACGTAAAATAATATCTTACAACTTCCTAGTAAAAGTCTAGAATTTATTATTTAACCTAACTCTGTATAGTCAAATTCAAAAATCACTAGTCTCTATCTAATTACTGCAGAAAAGAAAAGGGGGGAGAAGACTGAGCAGTGACTATTTCACAAAACATAACAAAATTAGTTATAATTCACTTTAAACTTCATTAGACATATGTAGTGATTTCTATTAATTTTCCTGAATCTTTTTACTTCCCTGCTTTGTGAGATCTGTGGCTTCAGTCCTTTGTTGGTTGCAGGTGTTAGTCTTTGTTTCAGTGTGAAATGCTTCTCCAAGAGAAATATCATTTTGATTCTTTTTTTCTTTTTGATCTTTTTTGCCTTCTTCATTCAAATGAGGATATTTATGTTTCTAACATATTTTTACACCAAGCTTTCTGTAGCTCCACGAATACTGAAATCTACTCTACAATGGTCCATTTCATCTATGTTAGATAATTGTTCTTTGTTACCCCTTAAAGTTGATTCTGTTCAGGACCTTATTTCTTTAAGTGATTGTGATTGAGTTGTTCACTACCAGAGTCCTGTCTCTTATCATATTCATACCTGCAGTCTACTTCACAACAACCTGTGCAACCATTTCTCACCCATCTCAAACCTGTATTTCTCTGTGCTGAGTATCACAGAATCACAGAATTGCCAGGGTTGGAAGGGACCTCAAGGACCATGAATCTCCAACCCTCCTGCCACATGCAGGGTCACCAACCTCCCCATTCAATACTAGACCAGGCTGCCAAGAGCCCCATCCAACCTGGCCTTGAACACCTCTAGGGACAAGGAATGCACAGCCTCTCTGGGCAGGCTGTTCCAGCACCTCACCACTCTCTGTAAAGAATTTCCCCCTGACATCCAACCAAATCTACCCTCCCTCAACTTAAACCATTTCCCCTCATCCTGCAGTTCTCTACCCTTTCAAAGAGTTGATTCCCCTCCTGTTTGTAGGCTCCCTTTAGGTATTGAAATGCTGCAATGAGATCACCCCTCAACCTTTTCTCCAGGCTGAACAAGCCCAGCTCCCTCACCTTGTCTTCATAGGGGAGGTGCTCCAGCCCCCTGATCATCTTCATGATCCTCCTCTGGACCCTCTCCAACAGCTCCCCGTCTTTCTTGTACTGGGGGCTCCAAACCTGGACACACTACTCCAGATGGGGCCTGACAGGAGCAGAGTAGAAGGGGACAATCACCTCCCTGTCCCTGCTGGCCCCACCTTTTTGATGGAGCCCAGGATACCATTTGCCTTGTGAGCAGCAAGGGCACACTGCTGGTTCATATTAAGCTTTTCATCCATCAAGACCCCCAGGTCCTTCTCCACAGGGCTGCTCTCAAGGACCGCTCCTTCCAGTCTGTATAGATGCCTGGGATTCTTCCAGCCCAAGTGCAACACTTTGCACTTTGCTGTGTTGAACCTCATCAGGTTCACCCAGGCCCACCTTTCAAGCCTGTTGCGGTCCCTCTGAATGGCATCCCTTCCTGTGTCGACCACACCACTCAGCTTGGTGTCATCAGCAAACTTGCTGAGAGTGCACTCAATTCCGTCATCGATGTCGTTGATAAATAAATAAATTGTCTCATTAGTTGTTAATATCTCATTCTGCATGATAGCTACTTGTTACTACTATGGATATAAAATTGTGATTGTACTGTACAAATTAAAAGGAATGGATGCAAATTAGTCACAACTACATGACCAGAAGAAAAATTTATGTTACAGCTAAATCAAAATAAACCTAAAAGGCTCCAAACAGGTCAAGACAAGCTCAGAGAAAGGAACCCTGTCAAACTTCTGCACAATAATTATCACATTATTGATTACAGTAGTACTGTATTACTGGGCTACCAGACTGCAGATATAGCAAAAATTTAATGAGGTATGATTTTGTTCATTTAAGTATGTAGTTAACAGTTATGGAAGAGAAAGAACAGACATTCCTGCTGTGGTTTAACCCATCAGATGTTTCAGCACCAAGCAATCATTTGCTCACTCCCCCACCTTTTTAGTGGGATGGGGGAGAGAAATTAGAAAAACAAAGGAGAACGCATAGGTTTAGATAAAACTGTTCACTGAGAATAGGGAAAAGGATAACAGTTATGACTATTTATATATATGAATGTATATAACAAGTGCAGAAGCAATCACCCCCTGATGTTGCCCAGCTAGCCCCCTAGTGAGCAGAAGAAAGCAAGATGAACTCTCACCTCCTTCAAAACATTTTCCACGTGATGTCATGGTATGGAATATCCCTTTGTCAGCTGAAGTCAGCTGTCTTGGTTCTATTCCCTCCCAGCTCTTTGGCCCCTTCACTGAGAAAGGCCTTGGCTCTACAACACTGCTTAGCAGTAATTATAACATTGGTGCGTTATCAGCATTGTTTTTCTATTAGAACCAAAACACAACATCAAATTAGACATTTTGAAGTAAAAATTTCCATGATAGCTGAAACTAAAACAATTCCCTTAACAGCTCAGTCCTCTGACATGAATTGCTGGGGACAGAGAAGTTTCTTAGAATATCTGCATGTTCTTTGGTAAACCGAAGACCAAGAAAAGCTGAAACTAAAGTAATTTATGACTATTAGAAATAAATTTTATTCTTGTATATCATGTAAGAAACAATAAGAAAATCTTTATGTGTTATTATTTTATGTAATTATAATAATATTTTTTGTTCACAGTATATCTAGACTGCTATTCTATTAATAAGCAATTGCAGTTTCATATGTATGGTTTTACTTTTCTCATTGTTATTTCTCTTGTGTTAGGAAATGTCAAATATATCATCTTTTGGTACTTAAAAAAAAATGAAAATTTACTGATACTGGTTTGTTTATTTGAATATCCAATCTATAGTGATTACAGAAAAAAACAGCTCTGGAACAGAGACAATCAAACAGCATGCAAGGAAGTCTTACTCCTACCAGGACTGACTACAAACATTGATACACATAGAGTAGCTCCTCCCTAAAGTCAGAGATGATAGTGGATAAAGACATGTAGGCTGTTTCTCCACCTATTCTTCTGTACAAGTTATATAGGGAACCGAGCACTATACATCATCTCAAGACTTGGGATTTTTAAGTTCATGTAACACTGTATTGTAGCGCCACCTGGTGCCTCTAGTATGACACAAAAAATAGATCTACTTTGGAAAACAATTACTTGTAGCTTTATTATTATTGTTTATTATTATCATTATTATTATATTTTCGAAACAGGGAGATTCATTTATTTATTCATTCATTAAACTAGTCTTGAATAGCATAGCAGCACTTCAAACAGTGCAAACTTTTAAAACACCTTAATCACTTGATCAGCTGATGTAGTTCCGATGCTAATTTGGAAACCTATATATAAAGGTTATATTTCTCGGACAAGGATAATACAGTTTAAAATTTGCATGGATGTTTTTTGTTTGTTTTTTTTTTGTTTTTTGTTTTGTTTGTTTTTGCTTTGCTTTTGTTTTGTTATTGCTGCCTCATTTGAGGAAATAAGAAAAATGGCTTAGTCAGTAGTACTCTTTTAGATAGAAAAGGTACTAATTGTAACAGAAGACTGTAATACCAGGAATTTTATTATTATTACTTTTAGAAAATAGAGAAAGCTAGCAAACAAACCTTTCCACTTGGTAGCTAGAGCTATAGAACATCCTGAATTGGAAGGAACCTAAAATGATCATCAAGTCTAACTCCTGGCACAATATACAACCAGATAGTCATTAAAACATATCTGAGAATGTCATCTAACCACACCTTGAACTCTAGCAGGTTCAATTACATGATCACTTCTGGTTTCTATTGTATAAATTCTTTTTTATCTCTTCTGGTATAAAAGGAAATGAAGGTATTATAGGGACATTATATTTTCCAAAGCATGAGATAGCATTGTTGATCAACCCTTGTGTGTGCTAATGAAATATTTCTCATTTAATAGGCACAGCCTATTACCTATTAGAGCTTTGTGGCTTCGCTAGTATGCTGTAAGATTTTCTAGTTGGCTCCTTTCTGTTTTATGTGGTAGAGGAAGTTCAGAGTTAGGAACATGCAGTTCCTAGCATGCAGAGAGACCACAGGATACAAGAATTTGATTGTATTTGATTCTATTCTATATATATATATATACATTTCCTCATAACAATATAACTGTGCTTTTTATTTTTCAACAGGTGGGAAATGTTGTTCAGTTCCAGTGTAAGAAAGGACATCTTCTCCATGGATCAACAACAAGAACTTGCCTTCCTGATCTTACATGGAGTGGAGTTCAGCCAGAATGTATACGTAAGTAATTGATGTATGGATGAAGTATTTCTATTAATGCTAAAATTATTCTTTAATTCCTTTCTATGTTGTCTAGTTACTGAAGTATTTTTATAAAGTTGTCATATTTTTATATATAATTATATTAACCTATATTTAATATAATTTTTCATTACTATTTTACAGTATGTAGAAATAAGAAATTAAATTTTTTGAGTAACCAATTTTTTCTACAATAGCCTGATGAGATTTGTAAAGCAAAGAAAAGTAATCACAGTATCAGTGTACGGGGTCATGTTAAATCTGATCCATTTCAAAGAAGAGATAGCCCTTCTGTTGTCTAGGGAGATGCTGTTTCTGCCTAAGAGAGTGCATTCCTTTCAATGAGGGATGTACAAAGACTCAGGAAGTGATGAGAACAGCCCATGAAGGAAATCCCTGCATCAATCTATCTTGTACTAAAATAGATAGTTGCAATCAGATCTTGCAGAGAGTTTGCACTACCAGTTTACTAACTGTAATCAGGGAATTAATGGGGTATATTAAGAAGGGGGGGGGGGGGGGGGGAAGGCCACAGGGAAAAGAGTTTTGTAATTGTAATTTGTAATGAATTGAAGTGAAGATAATCCTAATTGCAGACAGAATTTCATTTCTTAGATCTTTCACATTTGAGCATCACAGTTAATCTTTCTAGTTCTTCAACAAGCCATCCGTATTTTTCTGGAAACAGTGCCACCTTATAAGGTCTGATCTTAAGGAATACTGACAATGTATGTTGAGTATATCCACAGAAGAAAGCATTTGTGTCCCATTTGGTGCTAGTGTTCCCCCTGAACAAATAGCAAATCAGTGGCTCTGCTCATACTCCAGAGGTATGGAGGTATGCTGTTTTTGAGACAACACAAATCTCACAGACACTCATTGTTAATGATGTAAAACAGTTTACATGAGATTAGGATTAGTAATTAATTTTTGTTCCTGATATTTAAAATTTGTCTCGACTACAATAACTACAATGACCTACATAGTATTTTCTAAAGTGACCCATTTATTTCCTGTTATTCAATGCTATATGAGTATCTTAAACCATATAACCAGGATTGCTTTTTAATATGGTAAAATGTGTGGTTTTTGTGTTTATGTATACAGACAAACGATTTTAAATGTGCAAGGGTGCATTTAAATTGATTCTTGGTCCCTTGATGGTGAAAGGGCCACTTTCAAAAATGTATTTACTTGTAACCTCAGTACAATCATTTATAGTCTATACTGTAATTTAATTAAGAAAAAAATATTTCTCTGTTATTTTTATTGAAGCTTTTTTTCCTCATTACTTACCTGTCAGAGTGAGCATAGATTATTTTTAACTGTTTTGACTGAAGGACATTTTATCTTTTATTTGTAGCTCACAGCTGTAAACAACCAGAAACACCATCTCATGCAAATGTTGCAGGAATGGATCTTCCTTCACTTGGCTATACACTGATTTACACTTGTCAGCCAGGCTTCTTCCTGGCAGGAGGATCAGAGCACAGAGCCTGCAGATCTGATGGCACGTGGACTGGGAAAGTTCCAGTTTGTGAAGGTAACTTCTTCTGTTTCCTGTTGCAACTGTCATCTATCACATTTTAACAGTATTCTTTACTTGCTACCTAATAAGGTGAGGTAGGAACTAGGAGAGCAAATATCTAAAAGGATAGTTCTAAGCCTTTGTCAGTTGTGTTTAATGGGACAAATACTTTCATCTGCTTATGTTTCATTTGCATGCTCAGAGGTGTGTATTACAGATGAAGTTATAAAATTCTGGGGTTCAGGTTAACAACAGTGTTTAAACTCCCTACTGAGCCAGGTATGGACTACATTCTGATAGGCTTGGTGGAATAAGAACCTCAATGTTTTTGCACTAGGATGCACCTAGTAGGTATACTGTACACCTAGGGTAGGTGTACTGTAGGAGACTGTGTCAGCTGCAAAACAGCTAAGATTGTTGCAGCATTAAAGAAGGATGCTTACTGAAGTTTAAGTAGAGGTCTTAATTATTACATGAAATGAAACCATAGGGTTTATTATTTTGTATTCAAATAAAAGCAGCAACATACTACTCACAAAGAGAATAAATTTATTTACTTTGCTTTTCCAAAATTCTATTTTGTTTATGGTGTAGTTTGTTGGGTTTTTTTCTACATATTTTGGCATAGCATGGCACGAAAATTCTCATGGTAAAATCAGGATGAGAGTGGTATTTTTTATGTGCAATTAGACAAGTATAGCAACTGTTTGGAATTCCAATTCATGAATAATTAAAGAATTTACTGATGATTACTGATACATAATGTTTCAGATGTGGTTATCCCCAGGGCTCCTAGTGAGACATACAGTAGCTATGTAACCAAATGCTGCCTCTTGGAACAGGAATTCATTCACAGGAAGTGAATATTTTGTATTCCTAAAAAACAGGTGTCCTGGCGTTATATACCAGGCTAGTGATAAGGAGAACAGAGCAGAGCTTTGGGAAAGTGTTAGGAAGTAAGCTGCCAAGAAGCCCATGACTTCATTAGTGTTCAGGAAATGTTATGGCAGGCCAAATGTGATTCACGGGTTGTATTTTGATCCAAGAATTTTCTTCTGCTGATGATACTGAAACAAGCAATATTAACTGTCTAACTGATTTACGAAATCTTTATGAGAATGTTTTTATTTATTTATTTATTTATTTATTTATTTGTAATTTTCACTGGTAACTATTAGTGTGTCCACCTTGTCATATAATTGTTTCCCAGTGTCTTGTGGAAATGTTGACAAAATGCAGAATTTTCAGGATCACTTAACTTGTTTCTTGCTCTTCAGCAGTGGTAAAAAAAATACCGGTAAAATAGCAGTAAAAAAAATGACAAATTATAAAGTATTGACTCTAATGTAAAAAATTAAAATGTCTCCTAAATATTTTCCATCTTACCTATTAAATAGATAGATGAAAAATCTCTCCTACAGATGAGAGAAGACAGTGTTCACATGTGATGGTGAACTTTACAAATATGACTTGGAAAAGGATGAAAAGGAATAAAAAACTTGGTGTTTAGGTCTAAAAAAGGACATTTAGGAGAATTTAAGCAAGATTTGTACTTTTAAGCACAAAATTGCAGTGTTTAAAGTCCTACTTAGTAAGTGTCTGAACAAGAAACTTTAATTCCAGAGACAGTATATGTTTTAGTTTTGGTCTGGTATTTAAAATCTCAGTTTTGAACTTTACTTGAAAGGATGATTAACTCAAAGTTGTTTATATTAAGCCCTTTTAAAAACTATGATCCAGTCATTTCTAACCTGAGTTTGGTGCAATCAAAATCATATAATGCTCAAACACATCCTCCAAACCAGCCATATTCAGTGAAGTTTGGCAAGTTTCTTTTTAATGAGACATGAAGTTAAAGATTTATCAATCAGTCTTAACAACAGCCATCAAGTCTTTAGAAATTTAAGTTTAATTCAGCCCACTTGCCCTTGCTTCTTGCTAGCTTTAATCTATATAACAAGAACAAGACTTCTGTAATAATCTAAAAGTTATTCTTATCACACTCAAGAAAAATATTCTCAGTGATTCCTGTTGAAGTATTGATCAGAAAGAGAGGATTGTGTTCCAAACCAAAGAACAAAATAATCCAAAATGACCACTGGTGCAAGGAATGAGCCCAGTGTACCTCAAGTATCCTACAGTAGAAGACAGAATGATGTACCTTCTTTATAGCCAAGCAAATCCAAATTATTTTCTGCAAAATCAAACAGCTTCACTTGGAGGAAATAGCACTTCAGACTTTCTGCTTTAGTAAGCAGACTTATCTGCTTTAGTAAAGAACTGAAATTCAGGTCTCTAATTTCCAGTGTTCAAAATCATCTGAGCAGTTGTGGACATCTTAATTTGTTTCTTTCTGATATTATTCTTTAAAGAATAGTGATTATTTCCATTTTTAAGAGATTAAGCATGTAACTTTGTATTTTTCAGTCCTGAACAAAAGGTATTTCTCTCAGCAGTGTTGAAGATAATTAAGTCCTGGAGAGGAACGTGATAGAAAATGCATTTGTTGTAAATCTCCTCAGTTTGGTGCTGCATTGTGTCCAGTCAAAGCAGCATCCACACTGCTATCTTATGTGGATAACTGTGTGTTTGCCTACATATATCAGTGTATATATATATATATATATATATATATATGCACACACATAGTATATTATATATATAATATTTAAATCATTCAACTTGCCCTAGATGACATCTCACATATTAGATGCCCAGCCCAAGACTGAATTCTGAAATATGGATTCTGAAGCAAAAGCATTACAAATGATTTGGTAGCATCCAGATAACTTAAAAAAATGCGGCAACAGAAGAAATCAGTGGGCACATGCTCCTGTGATACTAAGTCTGAAGACTGAAATCTCATTTGTGTTTAGAATTGGAAACATCATCTTATATCCTTTGTAACAAGTAAAGTGTAGTATGGAAATGATTTTTCCTAGTTTATGAGTAACTGATTCACTCACAATCTGTGTCATTCATTCTTTTATAACAGCTGGTTCCAAAATATTGGTGAAGGATCCCAGACCAGCTTTGGGAACGCCTAGTCCCAAACTAAGTGGTAAATATTTGTATTCTTGTATGCTTATAAGACATAAGATGCCAGTGCACACACAAAACAAAGCTTCAAATTCAGTATCAATGACTTCAAATAATGAAAGTGCTGGTTTTAAATACTGATGATTTGTTATAGGGCCAAGTTTGATTTTGCCTTTAGAGGCTGTAGTAAAGTCATCCCAAGTAACCTTCAATTTCATTTTTTAAATGGTATCTTATGTTAAGACTTTAAAGATCTGCATATATACTACATAGTCAACATACTTCTTTTAACAATACTGCTGCATTACTTAAATTACTCATTAACCAACTGGAATGTAATGCATTTATTCTCCCTGATGGACATGTTAGATATAGCAGGTCCAGAGGAGGACCATGAAGATGATGAGAGTGTTGGAACATCTCTCCTATGAAGACAAACTGATAAAATTGAGATTATTTAGCCTAAAGAAGAGAATACTCTTAGGAGACCTTACAGCAGCCTTCTAGTATTTAAAGGGAGACTACAGGAAAGATGAGGAGAGACTCTACCAGAGAGTGGAGGACAAGGAGTATGATATTAAAAAAGGGTGGGTTTAAGTTAGGTTTAAGGAAGAAAATCTTCACAGTGAGGATGGTGAGACACTGGAACAGTTACCCCAAGAAGCCTGTGATACTCCATCCCTGGAAGTGTTGAAGGCTAGACTGGATGGAGCTTTGGACAACAGATTTAGTGGGAAGTGCACCTGCACATGGCAAGAAGGTCAAATTAGATTATCTTTAAAGATCTCATCCAACTCAAATCATCTATGGTTCTGTGATTCTGAGAGGAGAGAGTAGATAAAATGTTTGCATTTGTAAGATTTTTTGTGGATGTTTGACTTCATAAGCACTAACTATTGCAATGTGTACTGAAACATGTTTGATGTCTATATAGTTCCTGATGATGTATTTGCCCAAAATTACATATGGAAAGGATCTTATAACTACAAAAGCAAGAAACAGCCCATGACTTTGACAGTCACCAGTTTTAATGCAACTTCAGGAAGAGTAAATGCAACACTTACAAACAGCAATATGGAATTGCTGCTTTCAGGTATGGGATAAGAAAAACTAATTTCAGTTTGTGGATTTTATTGTTTGTTTGTTTGTTGTTGTTGTTGGGGATTTTTCTTTATTCTTTTTTTTCTTTTCTTTTTTTTTTTTCCTCAAGTGCATCATTTCTCTGTAACTTAATTCATAACACACATTTTAAATTTTTAATATCTGCTCAAAACTGGATTTCCTTATCAAAGACATTTTTATGCTAATTCAGTTCCTATTCAAAGGAAGAGATTATTCCGCCTTTTCCTTCTTCAGTTTTCCAAGTGTTTTATTAGATTTGTACTTAATGAGAAATGAGAAGTGAAAGAATTGATTTTTCTAATTCTCATTCTTTTTCCTTAAATATTTTGTGGACTTACATTACTATTCCTGACATTTTATTAATTCTTAAATGACAGATTTTTCCTACATCAGCCTATTAGTAAGCAATATGTTGACCTAGAATCAAGACTTAAAGAACACAGAGAAGGGGAGATGAGAGTTTATACTAACCTTCATGCTGTGGTGTCTGTAGAAGGTCTTGATAACAATATTAGTTTATGCCATTCTGTTGTCTCTGCTGTGCAGAGCAATGTTGCTGTAAAGCATCAGCAGAAACTGACAAACATGGAGCCTGTAAAATAGGCTGTATTTGGTTTATAAGTTGTTTTTATTTGTTTGTTTTTCAGACTCTTTTAATTTCTTGATTGAGATGTCATCCACACAGGCAACATATCTATCATGTCACAGAAATACAGGCTATACCACAGTGATGTGGATAACAAAAATAAAGAGATAGATAGATAGATAGATAGATAGATAGATAGATAGATAGATAGATGATCTTATATCGATATTATCACTCAAAAATTAGTTTTTTTTTTCACTCATTATTTCATTAGTTTTTCATTCATTATTTCATTAGTTTTCATTCATTAGTTTTTATTATCACTCAAAAATACCATCTATCTGAGACCCTCTTTGCAAGGGACTAAAGAAGCTAAATTGCAGTTATGTGTAGGCTGGATCTGCTGGTTTTAATCTTATTCTTCATTTAAGGACCCTTTTCTCACTCATTTTCCAGAAGTGTTAGCAAGGAAAACTGCAATAGACCATTAACCCATTGGAAAAGAAGGAAGTTCAGCACGTGTGCTTCCATCTGGTGTTGTCTATGGGAAGAATGTAATGGGCCAGAAAAGCCATGTATCTGTCTAGTTCTCAATTTCTACTATCTAAAACTGTGAATTTTTATCACTAGATTTGTCTGATGAAAGTGTTTTGTAGGTATCCCTTGAGAATCCCTCTTGATAGGCCATACATAGACTGTTTCATGAAGTATTTTCTGATTTTTAACCATGTTCGTCTTGAATGTCTGTGCAAATTTTATCTGCTGTGTAATGTTTGTTTAGTTTCTATCATGTAATTTCTATAAGGAAATTGGCAGATACAGCATTTCACATTATTGGGATTTGTAAAGCTTAAAATGATGGGCTTTTTTTCCACTCAAAAAAGCCTCCTTCTCTACGGAAGTATTTTCTTAGCTGGACACAAAGGTAATTATGACAAATGCCCATTTCTTCTCTAGACTCAGGCATTATACACTTTATAAGGTAGTTGTTTTGCTACCTATTATACAGGTAGAAAACTGAGTTATTGAAAGAATATCTTAGTGTCAGGGATGCACAGATGGATGAGAAACATCTAGATGCAAAGGAACTGATTTAAGCTTAACTTGTGGTTATCCAAAATGATAGCTAGTTCTCTTCCCACTGCAGTACTCCTTGTTTTTTATTCTTGCTTTTTTTTTTTATTTTTATTTTGACACCTATGCTTGATGTGATTATAGTATACATGTCTGTAACGGGTTGGAAAATGGGCATGTTCATTTGATCATATCAGTATGAGTGAAAATAGCAATGCTATTATGGGAATTAAGAGAATATAAATGCACAGCTCTTACTTAGCAGTTTGGATCAAGCACTCTTCTTTACACTGGAAGACAAGTTGCCAGCTCTGAAGAGGCACATCAATTTTTCAATGAAAAATGCTTGTGAATCAATCATTGGAGATCTGCAAATAGAGCTGCCTTGGCTTGTGGGAAAGTTTTTCTCTATATTTTTCTTGAGTGTACATATGTTTGTGTTCAGGTACACATACCAAAGCTCTCACCCCCATGCAAGTATTTCCAAAAGTACATTCATGCAATTCATTCATTTCACTTCTGATTCCTTTATCCTAAGTTCCAAGTGTTGTCTAGAGGATCACTGACCAAGTTCTAAAGTAACTAAGCTCCATTTGATGTTAATGAAGTCCTGAAAACAAGAGAGCGAACCCAAGACACATTAATGTGAACTCATTGCTGTGTTACCACAAAAGTCTGCTTTATAAGCTCATACCTCTTATATAGCTATTCTTAGCATGGAAAGTGAAATTGTGATTTTAGGCATGTAAATAAAGGGCCATTTCATTGCCATATCTCATAATGATGCTTCTGAAGTGTGGTAGGAAATTTTCATTTTAGCCTGAATTGAATATTTGATGTTCCCATCTCTTGCCGTAGTCTATAATAAAAGCATACAGTAAGTCCTAACACAGAGGACAAAGATAAATGTCTTAGCTGTGATTTGTACTTGCATCTTTTCCCATTTTAGAACATCTTGTCCTTCTCAGAGTAGCGGCCAACAAGATAAATGTGACTATCTTTGAAATTATTTTTTCTTCTTTGTATTCAGTTTTACACAATGAAATTGCCATTTTATTCTGACCGTGTACACAAAATTTTATGTTCTCGCTGGAAAATTCTTCCCTCTCTAGCATTACTGTCCAATATTAAGCTGTGTGTTTGTGTGTGTGTATCAGCATTCTTCCTTCCCTACATTAGCATTATAAAATCACCAATTACCTGTTCAGAAAACCTTATTTGTATCCAACTATTGTGATAGCTAGTGGCTTTGTACAGCCTGCTATGTATTCTTCATCTGGACAGCAAGTTTACATCTCAGCACTGTCTTTAGTTTATGTTCACATGATAGAATTTCACCAAATTTGAAAATAGGAAATGAACAAAACTAAGTGGACTGCTATATTACTGGAGTATTCTTTTATCTTAAAAAGATCTAGCTGAATTAATTAGTATTTAGGTAAGACATACTAACTAAATACAGTGTGAAGTCATCCACATTAGTTAGTCTGTGTACATTAAAAATGTAGGAGAGAGCAGGGGCGGAATAAAACCCAGTTCATGCAGTTGTGTTCAGTGACTTGTAGAAGATAAATTCATTTCAGTATGACATCAGTTCTTTACAATTAGTGAGTGAATTTTAGTTTCAGTTTAGTGGCAATTTTTGGAGGTGGAAAGAAAAGTTTGTTTGTTTTCCATGGTTTTCTCTTCAGTTTTATTTCTGTTAAAGTTTTTAGCTCTTGTTGGCTTTTACATATGGAACAATGATTTCAGTGCCTTCACAGAAAGGAAGTGGTCATACCAGAAAGGTCTTCTCTCTAATACTTAAAGTTTCTAAACCATTAATTGATATTAATGATTAAAAAATCTCAAAGAAAAAAAAAATAGTTAGCTATATGTTTTGTATTCACAACATCTTTCTAATGGGAGATTAGTTCACCAAGTTTATTATATTATTAAAATGAATCAAGTAATTATGCAGACAAAATAATAATTAAAAAAACATATACAAGTCTTGTCATTGTCTGAATACTGACAAATGAAAATACTGACTGATGAAAAAACATTTTTATCAAATCTGTAAAAATTTAGAAATTCTAAATTCAGCATAAACTTGTGGAAAAGTTTTAGATGTGTATTTCTACATGATCTTCTTTACCTTATCACTAAATTGGAATCTTAAAAGATGCTATGTTTAAACATACTCTGTCTTATTCAGAATTGTATTTTTTGAACTACTGTAAATGCTTGTTCTATCTAAGGCTTGTTACTGTAACTCATCTGTGTATAAGAATAGGGGTTCCCTTCTCTTCTCTCTACAGACTAAAATAAAAACAATTTTATTGAAATTCTGAAATAAAACTAAATCACAAAATAATGTATCTTGCTAAAATTAAATGTTATTGAAAATGCTACTTGTTCTTCATGTTCTCCATATTTAAGGCAAAAGATCAAATACTTATTCTTAACAATGAAATGATTTCTCCACTCAATGCAAATAAGAATTTAAAAACTCTATTCTACAGGAGTATATAAAAGCCAGGAAGCTCGACTCATGCTCCATATATATCTTATTAAAGCACCATCTCATACATCTGTGAGCCAGCTGAAAGAAGAAAAATGGGCTATGGATGGTTTTGTGAGTATATTTCTGCTACACAGATGATGATGTAAAAAAGCAAGTTCTTTATTTGAAATCATGCAGGTACCAAAAATACTGAAATATGTCAGATACAACCTTATTATTCATTAAATGAAAGAAAAATTGATTGTAAGTTGTAGGAGACCAGTTTGAGGAAAAGTACAGAAAAAGACATCTATTATTAATATACTGGTAAAAGGGCTAAACTCCTTTGGTATGTATAAGCATGTACAAACTAAAGGCTTCATGAACTTGCTTATGAGGTGTAAATACAATAAATTTGAGTATAAACTAAATATACATAAGTACACAGTAAAGTTGTCTGTTTTATCTACATTATATTTTATTCACCTATTGATCTTATTTGAATTATTGTTTTGTTTTGTTTTGTAGTTGTTCTTTTCTTTCTGTTTGCTTTGCTTCGCTTTAATCTTGAATAGCTTAGATTACTAAATCCCAAAGTCAGAAATTCACCTAAGAAATGCACCCTTATTTCAGTGACAATACAGTTTCAGGTCATTGTTGAAGACACACTGTTGTCTTCAGAAAGGGAAGCTTAAGTGACAATCTTGAAGAAAATTGCCTTGGTACTACTGAATTTATACCCAGTAATGATCCAGGAACAGAATTATCTATAAACTGAAATATATTATTTTAGAATGTACTTAGCCCTAGTAAGGGAGTTATTCATAGGATCTCTTATCTCCCTTTTCCAAGTCAATATACCAACTCAATATTAAGAATATCAGTCAGTATTCTAAGTATTCAATATTTTGGACTAAAAATTATGTCTGTAGAACTAAGTAGTTATTGGATAAGTACTGCACGGTAACAAAGAAACTATCTTCCAATAGAAGAAAAAATCTTTTTTGTTGACTTTTAAAATGATTATTAAAACCTCAATACTTGCTTCCTTAGGATTATATATTACATAAATTTTGCCATATACTTCCTAAGAAATCAGAAAGTTATTAAGTATATACAAGATATAAAACTACTGACAACTTGAATTGCCAAAAACTTTCATTTTTGTTGGTTTTACAAAATGCAATTTTGAGGTAATAAAAAACAGTAGAGATCACCATAAGCCAGTTTGACTTAAGTTGTGCCCTTAACAGCTGTGTTCCCTTTTGAACTTTATTCACTGGGGAATAACAGGTAACAAAGAGACATATTACTATATCTCTTTTTCAAGTACACAGAACTTAAAACAAGCTTTTCTATATTTAATTCACTGTATTTTTGTTGTTGTTGTTGTTGTTGTTTGTTTGTTTGTTTTCAGGTTTCTGCTGAACCTGATGGAGCTACATATGTTTTTCAAGGATTCATTCAGGGTAAAGATTACGGGCAATTTGGACTTCAAAGACTAGGTATTAAATTCTAAGTTTATGCCAGTCCATAATTCAACATCCTATCTTAATTCTTGAACATGATGGAAAGTATTAATGAATGTTTAATGTAAAAACAAACCATATTTTCTCACAATTTTAATTCACATTGAAATATATTGCTTAGGATATTTATTTTCATTGTATCTTCATTAAAAAAAAAAACTTTAAAAAAATTAGAAATATCTTAATTGGGAAAAAGTTTATTTAAATTAATATAAAAAGAGGGCTTTCTCTTCATCAACTGCCTCAAAATATTTTAAAGCTAACAAAAACTACTATGCAGTAGTGCACTGGCAAAGAGGTTTTGGTAAATTCTTAGGAAAATTTTACTTCTTCATTTGATTTTCTGGAGGTTTTTTTTTGTTTGTTTTGTTTTTTTTTTTTAATAGTTTGGAGATTGTTTAACATATTGAAGACTAATTATTGGTTTATACCAAGTAGAGATAGAAGGTTTTAATCACTTGTAAATTCTATAGAAGTACTACTTGTGGTTAATGAAGTTGGTAATCAATTCAAAGAAGCAGACAGGAAACATATTCAAATTATGGATAGATTTGCATCCACTGAACAGATTTTGTTAAATATGTTTATCACTTCATTATTTCTTGCAAAAGAACACACAAAAAATGTTTTTGCCTTAACAAAATACTTTTACTGTTCCCAATTTTCGTCACAACATATAATTTTCCTATATTTTTGTGTACTGGTAATTTTTTAAATTCCTGTTTGTTTGCTTTGCTTTATTAATTTTTAGATATTGCCTTGCAATACCTAGGAAGTCAGAAAGTATTAATGTATGCAATTCTTACAAGATCTAGTTCAAAGCTTAGAAACTAACTTTGAAGTTGCATTGGTATTCCCTTCTTCACATTAAAAAGTGTATATTTTGACTTTTCAGATGATCTAGTAATTTATGTGTTCCTCAACTATGCAGCAGATCTTGTTATTTTTTCACCATATATGGCTTTAGCTCTCCATGATTTTTCCTGACTTTTTTACTTCATGTATCAATAGCAGCAGCTAATGAAATCAACATGATGATTTTTCCTTTTGCCTCTTTGGGTGATTTAGACTTTCCTGTAAAACATTTTTGCTTTGATACACGCAGTATTCATTCTTTCAAATATATGCAGACATAACCAGTAATATAATCAACCTAACACATGGGTTATTTTATATTTGACTTCTTGTAATACAGTACATTAATGTGTAGTAATAACATCAAAACCTTGACTGCCATACATAATTAAATAGTAAATAAGTACGTGTATTGTTCTCCTAACATTCTGCATGTGTATATTAATATATATTTTGCCACACTACATTTACTTTCTAGGTGGTCTCAGCCTACAGCTGTATGTGTGCAGGTGAACACATTATGATGATGCAGTCACAAGATGTTACTTGAATTCTTAAGATTATGGAGTAAATGTCAGGACTAACATACTTATTTTACATTATCTGTTTTCTTATTCCTTTCAGGTCTTAATATGTCTGAAGGTTCAAATTCTTCTAATCAACCACATGGTACAAATAGTAGTTCAGTGGCAATTGCTATCCTTGTGCCTTTCTTTGCCCTCATATTTGCTGGTTTTGGCTTTTATCTTTATAAACAAAGGTAAATTACATACATAGAATTTCTTTATTAATCTACTTTTTAGGTTGGATTGCTCTCAGTGTTTTTAATGTAAATAAAATTTGAGGAAAACAACAAAATGTTTGCAAAATATGCACGTGTACATTTCTTCCTACTTTTGTTTAAGTTTGGCATGACTGAGAGACCTGGTTGTCGTATCACACAGTGATTTCATTCATGCTTCTTAAATAACATAGATGCTATTAATTACTGACATATAGGAAATAATATTAGAAATATACTTTGTATGCACGTCCAGCAGACTTCCTGCCTTTTGCTTTTACAAGACAGAATTGTGAATAATATTTGAGTAATTTATTTTAGTGCCTGTTCTGTTTATTGGCTTGTGAGTATATGTAAGTATTATGGCAGTGAAAGGTTTTATTATGAAACCATTTCTGCATCTAAAATTATTAGTTTATATGTAGTTATGCAGCTACCACAGCCTTCTCAGTTTCATTAGTCCAAATGAAAGTTTTGTTTATGCTATTGAGACCAGTTCCAATACAGTCCAATCCAATTCTTTGGATTTAATTTTAACTAGACTTTTCCTGTAGGTATAAAACATTTGATGACTAAGAAAATTTCATCCTTTTAATAACAAGACATTTGGTTGCCTACTAATTGTGAAAATGGTCATTTACTGTTAGCCTGACGGTTATAATTGTAATGTACACTAAACATTTTAAACATTCGTTTAAAATATGTACCATAATTTTCATATAGTACAATTTGCTTTTGAACTGCTTAAGAATGTGAAAGAATGCAGATACTCAAGAAAATTTTATATATTTGATATTAAACGTGTGCTATAATTACCTATCTTTAATACATTATATATTTTCTTTAACAATACATATGAAATATTTTCAAGGGATTAAACTTTGATAATTAGATTTTTTAGTAAAATAGTGCGTCAGATATAAATTGATTCTTAATAAATAGCTTGAGGGAATAACAGAAGGAGGGAAAAAAGAAAATCTCAGTAATCTTCCTCTGGATTATTCCATGTTTACAAGATTCTACTGCACTCTTAACTACATATTATATGCTTATCCAAGTATAAGTATATATCTCTAGGGCTGTTAGCTTACTTTTCCAATGACACATTTTTAAATGAATCATAAATGTCTCACAATTTGATTACTTGTACATTACAAGTTCTTAGGACAGATTTTATATTAAAATAATAATAATAATATTTTATATATATCAACCTTCATTGAAATTGGGGGCTAAGCTCTGTTCAGATTTCTAAACTAGGCCATGCCAGCATGGAATACTGAAGTTACAAATACTCTCTTTCTTTAACAGGACTGCACCTAAAACACAATATACAGGATGCTCTGTACATGAAAATAATAATGGACAAGCTGCTTTTGAAAACCCCATGTATGACACAAATGCAAAGTCTGTGGAAGGGAAAGCGGTACGATTTGACCCCAACTTGAACACTGTTTGCACAATGGTATAATGTGGTAATGATATGTCTTCAAAGTCTGAAAATCAAAACACAACACAGTGCACATATAGTTCACTGATTTAGGAAAAAAAAAAAAAAAAAAAAAAAAAAGCACACTTTTCAGGATATAGTTGGTCACCTTTTCCTGAGGATGATAGACAATAATGGGTAATGGTAATTTGATTTTGATTTTGTTTTTCATAACCTGGATCAAAAATTGTCTTCGTGTTTACCACGGAGAGTTTTAGAAAAAAATCTGCTGCACTCCATGAGTGCTAACTCACAGTTTATTTGCTTTTTTAAAAAAGGAGGTTATTCTAAAACATAAAATGTATTTGCATATATTGGAGGAGCATCCATTACCAGTACTTCTGTGCTTTATAAAAATTATAATAAAGGGAATGGGTTAAAAAAAAAAAAAAGATATAGATAGAAAATAAGAGCTATACTTACAGGCGACAATAGGTCACTGACGTCATTCTAACAGTGATATGCTACATCTTTTTAATGAGTTTGTAACTTTTTTTTTTTTCATTTATTCATTCAACTTAGTATTTTCTTTCTTTCAGAACAGTTTTTTAACTCCAGAAGGTAGTATTTAGAAATGAGCAAGTACAACTTACTCTTTTCACGTCACAGAAGCAAAACAAAAATGTCAGCTTTTTAATTAATGAATTTCTTTTTTGTGAAAAATCTTCCTTTTCATCTTCCTTTCATATTTCAAATCAAGCTCCTTTTTTTTTTTTTTGTTTCTTTTGTTTGTTTGTTTCCACATAAAGCACTACAAATGGTAAGAGTGGAAAATTTCTGCATTACTTTTGTCAATTATACAATTAGACACAATTTTCAATCAAGAAGCTAGGATGAATTGAACACTGTCATGTGACTATGTTCCTTGCTGTTGACCATTCAAAAATCAGTGACCATTTTATTATAGTTTCCATGTCAAAACATAATTTAATGATGTTTCCAGTTAAAAAGTGTAATCAGTAACATTAGGAATCAAATTCATATGTCAAAATTTTAAGAGTCCATTTTTAATCCATACTACTTAAATCAGACTGCATCACATCAATTTTCTCCTTCGGCATTTTGTCAAAATGCATGCCTAGAGCGTGGTAAAAACCCACTAAAGTTGATGGGAAGATCCTAACAGATTTCTGCAAACTTTGCCACAAACCTACAGGGCAAGAGGCAATTATAATTTGGAAATACTGTGTTTTCATATCTATTTTATTTCCATGTTTTATGAAAACAGATCCTTATAGTTAATGATTTAAAATTGAATATATTACCATAGTGCAATGAAAATAAAATTATTTTATATATATATATACACATATATATAAAGCCATGATTTTATTAGGAACAATCCATTCATTTTAGGGACAACTCAGACTCTACAGCTCTCAAATACAAGTTTTAGACATTCCAGAACCATTTCAAGGAAATGTCGTTTTTAATTTCATAATTTCATAAAAAGGAATTTCATAAAAAAAATGTTCAGTGGCAACTCAATAATTTATTTGATGTAAGTCATTGTCTTCCCTTTATAGCATGACTCACAAATGCTGTGTTAGCCAGTGTGAATTATCTGTTATTGTTCCTTTCAGACATTAATAATTCTGTGAAAATCTAAACTTTTTATTACCGTAATAGAGAGTGCCTACCAAAAATCATTGTACCCAGGATTGCTGCTTGGATTTCTATAATGTTTGATGAATTTCTTATAAACCATTTTACAACATTTTGTTTTGAATATTCATACAACTCTGTCAAACTGTATTCTACTAAAAGGATGCTGTTTTATATTTTATACCATTGGTTGTTATTTATTCTTGTTTATTCAAATGACTGCAATAACTATGATTCATTCATTAACATTAAGGTTAATACATTTGAGATCGTTTAAAATGTTTCTTCTGCAACTGGCTACTCCTCTTATATTAATGCATACACTTTTGTAAAGAAGTATATTTTTATGAAAAAAGAAAAAAGGATTTGTAAAAGTACGATGTAAATTTTCAGTGCAATGTAAACAAAATAAAAATGGACAATTGCTTTTTTTAACCATGTTTCTTTTTTGGAAGATGAACTTGAAACTTATTTCACATGTGAAGACCAATAATTTCTTTTTCATTTATTTATTTATTTATTTATTTATTTATTTATTTATTTATTTATT
>JAPSGF010000137.1:568104-596546 GCA_035772895.1 Perdix hodgsoniae
CTTTTAAATTCTTTTTCTCTTAGTTGTCATGTGAATTTTAGATGAAATGGCAAGACGTAGATTACTTATATTACACAATACTTAAGTATTTACTAAAAATGAATTTCCTGTTTCACTTGAATTTACAACAAAAACTTCACCTGTCAAAAAGGACAGAACAAAATTAACTTCAAGAGAAAATAAAATAAAAAAAAAAAGAAAAATTTAGTGTTTCTGAAGGTTGTAGACAGACTCTGCATGTTAAGTTTGCTACCTTTCTCAGAAATGTGCAAGAGATAAACAGTAACAGGCACCTATATGCATTGTACATGATCTTTTCTGGCATCAAAATGCAGTGATACATGTTATTGAACTGGAGGGTAAGGATCTTAATTATTTTATTTTATTATTATTTTATTAACAGCTTTTTATAGAGTCAGTGGGAAGTAAATTGACCTGACAGCTGAGTCATTCAAGTTGCTGAATTTCGTTAAAAGACGGCCTTTATTTTCCAGTATTAGAAGTATATGCAATATCTCAGTGCACTAGAACGAAAAATTATAAAATAATAACCATATTTTTCCAGTGTTAGTAAAATACAGGGAGTTTAAAATCTTGGATATCACAATAAAATTAGAGTAGCAGATCTGTATTCCAGTATATAGATTCAGCTGTATGTTCCAGGTCTTACCTAGCTATTACAGAATTTAAGTAAGACATACATCCCTTGTGCAGGATTCATAGTTTGGCTACTCTGTGTAGTAAAACAAGGAGAAATAACTCAAGAAAATAATTTTAATTATGATTTTACAGCACAGAATCACAGAATTGCAGGGGTTAGAATTAAGGTGTTAATGTTTTTTGTTTTAGTTTTTTTTTCTTCTCTGAGTGATGAAACTATGGCAACATAGTATTCTGATTTGCACTGTCAGGAATAAGTGTATTAGCAGTTCTGAAAATTAGCTTTTGGAGTGTTAATATGCTCATCATTTTGTGAAACACTGAATGTTGATGTTGACATATTGCCTAGAAATTATTCAAGTATCAACTGAATATCTGTCAGTGCTCCATAACTTGCTGCATGGGAAATCAGTAGGATTAGGCTGATTACATCAAAATACTTGTTGGTCTGAAGTATATCTAGAAAACAATGATAGAAAGTGCAGTACCTACAAAACAGACATTAAGCAACAAGTAACTTCCACCAGAGAAGGTGCACATTTATCTTAGGAATTTAAACCAAAGTAACGAGTGTCCAGAATATTATGCTCTAACTGCATGGTCACAGATCTCAGAATATACATAATGTTAACTGAACTGATTTTTGATCCTAATTACATAGTACTGAGAGTATAATCATAATTTATAGGCCTAAGACAAAAGATAATGTGTAAAACCAGATCAATTATACAGACATCTTCTCTTCCAGTACTTAAAAGACTTAAGACTTAAAAGACTTAAAAGGAGATCTAACAGTATCTGAACAATAAAACTACTACATGGCCTATATGTTGCCAAAGATGAGGCAGTATTATGAAGATATATTAAAGACTGATCAAGTAAAATAATGCAGTTGAGTTTTCAGTATCCTCTCCAAATGCTGAAACTATGCTATCATGATAGAGAATATCTCTAACCATATCTAACAAAGGCCAGTTGCACAATGCCAGTTTCGTCTGTGATTCTAAAATAAGATGGTATAAAATTAATGACTTCAGTGAAAAGCAAAAGTATTTGTTTTTTTAGGTATGGAATCAAAACTTTACTGTAAATGGAAAAAAAAAAAAAAATATATATATATATATATATATTTGCCAACATGTTTAAAGAAGAGCAGAGGAAAAACTCCGAAAAGGCAACTTTCCCCATGATAGCTATGGGCTCTGGGTTCCATTTAAGGCACACTGACAAAAGCAATTAAGAAAGCTAATATTTGATACTTACAGAACCAGTTAAGACAGACACCTCAGTCACTCTTAAGCATATGATCTGTGCTTATGGTCTCAGCTAAATGTTTGCAGGCTCTGGGAGTCTGAATTAATAATCTGCACTAGTTTCGGCTGAAATAGAGTTAATTTTCTTTGTGTCTTACTAGCAGAGCAGTAGAAACCAGGGCAGAGTACACTCAGAAGATACTGTGATCTAGAAAAATGCTATATAGTATATACTCTGTATGAAGTATAACAAATATTAAACTATATAAACATTTTGAAGCATAATAAATATTAAGCTATATAAACATTTGTACCCATGCAAAAATCAAACATACATAAAATTAAGCTAATGGTTGTAAAGTTTCCCCTAGTTCTTAATGGAATAGGTATGTTTGGCTTTCCAGACTGGAAGTGCACATATTGCCAGCTTATGCTGAATCTTTCATCAATCAACACTCTCAAATCCTTCTCCTCAGGTCTGCTCTTAAGCAATTCTATATATAAGGTAGTATAGATAATAGCTAGTAACAGTACTGTTTGCAATATGATAAGTATAGTACTTTGAAGTATATTCAAGGACTGCTCTGAAAATAATGCCTCCTATTTTATTATGTTGGCCCACAATATCAGAGGTGGATGTTGGCTTTATGACAGTAGAGGTTAAGCCTTACCACCAACATTCCTTTACATTTTGTTGTCATATGACCACTGACAGCAGAGGGGTACTCCAACAGAGTAGAGTCTGACATGAAAGCATGTATGAAGCAAGTGTGTGGAATTACCCCATGCAACAACAAAAAAAGAAAAAAAAAAAAAAGGCACCCATTCACACTCACTATTGATTGCTAAATGTGTGTCAAATGGTGGATGTGATTACAGTGAGTCAGTTGGTGCTGTGCTTCAGCAGTGGCAACAGTGACAGTGGATCACTTCTGGTGTAAATTTTTACAAGTGCAACATGCACTTACTAATTGCTGGTGAAAATGTACAGCTAATGGTAATGACTAATTTGAAAAAATAGTGTTCTGCAGATGAGAATTTTCTTTATCTAACAGAATTATTTTGCTCCTTGTATCCTTTGTAGTTTCTAAGGGAATAAATAGGAGGCATTAATTTTGGAGTGACTTATGTATATATTAATTTATCTATATGGTAAACTCAATTTTACAAAAAGAATGGATTACCACAAAACATTTATTGCTTAAACTTGCAACGTATTTACCACACACTGAGCCATAATTGCAGAAAGAGCCATTTTGCAGATAACTGCTAAGTGAAAATGTTTCCTGTAATAAGGGTATTGAATATCTGTCATAATGTACTATTCTTAGTGTTAAAAGATTCAAAATATGAAGTATGACTTTTAAGTATGTTCAAAGAATAAGCTGTAGTTGTCTATAAAAGAATGTTTTTATTACACTGAGAAGACTGAATCAGTTTTAAAGATAAAGAGATTATAAAGATCAGTATAAAATTATGGCACTTTTTTTTTTTTTTTAAAGCAGCATTAAAAAATACAATACTAACTTTCCTCCATTATGTAGTAGTTAGAGGTGAATAAAATGTAAACCTCTAAGCTGTCTGAATAGGAATTCATCAGTGTTAAAGACTGAAAACTAAATCTGCAATCTCAAACACTGTTCAAAGAAATTTTACACCGTAAACTACAGAGAAAGGTACTGTATCAAATGTCAAAACATGAATAGATTCGTGTAGTGAACTTACTCATTAGTACCTTCATATCTTAAAAGACGCTTTTAACACGTTTCAGTCCAGTTACACAGTTACACAGTCTGTGCTTCATGTCCTTATTCTATTCCTTCACTCTCAAAAAATAAAATTATTTCAATAAAAGTAAATTTTAAAAAATAACTGGCTAGATGTAACTGCATGGGTTTTTTTTTTGTTTGTTTTGTTTGTTTGTTTGTTTTATTTTGTTTTTATCATGGTTGTACTTCTGTTAGGATTTGGAGACCTGCCCAGGTGGGATGTTGAGTTATGTTGACATTAAGCTATCTTTAAGAGATATTGCTATTTTGACAGAGCAACAAATTCTCCGGAAAAAAATAAAAAAATATGTCTGCTAGTCAATAGTCCATTAAGCAGACAAACCTGTATAACTCTTGGTACATGCAGATGCAGAATCACTATCATTACTAAAATTTAAATGTAAAATTGGTTTAGTTTTAGTCCACATTTTTCAACTTCAAGTTCAGACTGTTCCAGACTTTTGCAATAACTAAAGGTACAGTTATCACAACCAGGAATGTGACTGTGGGGAAGGAAAAGGGTTCCAGCAGACCTAAGCAGTTCTTTCACAGAATCACAGAATCACAGAATGGCCAGGGTAGGAAGGGACCTCAAGGATCGTGAATCTCCAACCCCCCTGCCACATGCAGTGCCACCAACCTCCCCATTTAATGATAGACCAGGCTGCCCAGGGCCCCTTCCAATCCGGCCTTGAATACCTCTAGGGATGGGGCAAATTTAATTATCTTAAATCTTAATTATCTTAAATCTTAATTAAAAATCTTAATTATGTGATCACAGGATTATATGATATAGAGTAATTCAGGTTGGAAGATACCTCAGAAGGTTTCTATTCTAGTCTCCTGCACTAAGCATAGATTGCTTAGGGTTTTGTCCAACTGAGACTTGAAAATCATAAGAATGGAAACCACATAACTTTCCTGGACAACTTCTATTGCTGACTGGCTGTCCTTATTATGAACACGTTTCTCAAGCATATTGCTGGAGTATCTCCCTTATCAATTTTTGTTGGTTCTATCTGCATGTCCTCTACCGCTGCGAAGCTTTTTTCTGTCTTCTTGAGACCTCTGCAGTTTTGAGCATAACAGTATAAGAAAGATCCAAGACTGTCAGAAGGTGTCCAATGGAGGGCTAAAAAGACAGAGTCTACATGAGAAGGCACGTGAGGAATGCTGAGGTCCCCAGTTTTATTCTCCTCCCCTTCCTCCCCCAGCCCATTTTTAAAGTACCAAAACAAAAGGGGTAAGAATGGTTCACCCTTCTGCACAAGCTCCTATTTAGAATTGTAGTTGGTTCCAGTCCAGGATTGGTTGTGACACCATACACCAGACAAACCAAGAGGTTGACATTGGTGATACTCACTGATTGATCCTCAGGTATTGTTTAGGGCTTATCTGGGAGTGACCTAGGCGTCTCTCCAGGCATTGTCTGGGCTTGTCCTTTACATGCTCAGGTTTGTATCTTGCAACATCATTAAGTGCCATTTGACTGGTACCATACATATACTCCTACATAGCTTTAGAAAACATGTAAGGTGGGTTTAAGTGGCAATCTGAGTCTTTGATTGATTGTACTCCAAATCAAAGCCCATCAAAGGACAGCTGAAAAGGCCTATACTGTGGAACACTAATGCTGCCACATTAACCAAATTTTTATGCTTCAAATAAGTCTTAGCAACTTCTGTCACCTACCCCTATCCTTTGAAAATGCAAAGAATTGATCAGGAAAAACAGAACAACAGTGTTGTCATTTTTTCAATTTCTCTTACCAAAATAACTGTATGTAATCAAAAACACTTAAGGCACTGAAATAAAAGAAACAGATTACTGGCTTCTTGTATAATTAGGTATTTAGTCTTTCATTTTGAAGTGTCCAGTTAAAGTGATAAATCCATTCAGGTTTATCTCATTTCTATGTTTGTTTTTTGTTTGTTTGTTTGTTTTTAAATATTTATTATTTTTTTCTATTATTGTTGCTGCATTTGTTTAAGTAGTTTTGGATGTGATGGGAGCTTTCTATGCAAATCAATGTTAAAGTCTGGGTGGGTAGTTTATTTTCTGAGCAAAGCACATAAATTCATACAGAATAGCTATGAGAACACCACAATGCTAGGATGTCTTTATATTTTATTTTAACCCAGCAGGCAGCTAAGCACCACACAGCTGCTCTTTCACTTCACCTCCATCATCTAGTCCAACCCTTGTGCTTCAATCAGAGTCATCTACAGTGCATTGCCCAGGATCACATACAGAAGTGTTCTGAATATATCCAGAGATGGAGACTCCACAACCTCGCTGGGCAGCTTGATCTAGTACTCAGTCACACTCAAGTGCAGAAGTTTTTTTCTCATTTGCCGATTGAACTTTCTTTGTTTCAGTTTAATCCCACTGCTTCTTGTCCTCTTGTCAGACACCACAGAAAATGGCCTGGCCTCATCCTGTTAACACCCTTAACATATTTGCACAAAAAATCCCCTCTCAATCTTCTCCAGGTTAAACAGGCCCAGCACTTTTATTCTTTCCTCACAGGAGCTCATCTCTGTGGGCACAAATCTTCTTTGTGGCCCTTCACTTGACTTGCTCTAGGAGCTCCGTGGCCTTCTTGTATCAGGGAGCCCAGAACTACACACAGTACTGCAGATGTGTCCTCAGCAGAGCAGAGATGGGGGATCACCTATATCAACCTGCTGGCAAAAGTCTTCTTACTGCAGCCCAGGATATCGTTGATGTTCTCGGCAACAGGAGCACACCACTGGCTCATGGGCAACCCACTGTTCATCAGGACTTTCTGATCATTCTCTGCAGGGCTGCTTTCCAGTAGGTCAGCACCCAGTCTGTATAGGTGGATGAAACTATTCCTCCCCAGATGCAGGACCCTGCACTTGTCCTTGTTGAGCTTCATGATGTTCTTCTCTGTCCCTCTTAAAGGAATAAAGGAATACACAAAAGAAGTTATCCAAACTTCCTGTGCACCCCAGTATCCTCACTGGTGGGGTAATGTGAGTCACTGAAAAGTACTTGACTCTGTTTAGCATTACTCAGTAATAACTAAAACATTAGTGTGTTATCAACATTATTGTCATCCTAAATCTAAAACGCACTGCCATGCCATCTATTAAGAAGAAAACTCCCAGCTGAAACCAGAATAGGCATTACTTGAATGTTTCAGAAAGAAGCTTTTAGAATAGTAGTTTTTGTGTATTCTTCTTATTTTTATTATTAAATGAAGAAGCATGTCTTTCAACTCTAACTGTTCCTACCAATGACTGCTTCTGGGGCCCCAAGATCTCTGCTCATGATGAGAAATGTGGTTGCTGTTTTTCCTTTTACTGAAAGAAGATTAGTATGCTTCTATTAGGCATACTGATGAGTGCAAGCTTTATTTTAATATATTCTTTGATTGTTCTAAAAAAATAATTTCTAAAGAAAGCACTTTACCTTGCAGCAAAATGGACAGTAATTATTCTGCGTTTGTGTACTAATGTGCCAAGCTTTTGAAAACCTGTTATTCTCTTCTGACACATAATGAATGAATCAATAATAGCCTTACTACTTACTAAAGACCTACCTTGAAACACACATTTGTAAGCTGAAGAGTTTATTAGCAACTAAATAAAGCAACATACCTCTAAAAGAATTTAGCACTTAGCAAAATAGCCAATTAAATTTAGCAAATAAGTGAAATGAGAAAAAGAATTTAAAAAGGATGGATATAAATCTCAAAACATTCAGATAATTTTTATCAAATTATAGCAATAAAAACTAAGTGGCTGCTCAGTTTTTTTAAGAAATAGGAACATACTCATCCTGGAAAACAGTGTTACACAGGAAAAATGAAATACAACTTTTTTACTGAAAGTTTCTAATCAACCTTTAGAGAGGGTCGATGAGGAATTAGTATAAAGTCCCTATAGATTATATGATGATATATGTATCAACCACAGGAACTGTAATGCAGATGAATTAAAAACATTCCTTCACAAAGCTCTACATTCAAAACACTAAAAATTATTTCATCAGAATTATCATTAATCCATTTCTGTTGCCTCAGTTAACTTTTGATGAAATGTTTCATAAAGTATTTGTAGAATTGGAATTTGTCACCCTATGCTAAATTTCTTATATTCAGAGAACCAAAGATATTGTACTATAGTGTCTCATTTATAAATTAACAGGAATACATGGATTAACTACTAAAAAATACTTGATACAAGTTGTGAATAAATTTACAAGGTTTGATAAATTTCTTTCAGTTTCACTCTTCTCCTATATTCTGCTAAACTCACTATGAGTTGTCACTGTTTTCCTTTGTTTCATAGAACTCGTGTGAAATTACAATTACAGAAAAAAAAATTTTGTCCACGAAGATAAATAATTTGATTCTTACACTATGCCGGTATTATGTTCAGATCCTTCTGAAGTAGACTCTGAATATAGATTAAATAAAACTTTTTTTTTTTTTTTTCAATGAGAATAGATTATTTGGAATTTCCACAAATGTATAATGTTAGTCTTTATCAAGGTCTTTAAGAAAGTAAAGAATAACTACAAACTTACCAGAAGAAAAGAAAATTAAAAAATAGAAAACACAAAACAGAACTTTTCATGGATAATTGCAAATCAGATACTTTGTATTTTTTTGTCAGTTTGGGGGAAAAAAAAAAAAGAAAAAAAAAAAAGGGATTGTTATAAATTATATAATTATATAAAATAATAATACAAATATATATAAATAATTAGATGTTAAATTTTAATGCACATTTTGTGATGTGTGGCTGAGATATTAATGCTTTTGCAGAAAGATATGCAAACTGTAAAAATAATCACTACATTTTTGATACTCTAAATTCTTAATTCAGTAGATAATAAGAGGGAAACTGATAAATTAAGCACATGTGCACGCAGACATGAAGATGCGATTCTATGACTGTGTCAACAGAAAAAGAACCTTCAGTCTTTAAGGAACGGCCCTTAGAGAATTAGCACAGCTGTTGCCTTGATAAGTGTTAGCCTGAATTTGTCATCATGCAATACAAAGGGGAGATAAGACTAACACTCAAGAGTAACCTGCATATTATAAGATATTTGAGGACACTAGTAGGACTGAAAACTTACTATTGAATGTTTGGGTGAAAAGCCAAGGAAGAGCAAAGGGATGACTCAGGTGATCAGGGAGAAAGAAGCATGGTGCAATGGTGTCTTTCTCCAATTTATAGGAGGGAGAGGATGTTCTTTTAATATCTGTATACCCAACATGAGATTAAGAAACAATGATTCAAATGTTGGTCCAACCAGTTTATTACAAATCTTAATTAGGAAGATAGGGAAGGGGAGGAGGGACGCTATTATGAATTAGGGTAATGGGGAAGGGAAGGAGGGCGATAGAAAAGGTAGGAAAGAAGAAGCAAGGAAGCAAGGAGATAGTCACCACCATGGATCCAGCATGGTTCATAGTTCAGTCACTGATCTTCAGTAACGGTGGGTCATCAGGCATTGCTGTTCTATTGATGACAATGACAGCAACTATGACCGTGGCGATGATGGCCCCTTTTTAAGGCTTTCAAAGTGGTCAAGTCAGCTGTATTTGGAGTGACAGCTCAAATCCAAAGTGGTTGAGTCAGCTCTCCTTGGAGTGGCAGCTTCTGGCTCTGGGATGTCAGCAGAAACTCCTTTGTTCCTATCCTCTGGGCCTTGCCTGCAGATAAGAGGGAGCAGGGATGCCCATCTGCATTTTGTTTTTCACAGGACACAATGGTATCATTCCCCAGTTCTCCCATGCCAAGCTGGAGCTATTTAGTCACAGGCCACATCTTCTGCCAGTAAACACTCCTGAGCACTCTCTTCAGGAGGCAAGCAGCTCTGGAGGAAGATACTTTCAAATGTCTAGAAAGCGATGTCGATTGCCACATGGTAGCACCCATCATTTGCCTCCTCAACAAATCAATCGGAGTCTTATCACAAGAAATACCTCAGGAAACAAGCTTTGAGCCAAAAAACAAAGGATGGTAGATATAAGGGCCCACCACATGAGCAGGAAGCCAGTTACAGTGCTTATTTGACTACAGCCTGCATCTCATCCATGTAGTCTAGCTTATCCTTTTATTAAATACTGAACTATTGTTTTCTGTATAATCTCACTCTCTGTTGTATATTAGTCCAGTACTATGTGTTATTAAGTGAAGAAGAAACAGGGAGTCAGAAAGGTTTATAAACCTTTGTGGCAACAACTGGAAAACCCTGTATATGTTTATCTTCCCTAGGGTATTTAATTCTGAATGTTTGCATGCATGTATCATTCACCAGCAAACCTCAAGTTAGACTAGCTAACAGGAAGAACTGTGACTGGAAAGGAGGTCTCTGCCTTCTCTTCTCCAAGCCAAACAAGCCCAGTTTCCTCAACCTTTCCTCATAGGAGAGGTGCTCCAGCCCTCTGATCATCTTAGTAGCCCTCCTCTGGACCCACTCCAAGAGCTCCATGTCCTTCCTGTACTGAGGGCCCTAGGCCTGGACATTGTACTCCAGATGGGGCCTCACAAGAGCCAAGTAGAGGGGGACAATCACCTCCCTCTCCCTGCTGGCCACCCCTTTTTTAATGCAGCCTAGAACACAGTTGGCCTTCAGGGCTGCAAGCTCACACTGCTGGCTCATATCCAGCTTGTAGTCCATCAGGACCCCCAAGTCCTTTTCTGCCACTACCTTGTAGAGCCTGTACCATTACCTGATCATTCTTTAGTGAATAATCATTTCCTAATATCTAACTGGACTCTCCCCTGACGCAGCTTCAAGCCATTCCCTCAGGTCCTATCACCATTCACTGGAGAGAAGAGCCCAGCTGTTGGTGGCGTTTGCAAAGCTAAAACTAATTCCAGTAATCTATGGTAGTTTGCTCTGTGTCATATGTACGTGCAAGTGTGTGTGCATATGTCTGTTTTTATGTGTGCTGTATGTGCATGCACCTCTGAAACATGGGTTTTGCCTCACCATCAGCCAAACCAACAAATGGGAACAGCAGCAGCAGCGAAGGGAGTGGGATAAAGAGACACCCTGACTTAAGGAGCTGCACTTGGCTGATTATCAGTAGCTGCAGAGGAGGCATCCTACGTCTTGGAGTCCACTGAGCTTAGTGGATTCCGTAACATCCTTAGCAAAAGCCAAATATGCCTTCATAGGATTTGCAAATGCTACAAATTACTATATAGTTGACAAACTGGGTAGAAATTATGTGAAAACATTAGAAATAAATGAAAGGACAAGACTATTTCAACATTTAATTTTGTTTATATTTTATAGCAGAATTTGTCTTTTACTTAGAAGAAGAAAATAAAAAAGATTTTAAAATATGGAAGCACTAAACTCACGTAAAAGATAAAAAGGAAAGAAAATTGCATTCTAATTCTGGTAACTCTGACATTTCTGAAAATGGATGAAGAGGTAAAAATATTTTGTATTAGAAAAGGACTGGCAGTAGAAAAGTTTGTGCAAAATAGCATATTTGTTTATATTACTATATTGTTCAATAGAGACCATGCAAGAATTTTGTTCTGTATTCAGGTTAACATACACTCAGGAAAGTTGGCCTTAATTATATCTTGGATTCTTTTGTTACTTGTGATGGAATTTCTTCAGTTCATAGTAGTAATGTTGCATTTCTTTCCTTCCATATACATTTCACTGTGCTGGAAGTAAATAACTCTCTCAAAATAGGTTCTAGGAGCCACTGTAGCAAACACAATACTATTTCTCTCCCTAGACAGTAGATATTGAGTATAAAAAGCAGTTATATGAAAAAGCACGAAGAATGCTACAAAGCTTGGAAAGAAAAAAATTAGCCCTTGAGCTGGCTGAAAATAAAGGAAAAAAAAAGTCTATACAGAATACAAAACAGTAAAACTAAAAGCTTTAGGGTGATGACATCCTTTGAAAGTACCATTTCATCCCTACTCCAACTCACTTTATCTTTTCTCTTTATCTCAGTCATAACTCTAATGTTTTGTTAACCTTTGGAAAAGACCCAACTGTTGCCTCAGTGAAGCCTGTCTTGCAGCCCATTTCTCTTCTGCTGCAGAAAGGATATTGCAGCAGGCTTGCATGAAGCTCTCTTTTAGTGAAAAGTCTAGCCCACAGCATTCATCAGCTCTCAAGTGAAAGCATTTAAGGAGAACATTTAGAAGGGAGAAACACAGAGGCAGAGAAATGAAGAGAGGAAGAGAAAGGCAAAGGAAGCAGAAAAGGGAAAGCTCTTCCTAGGTGTCATATTTGGAAGAGAAGCAAAATAGTCCAGAATGAGAATTCACTACTGGGAGCTCTCACCAGTGCAGCAGGTGGCAGCTGTAAAGAGGCTGAAGATGATGATGTTTTGCTTTTGTGTGCTTTATCCCTAGTATTATAGACTTTCCATAAGGAGCATCACCACCTTATTATATTAAGTATATTATTCAGAAGTAAATCTGCACACTCTTTGTTAAATTTCTGTTCACAATATCATTGGATAATATTTTTTCAAGTACTTGAATGAATACAATCTATTCAGCTAACAATTATTCTTTTCTTTCTTCAGGATAAACCAAAGTTTGCTAAACATGACCTGGAAAGGAAGCCAGGAGACAAGAGTCAGTTCTGAGACTAATCATATACACTTCAATCCAAACACAGCCAAGCCAGAAAATCTGCATATAGCCATGCATGACAATGAGAAAAGCAGACATAACAGTATGAGACATGCAACATGAGCAAGTACACTGACACAGAGAAAATGGAAAATACTGTCTAAATAACTAAAAAAAAGAAAGGTCGCAGCATTACAGATAGTAGACTACTAACATTAATAAGGCAAGGCACCAAATTCCCTTAGAAAAATTACAACAAGAGAGAGCTGCATACATGTGACAGGTAGTGAAGAATGCACTGTGCATAGGGGACTTTCCTATGGCTCTGGTATTTAGCATCAGAGCTATAGTAAATGGAGCTCTAGTCATTCTTTTTCTCTTAACCCAACTCCAAGCCAAACCCAAAGTGTTGGGGCTTGAGGCCTCATTTCAACGATTTGTGCTGCATGTATTCCAGAACATTACTTTTTCATTTTGTTTTTTTAAACACTCTACATGTAATGCATATTTTTTTTTCTCTCAAGATAGTTCACATCATTAAACATATATATTACTGTGTTTCCATTTTTGAAATCCATGAACCTGAAGAGGCAGATGGCTAAATGGTTTGTAGATGGTTGAGAATGATAAATAGCTGTGACAAGGCTAGTAATAGTATTTTTGTTCACTGTATTAGTGCAATCTGTTTCTGCCTAAGAAGAAACCTGAACTATTAACAACATATTTTCCCCTACTTTTTGCTGTATTATTTCATAGTTTTGTTTACAACATAATTTAAGTTTACCTGTATGAAGGGCCATTTTTTTAAATATGCTGTGTAGTTCTACAGCTATTAGCCATGTCTTGAATGACATCTGCCATTTTGTATGTGTACATTATTGAAATATTTTTTAGGAACATTTACAGGTTTTTCAATGCCCTTGAGTTTATAGTGTATGAGTTAAAATATATATATATATCCATATGGCCTTGCAGATATAAGTACCCTGCAAAACTAATAGATGTGCTTGTATTTGATTTTGATTTATTCTCTGAAATTCGTATATCAGTTACATAACTGGGAATGACAATAAATGAGCTGAAAGGTGTATTATGCGATAATATTTTTTAAAGTGTATTTATTATTCATTTTCCCTTTTTTTTTTAAATAGATTGAAAATTGAGAAAAAAAATAGGAGCACACAAAATCAGAAGTGATTGAGGCAGGGGCTCTGGAGGTCACGTGATCCAACCTCTGCTCCAGCAGGGACACACAGCATTCTCAGAGTTCTGTTCAAGTAAAAAATCTGTCAGAAAGTAATCTCCACTCTTCCAACTTGTCCTCAGGCATCAGAGGGGCTGATGGTGGATGGAATTAGATTCTGAGTGATGCCAAATTTGGTACTATAAATACAGTCAGATTCTAATGAGCAGTCACAAGCTAACATGTCACCCTCAAGGATTTTGGTTGCATGCAGTGAGAAATCTTGGCTAAGATTAATGAATAGTGCTGTTTATTGAAGTAACAGATTACAGATTTTTCTAGATTTATGGTGATAAATATACCTCTGCAGAGCATGTGTAAATACCACAAACTTGAATAATAAAGCTGATCACACAGTTAAGCAATGGAATAATTCTCTAGACATGTCTAAGTTTCCTGGGGAAGCTCTCAGTATAACCAAGAGTGTGAATCTTATCCATACACACCCTTATGTTGAAGGAAGAGAGGATCAGCCTGTCAAATACTCCCAGAAGTTGGTAATGCCCTCTCAACTTGTCTGTGATGCTATTATCCCCAGAATTCCTCCTCTCTTAAGACATTTTTATACTACTTCCTTACTTTCAGCTGTTGACATATACTGGTCTGTAATTTATCTTGATAAATAAACGCTTAGCAGGATGTTGCAGACAAAAAAAAAAAAAAAAACCAAAAAAAAACAACAAACAAGCAAAAAACAAAAACAACCCTTTTGGAGCAGACAAGCTCAAGTCAGTTGTTTGCAGCTGTTCCTGTACTCACTACAAAAGAAATTAACAACAAATATTACTTAGTTTTATTACTACAAACAAACAAACAAACAAACAAAACTAATTAATAAAAAACAAGTTAGAGGATGGAATATCATAGGCAATTTGAACACTGAAAAGAATGGAAAAAAATTCTGAAACTCACAACTAAAATAGGTTGTCGTATTTCAGGATCCTCATAAGGAATAAAGGAACTAAAATATAGAGCATGAAACTAATTTTGTTGAAAATGCTGCGCTCCAGAATTCTTCTCTTTTGTAAATCTCTACTGCTTGCCTTCTCTAGTCTTGTTTCCCATAAAATTCTAAATCTTAAAAGCTTTGAAAAACTGAGGAATGAGCTTTGTCCACACTCATCTCCTCTCAATTATTATTGCGCTTTGTTTTTTTGTCATGGAATTAACTAGATCAATCTACGTCCATGACTGGGGGCAGTAGGCCCTGCCGTCCTCCCTACTTCCCCCCGCAAACCACCACCACCGGCCACGCAAAATGGGAAGGGAAAGAGAAAAGGAATAGGGAGATGGGAACTGGGCTCAAGGAAGGAAAAAAACAGCAGAAACCATCTGTGGAGGAAAACCTTTTTTACTAACTATGATATTGGAATGCAAGATAACACAATATAATACAATCTAATTGAAATTGAGACTAATTAATCAAATAGCATAGGAGAGATAGTTCCTGAGACTGAGTCAAACCTGAAAAGCTTGGTATAGCTAGGAAAGCACCCTCCAGCTGCACTGCAAGGCAGTAAGAGACCACCCAACTAGGAACGGCCAGATCCCATGACTTCTGCTGTGTACAGGGACAGCTTCCTGGAACTGGAGCATTAACACTTTAACTCCCAGCGCACTACATGGTGTTATGATGTGGAATACCAAAAAACAAATCACAAAACCGTGACATCTTTCTAGAGTTTCAAAATACAAACAGTATTAAGGAGTTATGAAAACAAAGAAAAAACAGTTGACAGATATTTGGAGAAATTCTAAAAAAAATACAAGATTATATATATATATATATTTTTTTTTCAGTTGTATTTGAAGCTTACTCATTTGAAAGGGCATAGAGTAGAAGGGAGAGGAATGTTTATAGCTATGTTTCTAGTTCAGTCAGGCAGAGTGTAATGAGCAGTAGCTCTTGTATCGATACAGATTAAAAAACAACAACAACAACAACAAAACAGAGATTTTAAACCTAATCTCTGTATTTGGTCAGCTGAATCTTTGGCTTTTCTGCAGCAATATGTCCATCCTAATATGGTAGAGAGAAGCAATTAAGAGAGATGGATTAAAGATAATGCAGAAACTATTGCTGGATAGTTGTAAGTTAAACATCCTGCTTGACTGACATTATAATTTTTTTTTCAATTTATATGTCAGAAGAATTGAGATTTTAGTTCTTTATATTGTTTACTGATTGTACTGCAGTTCAATGAATTAATTTGACCAACAAAACCTACTGTATGATGATTATTTATAGATTTCAGTAGTTTTTAATAATTCATTTATGAGTTATGAATAATAACAGCCTTCTGAGAGTTATCCTACAATTCTGGTCTATGAATATGTATGCATTATTGTAATGTTCATCTTTCACAAGTCCTGAGAGAGAGGATGGAACAAATAAAGCACAGAGTAAATGCTGTATTCATAAAAGGTTATTTTTGCAATTTCTATGTAAATAGACCTCTCTCTATGGAGAAAATGTGTGGAATGAAGGAAGCGGTAATGCAAACAATCTGCTCATGACTAGAGTCCTGGGATCAAAGGCTTTTAAAAGTAATTACCTCCACAATTTTAGGGTAGCAGTCAGCTCCTTGTAATGTTAATGGAAATATTCTTATTCAATGGGAATGTGGATGGTAGGATCTGCTTAAAATGGAGGAGAATTTTACACTAATTGTTTGGTTGGTTGTTTTGTTTTGTTTTTCAGTAATTTTCACAGATTCAGTATAGTTTTTTATTTAATGGGGCTTTTTGAAGATGAAGATGGTTGGTGCACACTCAAGTTCAAATTTATATACAATTAAGTGTGCTTCAGTTTACTCCATGTGTGAATAAGAAAAATGTAGGTCTACAAGAGAAAAGCTGTCCCTGAAGGACGTTTAGTTCTTTTTGCATTAGCTATCACAAGGTGATATGATTATTAAAAACACTTCTCTTGTGTAGCAAGTATTAAAAGCAGTTAATGTAAGGTATACTAATACATTTAGGAACCAAACTGTTTATTTGCTTTTGGATGCGTCATACAGCATTTGTACTGAAACTGTACTATTACTGCTCTCAGTTGTTACGTAAAGAATCTCTCAAAACTATTGCTTCTCAGATCTGACATTATAACTTCAACTTACATCTCCTCTTTGTTTCAAAGAGAATCATATCTAAATCATCCTTTGGTAGATCATTGATCAGAGAGAGTATCAGATGTTCCATAGGGCAGCACTAACTTTTGTCTTCACAAACAAGGGTCATTTTACCCGACTTATTTTTCAGTTAGTTCTTTCTGGTTTATCTTTTCACGTATCTATCCTTTGAGAAGGCCTGTATTTAAAGATTTAACAGTGCTGTGAGAAACATTCAAAAATCTCAAATTCAGTACCTGAATACATCTGTGCTTGATGTACTCTAGATTTTCTATATAACTGGAGAATCCAGAGAAAAAGCATTCAAAGATGGTCCTTCCATTGCTTTCTGGCCATTCATTAGAGAACATTTTCAATTAATGTACAACAGAAATCCAATGTATTTTAAATAATGTTAATTAAATGAGTTGAAGATGGACCACAATATCTGTCTTCTGTGAACTAAATTCATTTTTAATAGAAAAATAAATTTAACATCAGTACTTGCTGATACAAAGCTGAAAATGAGGAGATGCATAAATACTGCTTCTTCAAACTATGAGGACTACTCCAAAAGTATTACCATCTATTTTATTATAGAACTAAGCATATGCAGTGAATGTTTCAAAGAACACCTCTTTTATTGCAGAATCTAGGTGTATATACTAGACAATTTCAACAACAAAATTGTCTCGTATATCTCAAAAAATTATATGAAGAGGTATATACTTTAAGTATTTCTTTTACTGGCATATATGCTGAACATGCTGTACTACAAAAATTATAACTGAAAGGTAAATTTGTCCTTATCAAAATACTGCATAAAACAATTATGAAGGACAATTAATTCATTAATTAAAAGTTTCTTGATCTGATTTTAGCCAAGTATGATAAGACTGCTCAGAAGACAAAGATATTCATCAATTATTTATGTTCTATATATATGGTATATGAATTGTGTGTGGTTTTACTCATCTTCAATGAGTAAAGAGTAAAATTAATGAATGTAGGAGAAACATTTAGCATCTAAAGAGCTGGAAAAATTATATGCTGGATTTTAACTGTCTGTAAAAAATACTTAATCAGTGTAAGTGGTTGTTAAGAAAATACAGTATTCTGGCAAAGTACAAGAGAACTGAAAGACGAAGAAGCTGATTTTCAAAAGGAATAGAGAGAATGATCTTCATAACCAAATATGGTAAATAAGTCATCGTTGATCAGAAGTAAACAAATGAGAAAGCTATACAATAGTACAAACTACAGAAGATGCATGTTATTAACTGATCTGATGAAAAAACTAGTTTAAGAATGTTAAATAGCAGCCTTAATAAACAAAACAAACAAACAAACAAACAAAAATCTAGCTCTGGCACAGAACTAATATAACATCTGCCAGATAGATTAAAAATGAATATATATCCTCACATCCACAGTTACAATCTGAGGCCTGTCAGTCACACAATTAATTTTTAATGTGGTCTAGTAGAGATCTGTTACTCAGTAATTGTATGAGTATCCCTGAAGAAAATATAAGATCATTTTTAATATAATCTTGTCAATATAATCACAATGAAGAAATTACAAATATATTAGAAAACAAATTAATAGCAAACAGATACTGTACCAGTTACATTAATTTTGCTATGACCAAATAAAATGTTCACTGTAGAGTGAATGTTCTACAATGAGGAAGCTACATCTTGTAATTTTCAAAAAAAACTGCCTTAATATGTGAAAGCATTTGAATACCTTTCCATTGAAGTGATGTAGCTCTATGAATTAGCATTTTTAGTGGAAGACTATAAAGCAGAAGTAGACCAGATTTTTTCTACACAAGTAATTAGTTTGCTGGAAAATGCATCCAGTTCTAATGCTTGGGTCTTTGACAGAGACTTTAAATCTGTGAAAGAGAAAATAAAAATGTCTAAGGTAGATTTGATTTAGGAAAAAGCAATTACTTAGAAAAGTAAGACAAATCCATAAATTTGGTTCTTTAAGAAGTAAAGGTTATGATTTACTGTAGTCTTCAGATGACTTTTGCAGAATAAAAAAGTTTTTTTCGTTTTTTTTTTTTTTCCAAAACATAAATAATAAACCCTGCAATTAAACTCTAAAATAAAGTTCATAGTAGAAGATTCAAGTTTCTGACTTGGTAATAACAGTGAATTAAACAATGAAGTAAACTGTATATACTCCATCACTTTAATTGTGCTAACACAATAAGGATATCAGGGATATCTCTTAAAATATATATGGATCAAACAAATACAGAAATTACTCAACATATTTCTTTCATTCCTAAAAAAAGGTAATTATCAGAGAGGGTTGTAATTTCTCTGTATAGATTGCCAGTCTGTTAAAACCTGTAGTAAGTCTTTTTTATTTATCTCAGAAACACTTAGCCATGTAAAAAATCAGTTAAATGAAAAAAGTTGAGATACATCTGGGGATCTATGCTTTTACTGCATTTCTTCTCAACAGTCCTATAATTCCCAGTTTAAAATCTTTTGAGATAAATGATGAGCCTCTCACTTATTTCAAAAAGTACTGAATTATACTTCTTATGGTATCTTTCTTCTGATGCAATTCAGTGTGCAATAGATGGGTTGAATACTAAAATGCTGTGTGGATATTCTATACCAAACTACAGATCATAACCATAAAGTCATGTGCTAAAACTTTTTTGTTGGTAGGAAATGATGAAAAGGAAAAATAAGCCTTTGAATGAAAATAAACCTGTATGCTAACATTAGTATTGGCTGAGAAGTTGCAGAGCCCTCACCCTTTAACATAAAAATCCTGTACATTCTTGTTCTCATCCTATGTCAGTGTTCTAGTTTTATGATCTACTTACTTTTACACTGAACTAAGGGCTATTATGTTCTAAGGCACTTGCTTATCTTCTGTTGCTGTCAAGATAACGAGACTATGAGGAGCATGTCATAGTCCAATATACTTTGACCATTTCCCCTAACCATTCTGCATACAGAATGCCTAATATTTAATTAATAAATTTAGGATTATTTGATTTCACAATTTTTATTTTTATTTTTTTTTCATAGACTGATAGAATAGTGTACCTGAATTACAGTATGTGGTACTTCACAATGCATCAAAACACAGTTTACTTACACAGGAAGTAATATCTTTGATGGAGTTTTCCTGTAACTTTCTAATTCTAATGGCAAGGATTTTAGTACAATTGTCAGTTCATGTTACTCTCCGTGGTGTGTTTCAAAAGATCAGAAAATATCCTTTAAATTTATAGCAGAAATTTCTTCTAAGAAACATTCTCAAAGATACATGATCAAAGTAATTGTCAGTAATCTCTTGAAATTTCCCATGTATTTGAGTAAAGCACTTCTTGTGTTCATTAGCCAATGTATTTTTAATTGAATATTCTCAATAGCATATTTGATAAATATTTTCTATTCATTCACTGATTTACATAGAAAACCAATGAAATACTCAAGTTGCTTCACTTAGTAAAAATATTAAAAAAATAAATTAATACAACAACAACAACAAAAAACTATATTTTTCTGTGGGAAAGATCTCTACTTTGACCTTATTGTCAAACTAAAAACCATAGTCTCTGCTCCAATTGTTCAAAATCTCCTTTTCATCTCTGTTAATTTTAATTACCTTGCCTAATAGATTTTGAAAAGAACATGAACAGCACTCTTCACTGTCAGTGAAGGCATTATGGGAGAGCAAGTTTGTATGTTCCATAATAGCAGTCTTGTACATCCATAAAATAACTCAAAATCAGATGCTCCAAAACCAAATCCTTATTTAAATTCTAGTTTAGCTTTTTCATATACTGGGTTTATGTGGCAAGATTTGGCAGTAGGGGATGCTGCTGAAGTGGCCTCTGTGAGAACCCAGAAGCTGTCCCATGTCAAAAAACTCCGAAAGGGAACTGGCCAGAACTCAGAGAGTGATGCTGGTTGTGCCTCTGGGAGGGCAGATTTATGAAAGGGTAAGACAGCAACAGCAGCTGGGAGGAAAGAGTGAGAAAATGCAACAGAAACAGCCCCACAGCCCCCAAGATGCAGTAGATGTAGGGCAGGAGCTGCTTCAGACACAGGGCCAATGTTCCCTGCAGCCCAGGAGAGGTTTATAGTGGAGCAGGCTGTCCTCCTGCAGCCCATGGGGAACACAGAGATGATCTCCAGGTGCAGCCGTGGAGAAGACCACTATACACAGCAGTAAATGTGAGCTGAGAGAGGATACAGCCCATGAAGAACCTCTGCAGGAGCAGCCCCGGGCTTGAGATGCAGCTCTTGGAGAGGAGCAGGCTGTGCTGGAGCAGTTTGTTCCTAAAATATGGGTGGATCATATTGTACAGACCCATGTTGGAGCAGTGTTTGAAGAGTTTCTCTCTATGGGAAACCCATATAGGATCAGTTTGGGAAGGACTTCCCAAGCCTTCTGTGGGAAAAGCCCTCACACAGGAGCACTGGAATAGAGTGACCATGAAGAAGTGGTATGTAATGAAACATTGCAAACTGACTGCAACCTCCAATCCCTGTTCCCCCATGCTCTTCATGTGGAGGAGATAGAAGAGATTGGGAAGTTGTTTTTTAGTTTTTCTTTTAGTCTTTTTCACTGCTCTAGTCTGTCAGGAACAGGCAATAAGTTGTATTAATCTCCCTGTGCTAAGTCTGTTTTGTCCATGATGGTAGCTGGTGTGCTACCTGTCTTTATCTCAACCCTTGAACTAATTTTCATTGTCTTTCCTCCCCCTCTTCCTTTGAGGTGAGGAAATGAGAAAAACACTTAGTAATCAGAAAATTGTCCAGTAATACTTCTTGATGTGGTTGTATATCATGCAGATGAATAATAACACATCTGTTATAATATATATATAATAATAACAATTCTTTTACCTCTAATTCTAGTTATAATCAACATACCTGGTTTCATTTGGTCATTCAATCTGACAGATTTTTTGTTGTTGTTTTGTTTTGTGTTTGTTTTTTTTTTTCTTTGGTCAAGTGCATTTCAAAATCTCTGTTAAGCTACTTACTGGGTTCAGCAACCCTAACAATTGAAAATATTATCAAGACAGAATAGGCTAAAAACTGGTAATATATTCTGACTGTGCCAAATAGAGACTGAATTTTTTTTTTCCAACTAGTCATGATTAAAAAAAAATCCTACCATTATCTACATCCCGTTGTTTCACATTTTTATAACTTGGCCAATATGGCAAATTTGATTGTTCTCTATGGCTTAACTTCATTTTTTGTTTACTATTATAAAAAAAAAAAAATCTCTATTTGATAATAGTCCGCCTATTCTGGAAATGCAGGTTAACAGTTTTTGTCAGGTTACTGGCTAATTTTTCATACATGCAGGAAAATGGTCATGTGCTTCCTTCCTATGTGATTTATTTTATACGTTGTCTCTTCTGGTTTCAGCTAGAGTGATCCAAGACATGATGTCGCTTCTCTATCTGCTTGGATACTGCTATATGCTGGAAATTACCCAATTTTTGGTTCTGCCAGTAGAAAAGTACATGAGAACTTAACAAAGAACTTAATCTGCTTGAAGGAAGTTAGCCAATTTGGCTTCAAATGTCCTTTTAAGCTTCCTCACTTTGAAGGTGTATAAGAACGCTAACAATTGCAACATCTGTGCAAGGAACAAATGCCTGTTCCTTCTCTGCCATGTAGTTTATTAACCTAGGTAGTCACACAAGGTACCCAAAGTAAGAGGGGTTTGAAAATTTAAACTCATTATATAGCAGCAATGAAAACAGATAATTTAAGAAAATTATTATTTTTTAATTATCTCTAGCAACTTCAAAGCTTTTTTTTTTTCTTGACACAAAGATGTTAAGCAGTCAAAAAAATCAGTAGAAGGTGGGATCAGCCCTACTCCCTACTTCTGTAAGGTGTTATCTGACCTTCATGTAAGGACTTCTATGAAACGTGGGGGGGGGGGGGGGGGGGGGAAAGATTCTTGAGCTGTAGCTGTAGTGGAAACAAAATTTCTAAATACTAATTTTGGATGAAGACACCTGTGATGCTAACTTGAAAACAAATAGAATAAGAAGCAGATGATTATGTTATCTGTTGACCAGGCTGAAACAGCTCGTGAACTTTTGTTTATATTGCTGCTGATCCTTTAATAGGATGCCAAGGATACCAAGGTAGAATCAGTACAAAGCCATATAAAAAGAGAGTGCCATGCTGGTTTTAAGCACAGTATGAAATTTACTTAGCTTTTCTCATCTAGAAATCGCTGCTTTGCACATAACACGCGTTACATTTGGCAGCATTTATTCTCAAATAAAAACTACCAAAACTACTTTCACTAACTGATGTGACATTAACAGAGAATCGTAATGTATTATTTTCAAGCTAGTCCGAAAGGCATATACTTAATACAAGTACCAAAACAGATTCCAGAGTAATTTGATATGATTTTTTTGTCAGAAAAATAGCTATCTCTAGGCAAAATCCCCTCTGTTCCCTCTCCAAAAGAGCCCATGCACTATCCCTACTTCTTTATTAAGACACTGAGCATTTTCTTAAATCCCATCTTTATAGAAACTGTTGCTTGACATAATGAAACCACCACATCTCTGAAGCCTACAATAATTCCACTGATGCATTTTCTTTTCAGTCTGCAGAATAACTGTTCCTGGATCAGCATAAGAGTGATCACTGCTGCCCAGGTTTAAAAGAATTTCAGATGATTTAACACTATCATAATCATAAAACATAATCATAAAAACTACTGTTTTTTTCTCCTTTGCCCTTCGTCTATTGAAGAGGGGAAAATGACAATGGAGATTGATCAAGCAAATATATACAAAATTTGTCCTCCATTTCTCTTTTTCCAGGCTGACTCTCTGAGCCATAAGTACTTCCTTTTTTAACATCAGCAAATGAAAGATCTGTTTTCCTGAAAATGCATGGCACTCACCAGGTCTATTACTGCCACCAAGAATTTTTATTAAAGAACTTTTATTAAAAAATGTTCCTAAAAAATACACATAACTACATGAAAGAGCTATAAAGTTATTATTCTCACCTAATAGACTTTAGCTAGAATCTTAACATGAATTGAAGATTTATGTTTTTAGGACAATGTAGGCAAATAATTTCAAATTACTTTTTTTTATACACTCAAGTGTGGTAATCATAGAGCTTGACTATATTGCTGTCACAGGCACATCAAAGACAAATCTATGTGGCATCCTGTACTGCTTTTTTTTTTTTTTTTTTAATTCAACTCACATGGATATTGTGACTTCTTTACTGCCATAGAATTTGGAGTTGTTCAAATCAATTATTACTCTGTGGTTGTCTTCAGACTGAAATACAAGCAGTTCTCTAATCAGAATATGCTTCAACTTCATTAAGCAACTTTACATCAAAAAGGTAAAAGGCAGCAGTTAAGTACGGTAAATCAGAAGAGGTAACAATTTAAACACTGAATTTTTATTAAGTCATTAGCAAAGTACAATTCATATATGACAGATGACTTTTTAATTTGCATAAGACTGATACCATTAATTTTGCCACTGTCTTTATATACCTGATTGCTAGTGCAGCAAAGGCAATTGTGAGAAGTGAAGGTACCTATCTATATTATATTAAAAGTATTTGTATTAAATTAAGCATTATTTCTATTCTACTCTACTTTTGAAACTTCTCTGAATTCAAAGTGTGAGATTTATATGCCTACTGGAGATCGTGCAATCACTGTAGGGCAGTTGGAATAATATTTAACTACCATTGTTCCATTTGCAGTTGCCTTGCAAATACACTGTACAGCTCTCAGCACCCAGCTTGCCCATCTCAGTACTCATATTGCTCAGATTATCTGAAGTAATCCTTGACTCCTCATCCACTGATGATAGGTCTCCTCTTTGAACCTTGAATTTTAGCACAGTGGCTAGGGACTCATTTAAGTGGAAAGTCTCCTTTTGCCTCTCTTTGTAGAGGTTATGAATGCATTTAGCATTATTTATACTCAATCTTTGTGTATTCTTCCAATCCAGTTCAGAAGATATTTTTTTAACATGGTGATTCTTTATATAATATAAATATTAATCAAGTTACAAAATTTTAAAATATATAAATTTATATTCTTAATGTTTTTAAAGTGAACATATTATGTTCAATTTTTTTCTGTATTATCCTTGCATTAAAATAAAAATTTAATACTACATAACTATTACTAAATAAAAAATATGTAGTTTATGGAATAATAAACTATGCAGTTAAACTATGGATATCAGGATGCTGATCCAAAAATGTTATGTTTGGATAGCTACAGTTAATAAATCATTGCTCAGCAGGAAGATTTTTCTCCCTGTGTGACATGAAGATAACAAGTTCTAATATCACACAATTGCTATTTTTTTCTTTACAGGGAAAGGAAAGCAGAGTGAATCAGGCCCCTTTTAAAATGAAATACCTCTCAAATAATATAAAATAATGCAACTATTTAATGATGACTATACTATGATACTCCTCTGCAGGAACATATTATTTATCATTTCTGTTGGAAAAAAAACATAGTAATACATTAATGAATACTGTAGTTTAATAAGGATAGCCCTACATTGATCACTATTTCAGTTATGTTAAATTTAAAGTCAGAGTACGTGGAGAGTATGTGCCTGGATTCCAATTTATGCCTATGTGTACAATTTTTCTCTCAGCATATTTTCTGCTGTTTTGTAAACAAAAACAGCTACAAATCTTTGCTTGTGAATTCACAAAATGGTAAAAGCATAGCAGCTCTCACAACTACCTTATGAAAAGGTAGAGAATGATTTTTTGTGCCAGTTGTAATATATTAACTATTTGATTATATGACAATGATTTCTTTCATCTCAGTAAACTATTGCTCAATGTTTTAACATAGTGATTGTCTAGGACACAGAAAATTATTTTAGAACTGAAGTGTTGTAACTGAGCACAAGGCAGGCAGCTATTAGGGCTCAGCTGATGCGTAATAATTCATTAAGCCACAGTAACTCAGTAGCTTTGCCTCATTCAATCAGAAAGCATACATAACCCTTTATTGTGCTTATACAAGTAAGAAGCAAAGCTGCTTAGTTTTTTTTCTTTTTTTTATCTCTCTCTTAAAGTAGAAACAGTCTATATCCGAGCATTGGAAATGACTTGCTAGCAGTCAGTACAAATCAGAAAACTTACTTATTTTTGTTAAATTCACTCACATTCATAGCTCTATAATAATACTGTGGATGACAATGGAAATGTTCCTAGTAACTCACTTTCCTTAGGAAATCAATAATCGAAAAAATAAATTTCATATATTCACAGCTAGTAGCAGGAAATGTAATTCAATGCTACCTGAGGTACATTTGGTACTCTACTGATGTAATATCTCAGAGAAAATTAATGAGGATCAAATACTGTTTTCAAGCATTTGTTTCAAAAAATCTGTATAAGAAAACCTTATGATTCTAATGTGCCTTAAAGATGGAACAACAGGGCTATTTAATATAAATTATAGAATAAAACATCATAGAATGATAGAATTTTATTATGTCAGTTTTCCTTTTTAAAATTTCAAGAAAAAAACATCAAAGATATAAAAAAAAGTAGCATTATATCCTTTATTTTTCCATTGTAGAATCATTCCACAAGGCTTAATTACAACATCCTTTAAGTAATTTTCTATTTCCTTCATTCAGCAGTTCACCACAAAGTTATGATAAAAATGTAGTTTGCTACATCAAAGCATCCATATTAAAACTGAAAAAAAATGCTGAAAATATTATCTTTTCATTATACTTCCTTTTCATGTATTTGCTTGTGTCCATCTGTTGTGTTACTTCTTAATTAAGAAACTCCTCCTGCAATTTTTGGAGAGGATAGTATAAATTTTGTTGAGCTTCTATAATATTAATGCTAATGAATGTCCTAGTATCACACTGTAAAACAGTGTTCAGAGCAGATAAATTGCAATAGGCATCCATCTCCCAAATAAATAACACTAAACCTAAGATTGCACTTACATCTCAGAATTCTGTTCCAGATGTTGCTGAATTAGAACATCTTTGATTAACCTCTCAGGAAAAACAAACAAACAAACAAACAAAAACTTAGAAAGGAGATACATGTAAGCTGCTCCAAAATTATTGCTTCCTATTTATTTCCACTAAAAGTACACCAGAAATTAAGAGCGCAATAACACTATTTGATTGAAAAAAATTTTAGCTACAAAACATTATTTTTCAACATAGTCATCACCATTAGCTAAGCATTTTTTTTCTACTGATGAACAAGAGCCTACAACCCACGTTCATAAAAATCTGCACCAGCAGAAGCGATTCATTGTTGCTGTCACCATTGCTGAAACACACTGCTCACCATCTCACTGTGCAAACATCCACTGCTTGGCATCCATAAACATTCAGCAAGCATCAATGAATGTCAATGTGTGCAATTTTTTCCACGTGGAGGAATTCATTTACACACCTTTGCTGCATAGGCACTTCCATGCCAGACACCATTTTATCACAGTGCCCCTCTGCTCCCATCTGTAACATAGCAACAACACATAATGGAATACAGGTGCAAAGGTCCAACCTCCATTGCCATACCACCAACATTCACTTCTAACACTGTGGACAAACATAAGAAAATAGCCGGCATTACTTTTCACAGCAGCCCTTCTATAAGCAGACAGTAAAATGTAATCATCAGTCTGAAAAGTGCATTGAGGAAAATATCAGGTGATACATATATGGTCAGAGGGATAAAGATAGATATTAGTAATAATAAAAGGAGGACCTCTCAGTCTCTGTGTGACATAATCCATACAGGCTACTGGCTATTGAACAGAGAGGAAATAGAAGTGGAGTTGATATACTATTTGTAATAAAGAATCAATTGCAAATGTGTGGAAAAAAAAGGAGGAAAAGCAGTAATTTATTTTTTTTAGCTGACCTAATTGACAGTAGTATATTCAGCTTATTCCAGAATCAGGTTTAGTAACTTATTATTAATAATTTTTGCATATACATACTGATCTCCTGAAAAATAAATTTAACATACTTTGTACTATAATTCCATATATTACACAATATCAAGTAATAAAGCTATGATGTTTCTTCCTCAAAAAATGTGTATTTGCAATCAAAAGAAAAATAGCTCAGAAAGCAGAAAAAAGCAACAACAATCAAAAGCATTTAAAAATGTTATTCATATTTAATAAATAAAAACGAAGAAAAGACTATTTGCTTTCAAGAGTAAATTATACAACATTGATCATGCTGTTTTTTTATATATATAAAAAAAAGATAGCTTACATTCTCTGCTCCTTTTTATTACTTACTAAAGCTTTAATTGATTATACATTCTGTAGTATTATTTCCTCCAACTTAGACTTATTTTCATTTAGATGGGAATAATATGCAAGTACTAAAATAAGTTACAGTGGGGATTTTGTTTAAATTATTATTCTTGTAGTATATTATTTTACCATCTGATTGCTGCGGTTAGATTGTGAAGTTAGGCTGTAGATCATTTTCATTACATCTCTAACTTCATAAATGCTCACACATTTGAAAAGCTGTTTTTTTGTTTTGTTTTTTGTTTTCCCCCCACCTTTTTTTCCCCTTACTGTTGTCATGGTTTTATGTTTTTTTGGTTTTCAGTATTCCACTTCAAAACATCATGTAGTGTACTGGAACTAAAGTGTTAATGCTCCAGCTCCATGTATCTATCCCTGTACATGACTGACGTCATGGGATCTGACCCTGCCGGGGGGGGGGGGGGGGGGGGGGGGGGGGGGGGGGGGGG
>JAPSGF010000137.1:596646-625444 GCA_035772895.1 Perdix hodgsoniae
CAGTGGGTGCTGGAGGGTACTTTCCTAGCCATTCCAAGCTTTTCAGGTTTGACTCGGTCTCAGGAACTCTCTCTCCTATCTTAATTTGATTTATTAGTCTCAATTTCAACTAGATCTTAATATATTGTGTTATTTTGCATTCAGTATCATAGTGAAATAAGTTTTCCTCCGTATATGGTTGCTGCTGTTTTTTTTTCCCCCCCTCCTTCCTTCCCATTTCATGTGGGGCCAGGCTGGGAGTAGAGGGGCAGGGACCTACTGTCCCCCTGTCACAGGCATAGATTGATCTAGTTAATGCTGTGACTACTGTGTCCATTTAACTTAACAGATATAATTCCAAAGAGTGAATATTTTCCATCCTGCTGAGATTCAAGTATGTTCCAGATTACTACAGTGCACATCCAAGAATTTTAGTAATTAATGCTGCCAATCAAAACATAATGATATATATTTCCTTTATACAGCAAGTCTCAGACTTGCTTGCAAAGATAACTCTCTTGTTAGCTGTGGAAAATACCAGAAAAAAAACTGGCTGTAGTAGCATTTACTGGAAAAGTACTCTCTCACTCCATTTTTACAGAATCATAGAATATGAGGGATTGGAAGGGACCTTCAAAGGTCATCTAGTCAAATCCACCAACCTTAACCATTTTAACCATATACACTTCTTGTCAGACTACAACACACTCTTCCTTTACACTGCAACACCGAATATTAAAGTTACTTACAGCACAGGTTATGTTATTATAAAGCAAATAAAATTACTAGTTGGCAACATCAAAACCAGGAAAATTTATTGTCAATTTCTACAAAATTAAAGGTATTAGACTACAAAGAAAATTATGTCTAATCTGCTTACAACATCTGCACATTTCCCCCTCTAGCACCTGCTTAGTTACTCCAGCTGCATAGCAGAACTTACTGTTTAGGGTCTTGATTCTTGTGCATGATTTGCTACTCTTGCTGGACACTGGCCTGTAGGACTCAATGATAATTAATGATATTCAAAGAGCTGGCCTGACATCATCATGAGACCTCAATTTATTTTCAATTGTCTTGGGAATATGGAGAGGTCCCTGTTAACTGAAAGCTGGAAAATGACAAAATTTTCAAGAAAGGTAAGAAGACCTGGTAACTGCAGGCTTCTCAGCCCCACATTAGTGTCTGGTAAAAATGTGGAAAATATTATTCTGGAAGTTATTGGAAACACTTGAAAGACAATGCATTCACTGGGCAAAGCCAACACAGATTCATGAAGGAAACATCCTGTTTAACTTTTTAAATTTCCTTTTATTATCAAGGTTATCCACCTACAAAGGGAAGTAGTGGATGTAATGTAATCCTCTTGCATTTCAGTAAAGATTTCAATATTATTTCTTATAGTATAATTCTGGACAAAACGTTCAGCATACAGCTAGAAATAATGCATCATATGATGGAAGAAGTAACTAACAGATTAGGCTCATAGGGTTATAGTAAATGCAGTTATATCAGGCTGGCAGGCAGTCACTAGTGGAGTTCCACAGGGTTCCATTTTAGTGCCACTTCTCATTAATGTTTTTATAAATGATCTGGGTGCAGGACTCAAATGCACACTAAGTCTTTAGATGATACCAAACAGGAGAAGCTGTTGGCTCCCTTAAGAGTAAAGAGGGAGATGTTAACAGACTAGAGGAGAAGGGGATATTCACCAGTCACATGAAATTTAAGTAGAGCAAGTGCTGGATTTTACATCTGGTACAGCGAGATCATCTATACAAACATACAGACTGTGTAAAAAGAAGAGCCTAGAGAGCAACTCTGTGAAAATGAGAGGGGAAGACATAAGGAAGATATATTGGTTTGTTCAGTCTACAGAATGTGAGGGAGGCCTCACAGAGGCATACAGCTTCCTCAAAAGTGACTCTCTTGACAAGGATATGAATGATGGGATGGTGTAGAAGTTCATGGGGGGAGGGGGAGGATCAAGTTGGATATTAGGACAAAGTACTCCACAAAGTGGGTGTTTGGGCACTGGAACATGCTCTCCAGGGAAGCGATCACAGTACTGAACTTGCCAGAGTTCATGAAGCATCTGAACAATGCTTTTAGTCATACAATTTAGTTTTTGCGTGGTCCTATGTGGAGCCAAGAGTTAACTCTATGATCATTTTGTATTCCTTCCAACGTAGGAGATTCTATGATTTTATTTATTTATTTATTTATTTATTTTCTTGAACTTAGTGGTATATTTATGAACATACAAATTCATTAAATTATGCAGTGTTTTAGTACAAAATGTTCTTGTGTCATCTAGTAAAAGGTAGAATTGCCAATATCTCCCTAAAGGAAATATTGAGCATTCTGCTTGACATTTAGAAAATGTGTTATGCAGTCCTTAAATCAACTGCTATAAATGGTGTGAAATGGTTCCTATTAGAAAATAACAGTGGAGTCCAAGATCAGGGAGTTGTGGTCATCTTCTACCACTGTGTTCTCCCATTCAGGACAACTTTCGGCTAGCAATGGCTTACTGCCATTCATTGTAACAAGAAAAGCCAGCTCAATACAAGGTCCAGTACTTGACATAAGCTAAATACTGTTCATATATTATAGTTGATAAGATCAACACCGTGTGAGAACTCCCACAGCAACAAGGAAGCTGTTCTCCACCACCACCTACATCTGCCCTGTCCTGTATTTTGTTTGTTTTTAAGATTTTCTTTCTCTCTATTATTATTATTATTTTTTTTTATTTCCTTTTCTCTGCAGTACTCAATACTCTGTCATTTAATTTGAAAGATTTAAATAAGATATAATTTTGTACATTTTTAATTTATGCAGGAAATACTAACGTTGGCAAAGGCTTACAGGCTGGTTTGGACCAGTTTTGTGACTAGCGGGGTGGAGGGATTTCACAAAATCCGCACCTCCAGAAAAGGGAAACAGGGGACCTCAAGATAATTAAAAACAGCAGCAACAATCTGAGGAGAAACAAACTAATTTACTAAATATACTTTCAGAATGCAAGATAACACACCATAATACAATATAATTAGAATTGAAGCTAATAAATCAAATATATTGAGAGAGAGAATGTCCGAAAGATGGATAGGCCTCACCATAACACTGAGGTGAGATACACAATCCAGTTGAGCGGCAGGGAGACAGAAGGAGAGCTGACGAAGAAGAGCAGATCAGGTGACCTTGCCAGGAGTTATATCTCCTCTCTGTGACTGCAAAGCCCCCTGGGGAATGTAGTTCTTCTTCTCTTCTGGGCGGGTACCCAGAACTTGAGCATTAACAGTTAAACTCCCAGTGCCGCACATGATGTTATGATGTGGAATACCAAAATCCAAAAACCACAAAACCATGACACATGTTTATTTTAATCCAGAGCCAGTGACTCCCAAAATACTGATTTAACTCTTTCCTGCTACGCTTTCATCGAGATCAGGATAATGGCGTCATAGAGTAGCTAATACTTCAGCAAAAGTTGGAAACATTCATCTCATTTTGCATCTGGAATTACTCTGGTAGACTTTTTAGACAAAGATACCTTATATCAAGTTTCATGAAAAACTGTCTATGAAGGCTGGTCACAAAAAATGATGATTAGTCACAGACAAAATGCAAAAATGCAAAAAAAAATATTTATTTCACCTCTTCTAGTTCAAATTTGTTTAAAATAATACTACATTTTATCTATAGTGAGGATTTTATGGAAAAAAAAAAACAAAATGATATGGAGGAAACAATTGAACACTTTTTTTTTTTTTAATTCTTTTCTCACTTAAATTTTCCTTTCTCACTTAAATTTTCCTTTCTCTAGTTCTTCTCCACACTCTTCCAATCTATCCTCAACCTTTCTTCTTCCTGTATTAAAGAATAATCAAGTATAATGTTTCACATCCAGAGATGTGTTCTGAGAAATTTGTTAACTCATACAAATTGATGTGAGGTATCCTAGTATTTATGTGCCTCGTTTCTCCCTTATCACAAAGAAATTGATGAAAAAATCCATCTGTGTTTTTAAGGTTTCTTCACTACAAATATGTTAGATAATGTTCATATAGACAGATGGGCACATAGCATTGCCTTCTTATACAGTCATAACAGCAATTCACATCATGGTATTGAAAAAAGATATTCACTTTCCACTTGTCTCCCATCTACAGTAGGCAGTGTGCTCAAAGAGAAAAGGACCAACTGTTTCTTTGGCTCTCAGATATGGCACTTGATTTTGTAAGTCTTGCAGTTTCCCAATTCATCACTTAGATCCTTTAGTATGCATTTTTACAAATATCTCCAAACACACAAGTGTACAACAAGAAAATCCAAATGGTTAACTTCAGTGACACAGACTTTATAAAAATACTGAAAGACAAGAAGCATACAGCATTCATAGGTATAGATTGTTTTTATAAATCTCAAAGCCTTAAAGGTAAGTTTTCCTTTATTTCTCCCACTTTTTTAGTTTATTGAATGCCTTAGTGTCCATATAATACATATCTGTATTTTTGCTTATTGGAATTTGTTGCCTTCATTTATAGAGAGAATGAATGACATTGATCGGAGAAAAAATGAAGTCCTCATACAACATTCTACTACATAGACAGAGATTAATTGCATTCTATCAGATTCTGAATATTTTCAGAAATATCTTTATGGACTAGAAATTAGACTATTACATTCTCACCACTGAATGAAACAGGAACTGCAAGCCAGGATGAGTGAGGCATTCATATATTTTCTTAAATTTTTGCTAAAAATTTCTGTTTCCATTCTTTCTATGTGTCTATAGTCAGTGCCAAGATTTGGGAGAGAAGTGATATAGAGGTGTCTGAGCTGGGTCTTCTCAAGACTTCTCAAAGTTCATAAGTCTAGGCTGAATGCACTTGAAAGAGAGCAAAGATATAATTGTAAGGCAAGTCTCCTCAAGTTTTGAAAATCCTGGTGATGAAAGAAGATCCCTGGAAATTAGAGAAGAGTGTCATACAATCTTTACAGTCAAACTGGAAAGATGTGGACTGGATGAGTGGACTGTATAGAAAGGGAAAATTTGACTGCTGGTTTATAGGGTAGTGGTTAAAAGGGAAATCAATGACTCTTTCTGAAGGTGTTTTAAGAGGTTTATACTATGAGGAATTTTATTTTTAACATCCTAAGTAACAGTCTGGATACACCTCTAGTCAATTCACAGATGATACGTTAGGTATATTTGTTGCATTAGCAACTGAAAAGTTAGTGACTGAGGGAAGTAGTTATTCCCAATACTTGGTAGCCGTCAAGCTGCATGAGGCCTTTTGCATCTAGTTTTATGATTTTTTATTTAAAGAAAAGAAATCAGCACAGGTGAGACTGAAGATCATCAAGGTGTAGTTCCACAAGTTGAAATATATGAGAAGGAATGAATGAAAAACTTAATCTGGAAAGAAAGACTAAAGGTGGAACTAATGATCATACAGAAAATGAAAAGCTTGTTCTCCTGAAGTTTTCCTTGAGAAAAAAAAAAAAGAAACAACCAACCAACCAAACAAAATTATCGGGCATGCATTTATTTAAGGAAACAAATTGTATACTGTCTAGTAAAAGATACAAGCCTTCAGTTATGTTTACAGTTTAATTCATTAAACATTTATGTCTGTTATTTATAATGAGCGTAATGTGATATTATATTGTATTGAATATCACATAATCACTCCCTTCCTGACTTCTACGTTAGGTAACAAGTGACAATATGAAGTTTTTTGGAGAACAGTCAATGCTTTATTGAAATCACACTGCACACATGACGGAAGTTTCAGATGAGAGAAGAAATCTTATAATCTGTAACTTTTGTATGTAGAAGTTTTTCAAATAATAATAAAAATAAATAGTGACAAATTAGAGAACATTATCTAGTATCATTGAGCAACACAAATAATTATTTAAATATGTCAGTATTTTAAGGCTGTTAGAAGTCATAAGCACGGGTTTATATATTCTTGGGTTCATAGTTCATATATTGAATGGATAACAGGGTAGTTAATGCATAATTTTTTTGAACTAAACTTAGAATGTCTGGATGGAAACAGTAATCAATGATATAATGGCTACTTCAGATTCCTCTGAGTACAACAAGCTACCTCTAAAGCTTGGTGCTTGAATCGGGATTTAAAAAAAAAAAAAAGAGGTAAAAAGAGTTGGAAAAGCACATTGGCAAGTTTGTATGTTCCTGAATTGACTGTGTGATAACACACAGAAGTAGAACTAAGAATTCTTGACAAGTCGAAAAAGGCAAGTGAATAACAGAGACAGATTCTATGCAGGTACTATCTATGGGAAATTTAGGGCTAGGATTTAGGATTATGGTATTATTCACATAAAAAGCTAAAATCTAAATTCAGTAAGGTAAATGTCACAAAATATTTTCTTTCCATCTTGAAAATATGTTTAAAAAGTTTTATTGAGTGATTCCTTACTTCAGATTTATTTTACAGCGATAGTTTGTAGTGAATAAAAATCCTACTTTGTAGGACAATATATAGCAAGTGAGAAGTATGATTACCTTGATATTAGGACTAAACTAAAACAGATGACTACAACTCCATTTAAGTTATTTGAATTGAATCATTTGACAAATGATTACTAGTAGCCATAGTAACCAATATACCTAATCTGATAATCCATTAGTTACATCAAAATCTGGATCTGGTCCTGGAAAAATCCATTTGACTTAGTCAAAATTTAATTTCTCAAATAATAAAATCATTTTTTTAATCAGAAGTTGCCTCCATTGAACAGTTCTACTCAGAAGTTGGTGGTGTCATTATATGTTATAGTATTATATAGTACAGTTTACTTTTTGGACATGAAAGCATGCATGGAAGAAATGATGAATGGTATAATGACTTTTTATGTGGATCTCAAATTTCCATCTAAGCATAGGTTTTGATGATGAAATTTCACGGAAAATGAAATATAGCAGCCAGCAATACATACTGTCATTTATTGTCTTACAGGTTTTGCTGTTTTGCTCATATGTCCTCCCGCAGCTGATCTGAAGAGAGAATTTTTATATTCATAAGGGATAAAATATATTCAAGCCTATATATTCCACTAATTATTCAAATTTCTAAATAAATAAATAAATAAATAATGTCAGTGTTTTCCTGTATTTACCTATTCTCATAAAACTTTGGGTTTTATTACTAAAGAATATTACTACTCTGCTTATGGTAAATCCTGAGCCCACCAATTGTAATAACTTACATTTTTTACAGTAGTCACAAATACTGGCAACGCCTGTGTTACAAAAACATAATGACATTTTTTGATAAATTGAATTACTATATAGCATACCTGTTACCACAGGTACAAAGGATTTCAAGGATAAAATGAGTCAATCTATGCCATGTCATATCATGATTTAATAAATTTAAAATCATTTCATAGAATGGCCTGGGTTGAAAAGGACCACAATTATCATCTAGTTTCAACCCCACTGCTATGTGCAGGGTCATCAACCACTAGACCAGGCTGCCCAGAGCCACATCCTGCCTGATGTTTCATTGAACTTGTGTTTTTCCACTGTGTATTGCACTCAGAGGACAGCTTTTTCATATAGTGAGTGAGTGACTTGGAAAGGAATTACTCAGTTGTAAAAAATGCCTTCACTGAGAATTTCCCAACTGAAAAATGTTATGTATGGGGAAAAAAGAGGAAGAAAACAAAAGCCATTGATTGCACAATTCTTTATAGGTTAGTGCCCTTATAATATTCTGTTGCTCTACTTTGCAGCAGAAAATACATCAGGAATTTACAAAGTAGACTGCTAGGATAAACAGAATAAATTTAAATTCTACATAATTTATGAATAATAATCAATTACTCATCTAGTATTTCAAAAAATATAATTCAGTATTTTCCTGCTAACTTGCTCCACTAATCTATGTATTTAATTGCTACTAAAATCTGCATTAAAAATTGTTTTTAGACTTTACTTATATTTCAGATTGTTGACAGTATTTTAAATGAAAAATAAATCACATTCATTAATATATGTATAGTAATAAATATTCTTGTTCGCATGAAATGGAAATGCATGATCAGAGAAAATTAAAGTCATATGAATTTATTAGTTCAGAAAACTGGGAGGTAGTGGGGATGCCAAACAGATGCAAGTAAATAAATGGTTGAATGAATGGTTGAATTTGTATGAAGACTGTTCTTCAAGAACCACAACTGTCTCTTTCAGTTCTGCAGGGAATAATTAAAGAGTTAAAAGAAGTAAAAAAATAATGGTGATTTTTAAGGAAAAGTTATCAGCAAGTGAACCCTGCAGAGGGTGTGTCATGTCAAAATCAAATGTAGCCTTAAGTTTTCAATTGTATTTTATTTTCATTAAAAGCCTGAGAAAAACAAATGATCACATGTAACAATATACATATTTTTTAGAGAAGGTAACAAAATTTCCAAAATGTGCATCGTTTATCTGCGAAATACTTATCCTCCATGATTACTTCACCAAAAAAAAAAAAAAAGAAGAACAAAGAAGAAAAAAGAAAAAAGGTGTTGTTCCACTGCATGCTATGTGTGTTTCAATATATTTTTTTTTTCTCTTATGAGCTGATTTTTTTAACTAATGAACTCAGTGGGAAATCTGATTACTATAATCACATATATCATTCCAAATTGACTTTCTAGAAACAAACGGCATAAGAGCTTAAAATCCCCATAAACATTAAATCTAACAATGGTTACTATACCTAATAGGATGTAATTAGTCACCAATGACAACATTTTTTTTCCAGTACATAACCTCATTATAATTTTGTTTAATACATCTAACATTTGTTTTGAATCCTTATAAACTTTTTCTTACGTTCAGCATTGCATGTTGCACAGTCCCCAACACTTCATGGTTCTGCTCTGTGATGAATTCTCCTTACTGCTGCTATAATGCAAGTAAAAAGTAATAATTCTAAAATTATATTCAGTTGCTAGGAGTACTTTAGGCAGATATGTACATATGACAGAGTATGACTGTATTTGTTAGTACTGCTTTTCACTGAAGTAGAGTTAATATTGTTCATAGTAGCTAATATGGTGCTATGCTTCTGATTTTTGACCAAAACAGTATTGGTATCACAACCACAGTCTAGCTGCTGCTAAGCAGTGCTTACACAAAGTAAAGAACTTTTCTGTTTTTCTCACTGCCTGGCCTACAAGCAGATTAGAGATGCACAAGAAGGGGGTGGTCAGGGAGGGGGCACAGTCAGGACTGCTCTCTCCAGCTGGCCAATGGGATATTGCATACCATTGCAGATATTGGTCTTGTTCAACAATAAAAGCTGGGTTATAGAAGGAGGGAGAGGACATTCAGAGTTGTCATGTTTGTCTTCCCAATTAATCATTAGGCATGATGAGGCCATGCTTTCCAGTAAATAGCTGAACATCAACCTATTGAATGGGAAGTAGTGATTAATTCTTTGTTTTCTTTTTCTTGCACACATAGCTTTTCTTTTGTCTATTAAAATGTCTTTATTTCCACTCATGAGCTTTCACACTTTTACCTTTCCGATTCTCTCCTTGATCCCACTGTGAGAAGAGTGGGAGCAGCTGGGAGGTGCCTATCTTCTTACCAGGATTAACCAGAACATGATTCATTTATTGCCACGTGATAGAGGTGAAACTGAAACTGAAATTCCACTGCACCAGGTGCTGTACAAATAAATGATATCTGGAGTAATGGCGTCAGTCTGTGACCACCTTTCTGTAGAAAACAAGACGAAACAGTGTGGCAGGCAATGACTGCAACTAAAAGCAGTACTGCTGGCCACTCTCTCTAGACAAGGATGTAATACAACAGCAAAGGACAATCTTAATCATGCCAGAGACTGGAGTCACTGGTATAAACAACCATATGTCAAGTTCTTTGCTGTTTGTGCCAATAGGTTGTGACTTTTCCACCTACTCAGCTGTATTTTATCACATTGCCTCTAACATAAGCATGTTTAAAGCACATTTGCAGCTATTACATGCGTAGAATTTTCTTTTTGAAAATTGCTACCTAAAAAATAATTATTATTTTGAATAAAATTTCATTGTAAGATAAGCTCATTAAATGCTAGAGATATAGGAGCTATGGAAATCTAAGCAAAATGAAAAGGCAGAAAAATTCCTGTGGCCTGTTTCATATCTATTGCAGTGGGATTTATTAATGATTTTGCTTACTCACTTAAGATTGCGTGTTTTGATTTGGTGCATCTTTATGGATTTTCAAAGCAGAGATTATGAATCACGTTCGGGTATTGAATTTCATTTATTTAAATGACGGGTTTATCTTGAGTAAATCATAGGGAAAATATCTTCATCATAAATAGAAAAGATTTTACAATATTCTTTTTTATTTTTATTTAATTCCTATTTCCTGGTGGCTGCTATTGACAAAAATAGGCAAAATTACTAATGCAAAATTTTCTTGTGGGGAAGAATATATTTAATTGTGATCAACACTGGCCCAGAGTTATCACAGTGTGATTGACTAGCTGTCTAAGCCAAAACCGTTTGCTATACTATAAAAGAAAATAAACAACAAAAACCAATGAGGGATATGTTTATAGCCCTGGCAAGCAAGCAGCATAGCCTCAGGGCATGAATATATATTACAATAATGCAATCATTTATATGTGAAAAAATGTCTTAGAAAATATATTGTATTTACTTAATCCTGTCACCCTGGGCTGTAAATGTAAAGAAAGTGACTTAATGCTAAGTTATTTGTGTTATTCAATGCTGATCTGCAGTTGAGTGGCTGATACTTTATGACATACTTAAAAAGACAACAGCATTAGCCTTGTCCTTTCATCCCAAATCATGCAAGATAATTAGTTATTCTGCTTCATTACTTGTCTAAATCCACTACTCAGGCACCTGTCACTTCTTTCAAAATATGTTATTTATCCCTTATTCCATAGGTGGCTGACAATTTAGTGAATGTAAACTAAGATATTTCAGGCAAAAACAGACATTTCGTCTGGAACCTCTCTGGAGAGAAAATCTCAAGATAAGTGTTCCCTAGATGCTAGCCTCAGAAGAGGCCATTTCATGTTCAGCTATCAAGTGCGTGCATTGGCTGTGTGAAGATATATTAGAAATATGCAGGTCGGTGTCTCCTGAAGCTGAACACAGATGTCCGGGGTGACTATAAAGCCTCTGCGTATTCTGAGTTATCTCAGTATGTGCCTCTGGCAGACACGTTCTGCTCTATAATCAAAGGACAAAAGGAATTTAGAAATGAAAGAACTTGTTCATATTTTTTGCAAAAAAGCTTTTGATTCTTGGCCTTTCACTTCCCTTTGGAAGGTGGCTATCTCAAGGTAGAGGGTACTGAAGAGTAAAGTGTTGACTCTGTTCTTTCACAAACATGACAGATAGGAATGTAATGGAGATTGTGTAATGACAGCTTTTGACTTGAAGACAACTGTTATCCTTAGCCTTGTCATTTAGCATTTTCCCAGGCATGGTCTGCAATTTTGTACAGGCCAGAATTCATTCAGCAGCTTTGTGCAACCAATATTCTGTTTTGAGCAGAATCAAAACATGTTATACATAACAAGGAACTATTATTACCATATTTGAAATCTTAGTAGCTTAATCATGCAAGTATTTCTCTACCTTCAATCTCTTCATCATTCCTTTACATTCATCTCAGGCTGTGTTCTTAACCATACTCCTGTACTTTTACATCAATTACAATATGACATCCTATTTCAGATCTGATGCTGCTCCGAGGCAGCAGCTATCACAGAGATCAGTGTTTACTCACACAAAAACTCTAAATACTCTGATGGAAGAATTTAGAGTCAAATGAAATCTCAGAATTCAGGCCCTATTCAATAAATAAGTTCAGACAATGGTGTAAGAATGAGCTGTGGAGTGACTCCTTTTCCATTTATGTCCTCAGCTTTGAAACCTCGAGGCCATAAGCCTAATCAGTTATTATTGTCTCTGTTCAGAATTTTCTCTTGTACTTGCACTAGTATCTGTCATTGTCCTGTGAGTGGCCTGAAAAAGCTGACCTATCATGGGATTACAACCTGTGAATGAGTTAAGTATTTCTTTAGTTCATTCAGGATTTCTTTTTTTTTTTTTTTAAAGAGAAAAGCCTCACTTTGGACTGTTTTTATATTATTATTATTATTATTATTATTATTATTATTATTATTATTATTATTATTATTATTATTATTATTTTGGGGAGCAATCTCTATATTACTGAGCCATGGGACAATATCTATACTGGTCAGCATTTTAAAGTTAAATTAATGTCTAGTTTCTTAATACACATAGCTGCCAGGCACCTATGTGTGCTGTTAAGATCTGCAAACTGTGCCCCCTTAGTGAGACAGTTCTGTCTGTGTTCAGAGCCACCTTTAATACAGCACAGCTGTGTAATTTTGGAATAGATTGTTGTGAAAAACTGTGACCTCTGCATAACGGCACATAAACTTCATTTAAGCTGAGGCCCTTTACTTTTTTTTTTCAGTGATAATGTAGATATGTCCATGTCTGGCCGCGTACTTTTCTTATCCTGACCTCACCTTGCTGAGTTGATATCATGGATGACCTTGAACCTGTCTTTTCAGCACCACCTTGGCAAGATATCTGGATTGTTGACAGATGCTAATTTCTTCCCTGCTGTCCATTTTCTTTCTCAGGGAGCACTGATGACTGGAAGACTTAAACCTGCTGAGACACAGGCCCTACATATCTTGCTAGCACCCCCAGCTCTGGAGCTTACCTTCTCCTGTAGAGCAGCCTGCTTTTGTTGCTGCATGAGCAGTAGTAGCTGAATGTCACCATAAATGATTGACTTAAGCACCTAAAGAAATAGGCTGTCATTAATTATTTCTGATTATTTAAGCCACAAAGACTGTCTAAGTGACTATCAGTTAACTTCTTTTAAAACTTGGGGAGGTCTGTCGTGTCTGACTTTTTCTCTATAATTTAGTACAAGCTTAGCCATCACTTGTGTGATTTTGAAATTGCCCAGTCAGAACTACGGGTCAATGGATACATACAATCCAGGCAGCTGAAAACTACATGGAGAGTCTAAAGCAGCTGACTTACAGTACTTGGCTCTAGCCTTCTGTAACACTAGCAGGTTGTACACTTTGGAAATGATATGACATACAGGAAACACCATTATGAACTCAACCAAAAATATACACAGAAGGAAAGGCAAAGGGCTATTATCCAATGCATAGCAAAAATAACAGCTAAAGCAAAGGCTGGTTCAGTAGCTGAACTCGTAAGATTGCTGTTTATGTTTTCAGTCTCCTTATATGATCCTTTTTTAGATTTCCATATTGTGGGTAAATGGTTGGTATTTTATAGTCTTACTATACATGTGCACCTTTGACCTCATTGTTTGTCAACCTGATCACAAAATAAAACATTTACAATATAAATACAAATTACCCAAATATGATTGTGATAGCAATCAAAATAATAGCATATTTTATGCATTTTGAGATTCTTAGTGCATACTTTTAAGCTTCTGCAAAAAATTAAAAGTATTGCCAAATGTTGTAGAGGAAACATTGCAAAGTATGATTTTTGGTACAGACCATTGAATTCTTTTAATGGAGATAATGAGTGTTCTGTTCTGCACATAGGTGATGTTCACCTCCCATTTCCTGTGCCCTGACAATGTCTACTTTCATAGCTTTTTATTCTGCTTCGGTAAGTGAAGTGTAAGATTATGTGCTGGAAGTACTGTGCTACTACTGAGATTATATTTACTCGTGGAATTTTGCATTCTGTCAGGTGCTGTTGTTATATGAACTGTATGCTTTTGGTGGCATATTGGCCACAGAGTACCCTTCTTCACAAATTTGTGATCATATATAATCTTCCCTCAGTTGAGAAATACACCCTTGTAAAGATATAGTTCGTTAGATGACTGACTAGAATCGTGAATCTGTGATGGATTTTCTTCAGAGACCAAGAAAGGAAGCAAGAACCATCCTTTGCATTTTCCAGAATAGAGGGGTAATTAGATCTTAAAACTTTGCAAAATGAGAAAAGTTTGTAAAATTTCATCCTCAGCTTTCCTACACAAATGACATAGAAAGTTTAGCCTCATGAGAAAGATTTAATTTTAATTGGCATATTATTATAAGTTCAGGATGCAATCTTTCAAGATACTGCAAGTACTATAAATATTCAAAATATTAGAATTAAATATGAATAAAAGATAAGAGTAATTACTCTGGGTTTTAAAATTTATCAGAACTGTTCAAAAATCACACTTTATCAGTCATTGAATGTGCTAGCATAAGTTGATTACATGTAGAAATGTATTCATATTTACATGAGAGTGTAATTAGGGAGTTGCATCTTTTTAATATAACTCGCAGTTGATGTAGTTGTACAACAGCATTAAAGACCCAACCTTGATTTTTTTTCAACCACTGACATTTTTACATGCGAGAGATCTAGTATTTTTGCTTGTATGTATATGTATCACTTCAGACACAAATGAACCATGTTAACTGAACTGAATGGTGCTATCAGCCTTTGGACCTTCTCATCAGAGAATAATTATAAACTTGTACAGAATGTGTGACTCATCAGACACTGAGGAACATAAAGAGTCTTTATTTTTTAACACTAACTTATGATCCCATAAGCCATCACCAGAAGGACTTATTCTTTTTCCCCAGAATATAGCATCTGAATTTAGCAATAAGTTCTATGTGATGTGCAGCAATAACTTCTGAAAATTAAAAAATTCAATGAGATCTGGAGTGAAAAGCTAATTTGTGGGATTTTTTTTTGCAGTCACTAGTGTTACATATATGTTTTTCATTTACTCTTTTACAGAGCTATTTAAAAAAAAATAAATTCAGAACCTTTAAAGCAGTAAGTTTTAATCTAATTAGCCTATTTTTTTTTTTAATACTAATTATCATGCATGAAGATGATCAAAGACCTGGAGTACCTCTCCTTTGAACACATGCTGAGAGTTTCAGTTGTTCAGCTTACAAAAGGAAAAGCTCCAGGAGACAGTTTAGTCAGCAGTCTTTCAGTACTTAAAAGAGCCTAATGGAATAATGGAGAGAAATGCAGAAGTGTCATGGAAATGTGACATTATTTGTGCCTGCCCCTCTTCCTGTCCCATAGTGGAAATGGAACAGCAAATCCTACTCTTCTACTGTGCTACATTTTACCTCTTCTGTACCTTTTGGCTACCCTGCTAAAGCATCTCAAAGGCAACAATATGCAAATTGCCTATTATGAAAGAGCTAGAGATAGTGAAAAACTTTCCCAGTAATTATGAACAGTTTCTGCAATTATAGAAAGTATGGCATGAAGCTTTTGGGAACTAGAAGCCTCCTAGATTCTGTCAGGAGCAGACCAAGTAGATTCAGAAATAGTGTGACTTTTTTTTTCCATTCTATGCTTAATAATCATTTGAGAGCATTTGGGCTTGACCATTCCTTTCCTAAGTCTATATTAATACCAAGATAAATTACTAAGGAGAGCTTATCTTTAAGTGTTAAAAATATAGAATCACAGAATTATAGAGTATCTTAGTTTGGAAGGGACCTTTAAGATCATCTAGCTCCAACCTCCCTGCTATAGGCAGGGACAGTCTCTAGACCAGGTTGCTCGAAGCCCCATCCAGCAGGGCTTTGAGTGCTTTCAGGGACGAGGCATTCATCACTTCAACAGACAACCTGTTCCAGTGTATCACCACCCTCATAGTAAAGGATTTCTTCCTGATATCTAGTCTAAATGTACCTTCTTCCAATTCAAATTGATTTCTCCTCATCCTGTCACTCGTGCTTTTTTAAAAAGTCCCTCCCCAGCTTTCCTGTAGGCCCCTCCTCAGGTACTAGAAATCCACTTTAAGTACTCCTTGGAACCTTCTCTTCTTCAGGCTGAAGAGCCCCAGTTCTCTCAGCTTGTCTTCATAGGGAAGGTGCTGCAGCCCTCTGATTATCTTTGTGGCTCTTCTCTGGGCCTGCTCCAGCAACTCCACATTCTTCTTCTGTTGGGGCCAATATATATATAATTATGATACATCAATGAATACTAAATACCTTTTGGAAGATATATATGTGACTAGAATAGCTTCTGAGTAGGACAAATCCAAAAACAGTTAGGAGCTTGAGTCTTGTCACATATTGATAGCAAAGCAATATCAAATTTAAAATGGTTCTCAAGAAAAATACAGGTTCTGTAGTGCAGCTGAAACAGAGTCTATTTTACATCTGGGAAAATGAAATATTGTTAGCATAGAATGAGCATCTCTCCAAAGTATAATAATCTATTTCACAGTGAATGCAGATTGCCACATTTATCACTTGCTATATTATTTAGGATCTTGAAATCAAATGAAAGTAGATATATTACTCCTCCCACGATTTTTCAGTAAATTAATTGAAAAATTATACTGGAATAAACAAAACAAAACAAACAAACAACAAAACAAAACAAAACACCAACAATCTCCAGTTCCTAGTAGGATTTCATTAATTCCTTAAAGAAAGAAATGCTAGAAATGAAATGGGTATGTGTGATATTCAAAATCACTTTCTGTTTTTGTCATACAGAAATAATTGGTCATTCTCACCAGTGTAACCAAGCTGTTCTAACCAAGCCTAGGGCTAAGAGCTGGCACAGACAAAATTGTGAACTTACCAAGAAACCTGTCTGACCTAAAAGCTTGTCCAACTTGCTAAATGGATACATTTGATCAATCAACTAGTAGGAAGGACTGAGAGCAGAAGACATTGAACTGTACAGCATTCAAAAGAAAAAAACATTTAATTATGTCTTTGAGCTGCTGAGTATGCTAGAGCAATCTAGACAGTTATCATCTCCCAGAATTATGATATACATTTTTTATCTTTGGGGACTATTTCAGTGAGGTCATATATATTGTGACTCTAAAAGACATATTACTTCCCATTCATGAAATGACCGTATTTTCAGAAGTGGAGGAAGAGAAATGAAATTATAATGGTGTCAGTAACCAAAAAAGTAATGCACATACAGAAAAAATGATTTGAATTTAGATAATAAATTTAGAATTGGATGAAAATTATTAATTACAATAATTCATAAGCCAATTAGATTTTTCTTTTCCAATCTGATATCTGAATGACTAGCTCTAGTATGTACATTAATCTTAAATACAAATGCATCAATAATTTAATAGGATAGTATTTAAAGAAAAAATATGCATATAGAAAATTTTTAATTGTAGCACAATTAACAAACAACATCCACCTAATGTGTTTGTTTGTTTTTAAATAAATTCAGATTCAGGCAGCCTCAATGTATCACAATATATATAAGCAAGTAAATATTAGATAGTAGGAAATAAATAATTACATTTGAAAATTTCAGATATTCTCAAGGGCAACTACTGCAGAAAATCAAATCAGGTTATAATCTTTTTAATATTAATCACATAAGGTTAAATATTGTCTGATTTTGGGGGTGTATGAATAAATGTGCTAGTCATTTGAGAAACTATGATTTTAAATTGGAAAAAGATAGAGTTAGAGATAGATAAACACTGGAGATGAAGAGTGCAGGGTTGGGCGTTGAAAAGAGTATGAATGGGTGGAAGTCCTCTGGCTTTACCAGGGCTTGTAGTCTCTATGATACTGAAAATGTGATACTTAGGAGCCTTTGATCTGAAATCTGCTTTTTGAGGTCCTTCTGACTCAGACGCCTTCAAAAAGCTTTTCATTTTTTTTTCCTCAGCAGAACTTCTCAGGGTTGTGCACATTTTCTAAGCATGTCAATCTTTCTCTGAACTTTCATGTTCCCCTATGTATTAGCATCACAGTGCCTGTATGTTTGCTTTTGACCTACTAGCTGAGGAAATCTGCTTTAATACTGTTCTCAAAAGCTGAGCTACTTTTGTGATAACCATGTATTTTAAACCTATTAACAGTGATGTTAGATGATATATATGTTTGCCTCAATGAGAATACCTGGTAAACAAAAAATGACTATGTCAAGATTCTTCAGATCCCTCACATTCTTCATTGGATGAAAATGGAGTACTGTTCAATGAAGAAGAAAAACATCTATTTTTCTAGCTATCAACTATCCTGTTTTTCCCATGGCCTGAAAAATAAATAAATAAATAAAATCTGAAGAAAGACGATGTCATACTGTAAGCTGGCAGCATTACAAGAAAGCACCCTGTAGGCAAGCAATTAAGATGGGTCAGAGGAAAGAAAGAGGTATCATGTTCGAAGTGCCCTTTTCCTCAGAACTCCATCTGCCAACCCCTTACAGTGGGTTACTCAGGTTTGGAAGCAGCTCTACCTGTACAAATGCTTGCAGAAGATCTCCCCCTGGCTGCACTGAATACAAAACTCAGCCAACACACAGATTAACAACTGAAAGACTGCAAGTGTCTGCTGCCAATAAAATGAAATAAAACTCTTGTTCCTTTCCTTCTCCTTTTTATTTATTTATTTATTAAATGTTTCTGCATCTCTGCATTCCCATAAAAATGTAATAAATGGTGATAAATATTGCATTAAATGTTCATTTATTTGTGTGTACTGAATTCTTTCCAAATATTTAGGATGGGAATATGTGTATATTTCAAGGAAATCATCGTCTGGGGATAAATGGAAACAAAACAAAACAAAACAACAAGAGAGAAAAAAAGAACAGGAAATTCTCTGAGGAAAAAAGGATTAGGAGAAGGGAATAATGGTTGAAGATACATAGCAATTAAAAGTACTACGTCAAGTCAGTAATATGTAGGAAAATCTCATGCAGTGTTACAGCAAAAAAAAAAAAAAAATTTTTTTTTTTTTTTCACCTAATCAAATATAACCTTGTAGTTGCTCATTACATCCCTTACTTTATTGGAGCAGCAGATTACAGATTCTTTTGCATTGATGGTGATAAATACATTGTTTGCAAAGTACATGTGAATACCAATAATGTGAATTATGGAGCCAACTGCAAATGTATTAAACTATGGAATAACTCTATAGTGATGTCAGTACCTGGGAAAAGCACTTCATATAACAGTGTTTGAATCTTACATGGTAAGCGTACTTTGATGAGAAGTGAGGCTCAGCCTGTCAGCTGGTCCAAGAAGCCAGCAGTACCCTCATAGTTGTTCTATGATGGTATTTTTCCTGAAATTACTTCTATCTCAATCCATTTATATAATATTTTCAGGTGGAGCTTGAGTGACTATAATCATACCTATCTTCACTGATATTGGTGTGACATAAAATTGAAAAACTACTAACTTGGGATGACTAATATGCAGTTTATCAGTTCTATAGTACTACCAAGTTTCCACTCCTGAAGTCTTCTTAGAGAACAGAGCCTGGCCTCAGAGTTTTAACTATGCTCCTATTTCTTGGAGTCAGCATAACAAGCTAACCTGGTGCTGCTAACAATTTAGCAGCACGGTGTTATCAGTCCTAAAGCTAAGCTTGGCATGTAATGGCCAGGCCATGTGAGGAAGTTGAAGGCAGGAGGAAGCACATTGCCACACCCCTGGGGAACATTGGCCTCCCCTTGGAAAGAGCCATTGATGACAGCCCTCTGGCTGCAATCATCCCACCAATTCCTTATCCACCAAACAGTCCCAGTTTCAAACCTGTATCTCTTCAATTTAGAGTGATACAGAGTTTTAGAGATCCCTTACCTGTCTTTTCTGATCAAAGTACCTATAGAATCCTTCTTGTTATTTTTCACGTCCCTTGCTAAGTTTACTTCTATTTGTGCCGTGGCTTTCCTGATCCCATCTCTGCAAGTCCAGACAGCATCCCTGTATTCTTCCCAGACCGCAAGTAACTGCTTCCACTGCCTGTACATTTCCTTCTTTTTCCTGAGATTGACCAGCCAGATCTTTTCTCTGTTACACCAGTTTCCTGCTTCTTTTACTTGATTTTTCATCCTGAGTGTTGGAGAGCTCTTGTGTTCTCAGAAAGGTGCCTTTAAAGAGCTTTAAAGGTGCCAATTCTGTTTCATTTGTATATCACTAGGGACAGTTTCCCAAGAGATCCTGTACAATAATTCCTTACACGGTCTGAAATTTGCTGTTCTGAATTGCAAGGTCCTTAATCTTGTCTCGCTCCAATTTATAGGAGGGAGATGAGGTTTTTTTAATATATGTATACCCGGCGTGAGTTTAAGAAACAACGGTTCAAATGTTGGTCTAACCAGTTTATTACAAATCCTAATCAGGGAGACAGGAAAGGGAAGGACGGTGACTATTATGAATTAGGATGATGGGGAAGAGAAGGAGGGTGATGGAAAAGGTAGGAAAGAAGCAAGAATCACATAAAGTGGGCATAGTCATCATCCAGCAGTGGTCCCGTTGCATGCTGTTTCGAAGGTCCGAGGTAAAAGCAGCAGGGGGGAGAGCAGCAGCGTGGCTGGCCTTGGGCAGCAAGCAGGTAGCAAAAATAAGTCACAGATCCCATATGGAAAGAAGCAGCAGGACGCAGGTAGTAGGCCCAGGAGAGTCTATCAGCATGCAGAAATTCCATAGTGAGAATCTGATGGCAGACACCTGTGTTGTTCTTCAGCATGCAGGTAGAACGCAGAGCAAATCCAGGAGGGAGAGAGGCAGGTCATGAGGCTTCTCATGTCAGAAACCTCTTCTTCTTCATGAGGAATCTGTTGCCAGAAAACCTAAGATCATGGTTGTAGGTCCCCTTTTTATCCTTCTTCTTCTGCCAGACTGGCATTCCTGGGCGCTTGGGTAAGAGTCATGTGCAGCACCTCCTGAGATGGCCATCTTCTTTGAGATAAGTTCACACAAAAGACTGCTTCTTGGCCATTAACCTGTGGCTTCTCTCTCTCTCTCTCTCGTTGCCCCTAGCCTTGTCCATCTGTGTCCCTCAGAAGGATTTCACAACCCTTGCCTAGGACTTGCTTCTACTTGTTCGTCCGTGTCCCCAGCAAGCTTTGAGACAATGATGCAAAAGAATAATCTCTTAGAACTCTGCTCTTTTCTGGGTCCATATTCCTCAAAATCACTAACTCAACCAAGGCAGGGCTGCTACAGTCCAGACTGACTCCCATCTCAATAACTTTAATGATCTCCTCTGCAACCTTTGGTTGATCTGCTCGATACCTGAACCAGCAAGTTATCATCACTGGACTCCAAGAGTTTCCTGGATTGTCTGCAGCTTGTGGTGTTACTTTCCTAGCAGATATCTGGATGGTTGAAACCCTCTATCAGGATGAGAGCCTGTGGGTGCAATGCCTCTTGTAGTTGAAACAAGAGGGCTTTGTTCACAGGTCTTCACGATCATCCAGCCTGTAGTAGACCCTGACCTATAAAAACTGTTAAGCTGTTATAAATAAAACTTTATACAGTGGGTAGTACAACAAATGTAACAATTTGTGATCTTAAAAATTAAAAATATTTGCTGAAAATTTGAAAAAGAGTAGTATAGGAAAGCTGGGGGAAAAAAAAAATATAAGAGGCATTACTTTGCCTATCATTTTTCAAGCTTTTTATTTTTCTGGTTGATTATCTGTCATGTTTCAAAGGCAGATATCAAATTGGTCTCCAATGGTCTCAGTACTAATGGGGCCATCACTTTTTTAACCACCTTTTTCTCTATGTTAAGTTAATCAGAATAGAGTTTGACTAAAATTAGCATTTCCGTATGCCAAATAGATGATCAGGTTTTTTTTTTTTGGACAAATTTCAGCTTTTAGTCCTCCACACACATGTACAAATTCAGACTACAGATCATTTTGTGAAAGCAGAAAGCATATCTATGAGTATCTGTGTTCTGGCAATATGTCTTATTCTCAAAGTATAAGCCAACCTGTTTTTTCTCATTATAGATAATTTTGTAATCCTTTCACCAAGTCATTGCTTGTTAAGTTATTAAGTTGTATTTGTTGATATTTATTAGTTAGCCAGTCAGAGCAACTTTATTCACAGTCACCTCATGTTTGTGCATGCTTATAAGGTGGGAGGATTTCTAATGTACATACCACATTTTAAATTTTAGGAAGCTGCTACTCCATCACAAAAGTTGCATTGCTATGTTCTCCAAGTATTGAATAGGTAGTGAAGTACTGAAGGTAGTGCAGTTTGAAAGGATAACTGTCATCTAAAGCCTCTTGACTTCAGGTCTGTTCTTGAGTAGTGTCTTGATGACAAGAAGAGACATGAGTTGAGACAGAAACTTATTCTTCAGCTGGAATAACATATGTGTGTCTGAGTTTGATTGCAGAACTTAGTAAAGGACTTCTTTCACTCTCTCTGAACTCTCTGGAATACCCACTCTTTATTGTAAAAACATCCTATTTGATGGCAATTTTAACTTCCAATGAAAACTGCAGCATATTCCATGTAGGTACTAACAGCAGCATCTCTCTAGCTTCAGGAAACATACTTTTTACACTTTGAAGGAGATATAACATGCTATTTATTGGGAAGACATTATGAAAAAGGCCCATTATCAGGGATTTGATTTAACATAAAAAGCATTCCACTATTTCCAGAAGCAATTTCACTGTGCTAGTGACTTTCCACTTTACTGATCCTAATCATCAAATTCAAGTACTCTTAAGTCCAAAATCAGTTTTCTTGAAAATGAACACTTGTGATATAAGAATATTCCATTTCCAAGTCAGTTTTAATCTGATGAACTTTTTAGTTTTATGTCATTTTCATTCAGTTGTGGATATGATAGGAGCTAACTAATTTTAAGGAATCATTTCATACAGTTTAGAATTTATCACATTTACACAGGAAATACTTCTAATAGTCAGCTGCCTATAATCTTCCTGTATACTTATTTTGTCTATACAGACATGAATTTGCCATTAGAGACACCATTTTGAATACTTATTATTTTATTCATTCGGGTTCTAATAATGTAGTAAGGTTTTTGAAAGCACTAGGTATTGCCAAGATCAGGCACATAACTGTTGCAGCTATAGGGAGAAAATCACTCTGTGGTTGGATGGACAGGGAAATGTAACAGCAACCCAGCCAGTAACTGAAATGTTCATAAGTATATAGAATCATTATGGGCTATCTGTGTTTACTTCAGTCTTCAAAACCAGTTTTGAAGATGGAAGTATTTCTGAGAAAAGCAAATGCAGCTGTTATTTGAGGAGAGTACCTTGATGCCAGGAGCAAAATTTAGAATAAGACTATAACTGTAAACTGAACAATGTTATCTGGCATTATTTAATTTACTAGTGTAGGAATAGCCTTAGTGCATTCTTTGTCTGGGCCTGAAATTTCCAAAGAGTTTCCTCTAACATAACTGTATATACTTGACATTAAACTGTACAGGCATATTTCAGATGGTGTGTTTATGAGGTAAGAGAAAATACAAAGGATTAAAATACACACTTAAAGTACAGACAACATAAAAAATACCCATCAACGTAGATATATATAAAAAAAAAATAGAGACTGTTCTTTTTTCAGATGTAAAACTTGTCATCTCTTGTTTAAAGGATAAAATTAGATAACACTGTGATATTTTTATTGAAAAATAGTGAGGGTATTTTAAGGAAATAAAGTTAACTTTCTACTGTTTAGTTTTCATGTACTGTGACAGCTAAAGTTCAATTTTTCTGTCTTATTCATCTCACTGCTTACTTCCTCCACTTCCTCAGTTCTCCAGAAGGCTTTTTTGTTTGTTTGTTTTTGTTTTTAAAGGATGATGGATTGATTACCTTTGCAAACTATTATGTGAATTATGAATAATTCCTGGAGCTATTTAATGAGTGTCACTGAACTCCTGTACCTTCAGAAATACATCTTTAAAATGCCAATTATCAAAAGAGATAGTTATTCTTGTATGCATTACTAAATTATAATACAACTCAATGAAATAAAAAAGAGGATAACGAGACAAATGCTGAGGTGTTTTTTTGTTTTGTTTTGTTTTGTTTTTTAATCTAAAAGAATCCTTTTAATCTAAAAGGAATCAAATTGAAATGAAATAACGTGATGTTCTGCCATGGACCAAGCTATATATCATCTGTCTTTAGGCAAAAGAAAATAGTTAAATATATAATAATTCTTTTTTTTTTTTCATCTTCCCCCCCCCTCCTCCTCCCCTTCCTTCCCAGATTGATAGGAGTAGCGAAATACTGCCTGGTTATAATCTCTGCTTTGGCTAATAAAATAATGTAGCACTAAGACAGACTTTCTATTAGATAGGTACATCAGCAGAATGAACAGGCCAACACAGAGTACATTACATAATATGAATACCAAAATTCCAAATGTGAAGCCATACTCCCCTTCTAGTGTTATGAGAGTCACTCGTAATGAAATCCTTATGGTCTCAATGGAATCCTTATGGTTCAGCAAGATACTGAACTGGTAAACAAGAGAGTTATTTTCTAATTCTGATTTTGCAACTCATCTCTTCTACAGTGTCATTTATTTGCTGATGTAGTCTCAAATGTTGAATCATAGAATCCCAGGCAGAGTTAATTCACCCTATCCCTCAAATTTCTCAAGGCCCCCCCAGTGGCCTCAAACACTTTCAGGGATGGAGCACTCATAGCTTTTCTGGGCAACCCGTGCCTAAGCACACTCAGAGTAAAGATTTTTTTTTTCCTAATATCTACTCTCTTTTTGTTTTTAACCGTTACTCCTTCCCCTGTCACTCCAGTTCCATGGAAAGAGTCCCTCCTCATCTTTCTTGTAGGCCTTCTTTAAAATCTGGAAGGACAATGCAAGCTTTCCATGGAGACTTTTCTTCTCCAGCCTCAACAACCCCAGATCTCTCAGCCTGTCCTCACAGGGGAGATACTCCAGTCCTCTTGTTGTCCTCATGGACCTCCTCTGGACCTGCTCTAACAGATCCATGTGCTTCCTAAACTACGGGCCCAAGAGCTGAACTCAGTTCTCTTGCTGGAGTCTTGAGTGCCAGAGAATCACAGAATCACAGAATGGCCAGGGTTGGAAGGGACCTCAAGGATCATGAATCTCCAACGCCCCTGCCACATGCAGGGCCACCAACCTCTCCATTTAATGCTAGACCAGGCTGCCCAGGGCCCTATCCAGTCTGGCCTTGAACACCTCCAGGGATGAGGCATCCACAACCTCTCTGGGCAGCCTGTTCCAGAACCTCACCACTCTCTCTGTAAAGAATTTCCCCCTGATGTCCAACCTAAATCTCCTCTCCCTCAGCTTAAAACCATTTCCCCTTGTTCTGCTCTTATCTACCCTTTCAAAGAGTTGATTCCCCTCCCCTCTGTAGGCTCCCTTTAGGTATTGAAATGCTGCAATGAGGTCACCCCGCAGCCATCTTTTCTCCAGGCTGAACAAGTCCACCTCTCTCAGCCTGTCCTTGTAGGGGAGGTGCTTCAGTCCCCTGATCATCTTTGTGGCCCTCCTCTAGACCCCCTCCAACACCTCTCCATCTTTTGTGTATTGCTCCAGACCGGGACTCCAGATGGGGCCTCACAAAATCAGAGTAGAGGGGGATAATCACCTCCCTGTCCCTGCTGGCCACCCCTCTTTTAATGGAGCCCAGGATACCATTTGCCGTCTGAGCCACAAGGGCACACTGCTGGCTCGTATGAAGTTTTTCATGAATAAAGACCCCCAGGTCCTTCTCCACAGGGCTGCTCTCAAGGACCACTCCTTCCAGTCTGTATGGATGCCTGGGCTTCCTCCAGCACAAGTGCCAAACTCTGCACTTTGCCATGTTGAACCTCATCAAGTTCACCTGGGCCCACCTTTCTAGCCTCTCACGGTCCCTCTGAATGGCATCCCTTCCTTCCACCGTGTTGACCGCACCACTCACCTTGGTGTTGTCAGCAAACTTGCTGAGGGTGCACTCGATTCCGTCATCTATGTCATTGATAAAGATGTTAAAAAGCACCGGTCCCAAGACAGACCCCTGGGGGGAGGCCATTCATTATCAGCCTCAACCTGGACATAGAACCATTGATCACCACCCTCTGTCTACAGCCTTTCAACCAGTTTCTTATCCATCGAGTGGTCCACCCATCAAATCCACATTCCTCCAATTTGGAGATAAGGATGTGGGGGACCACTTGCTCACGTCCAGGTAAATGACATTGGTTGCCTTTCCCTCGTCCACCAATGCCGTCACTCCATCACAGAAGGCCACCAGATTGGTCAAGCATGACCTTCCCTTGGTGAAGCTGTGCTGGCTGTCATGGATCACACGCCCATTCCTCATGTGACCTCATCCAGGAGGATCTGTTCCATGATCTTCCCAGGTGCAGAGGAGAGACTCACCGGCATGTAGTTCCCCAGGTCCTCCTTGCTCCCCTTCTCACAAATGGGAGTGACGTGACTCTTCCTCCAGTCATCTGGGACCTCACCTGACAGCCACGACTTTTCAAATATGATGGAGAGTGGCTCAGCAACCACATCAGTCAGCTCCTTCAAAACCCTGGGATAGACATCATCCAGCCCCATAGATTTGTACACATTCAGTCTCCTGAGGCAGTCTCGGACTTGCTCTGCCCTTATGGGGAAGGGGTGGGGGGCGGGATTTACCACCCTGGTTCCCACCCAGAGGTTTAGGGATGCAGGGCTCAGGGACGTGAGAAGTACTGGAATCCTGGCTGCCAGTGAAGACCGAGGAAAAGAACTCATTCAGTACCTCAGCCTTCTCTTCATCTGTTGAAGCCAGTTCTCCTTTTACATTTATCAAAGGAGGTACACTCGCTTTGGCCTATCTCTTCTGGCCAATGTACCTGTAGAATGCCTTCATATTGTTTTTCACATCCCTTGCCACTTTCAGTTCTGCCTGCACCTTGGCTTTCCTGGTCTCACATCTGCAAGTGAGACATGATGGGGGATGCCAAGACGGCATCTCTGTATTCTTCCCAGGTTTCATGTCCTTGTTTCCAGAGCTTGTATGCACCTTTCTTTGCCCTCAGTGTGCCCAGTGTGTCCTTGCCAAGCCATGCTGGCTTCCTGCCTCCTCTGCCTGCTTTCTTGTTCAGAGGGATGGAGAGCTCTTTTGCTCTCACAAAGGCATCCTTGAAGAGTAGCCAGCTCTCCTCAACATCTTTAAGGACAGCATACCAGTGGATCTTGGCCAACAATCCATTGAACAGCTTAAAGTTTTCTCTTCCAAAGTTCAGGGTCCTGATGCCACTCTTTTCCAGGCCTGCATTCCTCGAGATCACGAACTCAACCAGGGCGTGGTCACTGCAACCCAGGCTGCCTCCAACCTTAATGCCTTTAATGATCTCCTCCACATTGGTGAGCAGCAGGTCCAGCAACACTTCACCTCTGGTTGATCTGTCCAATACCTGGACCAGAAAGTTATTACCAATGGATTCCAGGAGCCTCCTGGACCTCTTGCAGCTTGCTGTGTGGTCTTTCCAGCAGATATCTGGATGGTTGAAGTCCCCCACCAGGATAAGAGCCTGTGAGCATGATTCCTCCCTCATCTGAAGCAAGTAAGCCTCATCAATATCTCCCCTTCATCAGGTAGCCTGTAGTATATCCCTATCACCAGCTGGCCTCTGTTAATCCCGTCCCTAATTCTAACCCACAGGCTCTCAACCTGTTCCTGACTGTTTCTTAGAAGGAGCTTCTCACAGTCTATCCACGCTTCAACATAGAGGACAACTCCCTCATCCTTCCTACCTCGCCTATTCCTTCTAAAGAGCTGTTAGCCTTCAGTAGTGGTGTTCTAGTTATGGGAGTCATCCCACCATGTTTCTGTGATAACAACTATGTCATAACTTTCCAAATGCATCAGGGTTTCCAACTCGTCCTACTTATTTTAGGCTGCGTGCATTGGTATAAAGGTACTTCAGCTGGGCTTTCCGTCTCAAGGCCTTTATGGAGGATCTAGGATCCCCTGGAACAGCAGCATCCCCATCATCCCCCTGTCCTAGTTCATCCCTTTGTACTCTTCCATCTTCGCCCATCAAGTTTGATATGAGCCCTCAAACATCCCACTCAACCCTAGTGGCCCTCATTTTGTCCCCTTCCCCCTTCATACCTAGTTTAAAGACCTTTCAGTGAATGCCACCAGTTCCTCAGCTAAGATCTTCTTGTCCTTCTGAGAGGCTACTTCCGTCTGCAGTTGTCATGTCAGATGCTGAGTAAATTGTCCCATGGTCCAAAATAAATAAATAAATAAAATAAAAATAAAATTTATTTATGAAGTGTTTTTTTTTTGGATCCTCTCAGTATCATTCCCTGCCACTAAAGGTATGTGAGAATCCTTCTTTGTTTTTTGGCTCAAAGCTTGTTTCCTGAGGTATTTCTGGTGATAAGACTGACTTATGGTGACTATCTCATTCTTGCTTCCTATAAAGACCCCTTGCTTCTTCTTTCCTATCTTTTCTATCGCCCTCCTTCCGTTACCCATTACCCTATTCATGATAGTGCCTGTCCTTCCTTTCCCCATCTCCCTAATTAACATTTTTAATAAACTGTCAGGACCAACATTTGAACCATTGTTTCTTAATCTCACGCTGGGTATAAAGATATTAAAAGAACCTCCTCTCCCTCCTATAAATTGGAGTGAGACAAGGTATAGAAGAAAAAAACACCTGCATGCCTGCTCCATTAACACACCCAGTGACCTGTGTATGAGAATTTTGTGTTGGGTCCTCAGTCTGAGTTTCCACACTTTTCTTAGCATCAGCCACCCTTTCACACATGCACAGAACCTCAGTATGGGTCTCCACATTCTTCTTGACTGCAGTCTTCCTTTTACATGAGCATGGGACTTCTCTCCACGTCTCCACAATTTTTGTGGTGGTAGCTTTCCGCCAGGTTGCAGCCATGGCAAACCAGCAGGCTCACTAACTAAAT
>JAPSGF010000137.1:625544-651827 GCA_035772895.1 Perdix hodgsoniae
TCCAGTAGTGCTGGCTCTGCTGTTGCCCCATTGCCAGGTTGTTAACAGGAGTCCTCACACTTATCACTCACTTGACAGTGATAATAAACCTCCTTGCTGTGTAGTCCTATGAATGGGTAGCTTACAGTTTCTCCTCCTTAAATTATGAAGTGTGGAATTGCCCCAGTTTGCCACATTTATTTTGATGCAGCCCAGCAGACAGTTGGATCTCTGGGCTGCAAGCATACACTGCTGGCTCATGTTGAGTTTTTTGACCAACAATATTCCTAACTCTAACAGGAGGGTTGGTTTCAATGAGCTTTTCTCCCAGTCTGTAATAACATAATTATTTTAAGAAAAACATTGTAATTGTCATTATGAAAGGCTAGCATTGATGAATTAACTGACTCTGCCTTCAAAATCTTGAGATTAGAAGCCAACTGAATATAAGTAATCTTTTCATGACTTATAAAGTAAAGAAAAGCAAAACATATGGAGTTTTTTTGCTTCTGTGGTTTGTTTGTGTTCTATATTTTGGTTTCTCAGCTGTCAGGATGAAAACACGTCATATTTTCCAAACCATAAAAATGTACAGAAATGTATTCAGCAAATATATTTCTCATATTTACAGTGTACAATGAAAGTTTAAAAAAAAGTAAATAGGTTGTTTATTTAGACAATAGTGTATTCAAAGAAAATCAAAGGAGATAAATGTGGATTTGTACTTGTGCTTTTTAATTTCATAAATATAGTGAACATTCAGGTAATGAGTTCACTTTAGAAATACCAGTATACAAAAGATCAGTTTAGATACCTAATAAACTAACTAGGTTAATTTTATTTATTTGTCTGTCTGCTTGTTTGTTTGTTTGTTTATTTATTTATTTATTTAAAGTTGCTGTTGTTGTTCAGCCTCCCAAGGAAATGCATCATTTCTTTTTGTCCTGGAAGAAAAAATTATACATTACAAAAATTTTTTTCCTTCAGAATGTAATTGATAAGATGCATCACTTTGATGCCACCTGTAACGACAGTACTTTAATTCACACAATCTGAATCTGTAGATCCATCTTTATTCATTTAATATTAACATAGGCATAAGTCCAATTGAATTTACTGAAACTGAAGTATAGGCTTAATGTTAAGCATATGATTAAGTGCCTTCCTGAATTGTTTCATGAAGAGGAACATCTGTTACTTCGCTCTACGTCTTAATTATTTCATCACTCATCACTTTATTTCAATTTTCTCTATTTGGGGAGGAGAGAATCATTCATTACCCATTGTTGATGATATCCATATCTTAGTAGACTACGCAATCAGGTGTATTTGAGGACTGTAAAAGTTCAAGTGTTGATATGAAGTCTGAGAATATGAGTAATTTTTACTTTCTCTTCCATACTGTTCCTGGAGTCTAGCCCAAACTTCTTCAAAGGGTGTGTATTTGACCTGAAAAATATTCACAGCATCTTGAATACCATTAGGGGATAGGTCTGGGAAAAAAAAAAACAAACAACAAAGTATATGGTGCATATAGCATGCTGGAATTCAAAATCCTTAGACACATACTACTATCTGCAGAAAAGTAAAAAGAGTCTTTGATCGTTCACTGGATTTGAGAACAAAAACTGGAGCATGGCTTGTAGTCATTTAGCTAAACTCTCTCCTTGCTGTAGCTGAGAAGCTGTTGCTCATGTTGTCTGGGAGGAATAAAACTTGGAGTCCTCCAAACTGCCGTATTCCTGCCCTCATCTGGAAGAGTACTAGGTAATGAAGGCAAAAATAATTTTTAGGTGACTAGTAGCAATTATACAACATGAACTGTTTTGAAATGATATTTAAACCATCTACTAACTCTGTTTAATTTATACCTTTGCAGCACATGTAAGAGGAGAATGGATCAAAACAAGCCATCCAATAAATGAGAATTATTTAAATCAGGAGGAAATGCCAAAAATAAAAGTATTCTAGCTAATCAGCCTCAGTAACATCTACATCTGCCTCAATCTGAACTCCTAAGTGTCTTCGTGGAATGAGAAAAAGCAAGAGCTCTGATTTCTGACAAGGCCAAGGAACTTGCTACTCTAAAGTCAAAGTGTTAGCAAAGTCATTCAGGAAGTGAAAAGCGTGTTTTCTTTTTTGATCTTTTTTGATGCCCAGACACCAGAGAACATAGCATATATATTTATTTTTGTCTTGTTTGATTTGGATTAAAATTTATTTGGATAAGAATCCAAATAAATAAATCCATTTTATTTGAATAAGAGAAAAAAAAAAAAAAAAGCAGAGAAATGCTTAATATAATTTACTATGCAGTGTTAGGGTAATCTTTAGAGATAATAAATGAAATATCATGTTAGCCTTATAAACCAGGAGATTTGATACTATGTCCTCCTCTATAGTTACTGTCCTACAGATCATGTGAGCGTGAGGAAGATCTACGATGTCATGACTTCCTGTATTTTTTCTAGTAATGTTTAAATTGTGAATTTATCTTGAAAAACTGAAATTTTAAAAAGGGTGGAAATAAGCTTTTCTGACTTCGTTTTTTTCCCTTTTTTTTTTGGAGGAGTAAAGGGATAAATTATAGCTATTCCTTAGTATGTGAATCATGTTATGTGAAACCATGTTATAGCTCTTCAACCAAATATTTTAGGTCAATATGGAATCATAATACCTCAGTAGTGTAGACTGTGTGAGAAGTCTTGATAAGTCTTAAGTCAAACTTAACAGAACAATGTAATGGACTGCAATTTTTGCTGCTATGCAAAGATGTTGGTTCCTAAGGTCAGAGTTTTTATTTTCTTTCCCATTTTTTCTCTATCACTACATTATTCCTGAACCCTACCTAACCCTCGATAATAAAAATAATAAAAGAAATTTAAAAAAAAAACCAAAATCATGATATTATGAAAGAACAGAGATTTCAGTAGAATAATTTTATTATAGTTCTTCTAGAACTTCAGGTTGCTGTGGATTCAAAACAGTTTCATTTTCTTGTTCATATCAGTCAATATTTCTTACTAAAAAAACAAACAAACAAAACACACACACACACAAAAAGATAATAGTATTAACAGTAGGAAGAAATTATTTAAATAGTACTTCTGTTTAAATATTTTGAAAATTTATGTAAGTAATCAGATTTCTAAGTGTTGAGCTAAAGCTGATAGAAGAATACAGTTTAGTTTTTTCAAGAATTGGATCAATAAATTATTGTAAAGAAAATTGAATCAAAATTACTGTAACCTCACAACAAAATTTGATGTAATCCCTAATGGAAAGTTACAGACATTTACTGGTATCTAGGAAAAGAAGGATCTAAGAATATATAAATAGCAACAAATTAGTTGTTTCTAATGAAGGGTATCCATAAATAATTTTAGGGTGAATGTAGTAGCTAGAATGCTATCTAATTAATACTTTTTTTTTTGGTTTTTAACTACAGAACTATATAGCTAAAATTACTTGTTACTTGTTTAGTAAAAGTCATTATGCAAAAGAAGGACAATGAAAAAATGTATGAGCAATATACGTAAATTATATGATATAAAATTATTTCAGATCTCATTTAATATATTTCTTTCAGGATAAGATGTTCCCAGCTTTAGCAATACAACCCAGCACTTGTGAGGTTAAATACAAAACAAAACATAAAAAGTTCTGAGACATGTATGTTTTAATTCTTTCTCATAAGAACTGACTTAATGTGAAACCATTTTTTGTTTGTTTGTTTGTTTGTTTGTTTTCCTTACAAAATCTTCACTGATCTCCTCAAGTACCAAACTGCAAGCTGCTGATACATTTTAGTAAGATACCTGAAATAGTTGAAATTTGACAAAGCCAAAGATCGTGGTCTTTCTTTGTAATTCCTTGTTTTAACTTTCTTCAAGATATTACTGTTTGAAGTCTAAGACATCTCTCTAGTGCTCTGAAATCTCTGAAATTTAAGGTCATTTTCACCTTGAATATTCCCTTTTGACAGTTGATGGCTACCCACATACCTACTGTTCGTTAGCTGTGCTTCTTCTGGACTGCTAGGTGACTCCATCCAAGCTCACTGGGAATCCATTGTATTCTTCTTCTACGCTGACAACTGTACTGTTCTGAATATATTGTAAAAGATACTCTACTTCCAGTACTGTCTATTCTGCCCCCCTGGTAATCATTCTCCTCCCTCACTATTCACAAGAAAGACTCAGTGTGTCTCCATTCTGTTTTTAATCGCTATCCTGGCATATTCCTCTACTCCAAATTATTGCATTTTATTCCCCTGATATCTCTCTCATCTCTGCTTTTCATCCTTAACTGCTCTGCTGAGCTCTCATGTTCACAGTTCATTTCCCTTTGACTTGCCATGGATAAAAGTTCCATCCATCGTCCAGTAGTGAGCTGGGATTACAGTATGAGGCTAGCACATCTCTGCTGGTCTGTCATTGAAGTGTATATCTTGATCCTTTTATCGAAGTCCATGACAGTTCTTCTCATATTAAAACCACATACAGCTTTCAACAAGTATTTGCTTTCGTGCTTTTTTAAATCTTTTTGTGAAAATCAGTTCTTAAAAGTTTTCCTTTTAAAAAAAGCAAACATCAAGTCAAAAGTTTTATAAAACTCCATATATATTCATAAAAACTGAAATGAGTTACATGGTGTTGTTGTGTTTTTCATTATAAAAATATCACACAAATATCTGGCACATTTTGAATGTTTTTTTTTTTAATAATAATATATATTTACTTTTCTGTTTATTTACCAGTTCTGCCAATGATAACACATGCCATAGCATATGCTACATCTTTCAAGATAAAATTCTAAGAGAATGAAGCTCCAAGCAAGAATGTTTTTCACTGTAATGATTATAACCCCTACACTTGAGTTTCTTGAATTCTTAACAATTAAAAAACTGCTTTTGGAAATGCTTTCATTAAGCAAGAGTATAAGAATCACAAAGAATAACAAAGAATTATCAAGGTTGGAAAAGACCTAAAAGATCATCCAGTCCAACTATCACCAATACTCCCCAGCTAAATCATATCCCTCAACACAACATCCAAACGTCTCTTGAACATCTCCATGTTCGGTGACTCCACCACCTCCTTGGGCAGTGCATTCCAGTGCCTGACCACCCTTTCCGAGAAGTAATATTTCCTAATGTCCAGCCTGAATCTCCCCTGGCGCAGTTTGAAACCATTGCCTCTAGTTCTATCATTGTCTACACGAGAGAAAAGGCCGACCCCTAGCTCACCACAACCTCCCTTCAGGAAGTTATAGAGAGCTATAAGGTCTCCCCTGAGCCTCCTCTTCTCCAGGCTGAACAATCCCAGCTCCTTCAGCCGTTCCTCATACGGCCTGTGCTCCAGGCCCCTCACCAGCTTCGTAGCCCTCCTCTGAACACGTTTCAGGGCCTCAATGTCTTTCTTGCAGTGAGGGGCCCAAAACTGACCACAATACTCGAGGTGCGGCCTCACCAGTGCCGAGTACAGGGGTGTCATGGTTTTATGATTTTTGGTCATCAGTATTCCACACCATAACATCATGTAATGCATTGGGGGTGGGGTTTGATTTCTGCCGAATGTTCGTCCGTCGGAGAAGAACTACATTTCCCCAGGAGACTTTGCAGTCAGCAAGGGGATATAACTCCAAGCAAGGTCACCTGATCCTTCTTCTTCACCTGCTCTTCGCTGTCTGCGCTTCGCTGTCTGCGCTTCGCTGCTATCTGCGCTTCGCCGCCTGCGCTTCGCCGTCTGTACTTCAGTCACCCAACTGGACTGCACTTCTCACCCCAGCATTGTGGTGAGGTCTATACAATTCAAACAGACTCTCTCTCTCTCTCTCTCTACTATATTTAGTAAAATCATTTGTTCCACCTCAGATCAGTGCTGTTGTTTTCAAGTATTTTGGGGTCCCCTGCTTCCCCTTTCCCAGAGGCACGGATCCGCAGATCCCTCCGCCCTGCTGGTCACGGAACTGGGCCGGACCAGCTCATAAACCGTTGACAAGGGGGACAATTACCTCCCTATTCTTGCTAGTAACACTGTTTTCGATGCAAGCCAGGATGCCGTTAGCCTTCTTGGCCACCCGGGCACACTGTCGGCTCATGTTCAGCCGAGCATCAATCAACACCCCCAGGTCTGTTTCCTCCACACAGTCCTCCAGCCACTCCGCCCCAAGCCTATAGCGCTGCCTGGGGTTGTTGTGGCCAAAGTGCAGGATTCGGCATTTGGTCTTGTTGAACCTCATCCCGTTGGCTTCAGCCCAGCTCTCCAGCCTGTCCAGATCCCTCTGCAGGGCCTCGCTACCCCCAGGCAGATCCACACTCCCAGCCAATTTGGTGTCGTCTGCGAACTTACTGAGGGTGCACTCAATGCCCTCATCCAGGTCATCAATAAAGATATTGAAGAGGACAGGCCCCAGCACCGACCCCTGGGGAACACCACTCGTGACCGGTCTCCAGCTGGATTTAACTCCATTCACCACCACTCTCTGAGCCCGGCCCTCCAGCCAGTTCCTTACCCATCCAACAATGTACCCGTCCAAGCCACGGGCTGCCAGCTTCTGCAGGAGAATACTGTGGGAGACAGTGTCAAAGGCTTTGCTGAAGTCTAGGTAGACCACATCAACAGCCTTTCCCTCATCCAGCAGATGGGATGTAGCATCATCAACATGGAGAATGTGAACTTCATTTGGACAAATACCTATATTACTATTTGCAGTATAACATATAACTTCCAGAAGTTAGGAGTTTAAGGAAAGGAAGTGACGAAGATCATAGAATCATAGAATGGCTTGGGTTGAAAAAGACCTCTAGAACCATCAGTCTCCAACCTCCCTGTCACAGACAGTTGCCAGCCTCTAAATCAAGTGCTAGATCAGATTGTCCAGAGCCCCATCCAACCTGGTCTTAAACACCTCTAGGTATGGGGCATCCACAATCTCTCTGGGCAAACTGATCCAGCACCTAACCACTCCCTTAGGAAAAAGAAAAGTTTCCCATCTGATCTAAATTTTATTCAAAGTAAATATCAGTTTTATAGTTACCATTAAGCTGATAAAGCATTCTAAAATAATTACCTTAGTATACAATAATTTAGAAAGTAATAAACCTCACAAGTTTGGGGAATAAATAAATATTCCATTATAGGTATTCTATTATAAGTACAGTTTAATATAAGAATTGTCTCTCACTGTCCTAAGATACCACACTATGTGTGCTTTGTATTGACAAATAAGCAGTTAAGGTTGTGTGTGACACATCTGTGAAATTAAGTTTAAATGGTAATTTTGTTTCAATATAGTTAGCCAATGTAAATTATTTCCTTTTCTTAAAAATTATCTCTCTTTTTTTTTTTTTCTCCCCAAAGCTCTTCTATGCCTTCTTTAAAATTTTCATTCTTTCATAGTGTATTTTTCTGTTGAGAAAATGTTTTTTTATATACAGACCCAGGAAAAATATTCAATGTTCTTAGAGTTGCTGGTTAATTAACAATTTCTTGATACTGTTCTCATGAGGATCCTTAATTATGTACTATAACATCTTGGATTAACCCATCAGGTGGCAGTCGTTAAAGGTACGGTTTCAGATTGAGAACTTCCAACTCAGCAAAAGAAATGGGTCAAGCAGACTAGTAAGAACAGTGGTACATTTGGGGAAAAGTGATAAGCCAAGGAATTTTTGTAAAGGCATTGTAGATATCTCAGGCGTTTTGAGTTCTGAAGGGTCATGCTATTCTTCTTAGTGAGCTTTTATATACACTTCTGTTACAGCTTCAAGAATGATCAAAAGTATAGATTGCACCAGTGTTTCGAGACTTTTATTTTCTTTTTCTTCTTTTTTTTCTTTCTTTCTTTTTTTTTTTTTTTCCCAGAAAGACCTACTTTTGTTTTTAGCTATTCATGATTATCATTTAAAGCTGAAGATCTGAAGTTTATTTCAAGTTGGAATTTCCTAATTTCTACTAATTGGATCTTGCTATGTTTTTGTCTGTTAAATTAAATAACTATTATGGAATAGCATTCATGGGGTTGTGATTAAGTTGCTTCTTAATCTTCTTTGCAACAGACTGTATAGTGATTTCCTTGTGTTTTTTTTATTAGAAAGTGTATTAATCAGATGACAAAATACTCTAGAAGCAGTTTTCAGTTGTTTTTCAAAAATTTTCTTATTCTTATACTGTTACCTTTGATCTTTCCTGCTTCCTCTCTCCAGCGCTTTACAATATCTGTGTTTCAAGTAGTAAAGGTCTTAATGTTGTGACAGAAGTCTGAGAAATATTTTGTATTTTGTATGGTGTGAATGTATGCAGAGTGGATTATTATTCCTTCTCCTCAGGACTAAATTTCAATTACACAGTACTTTGACTTGCAATGTTCTGTACTCAGTGACCTTGGAAGTCATTTCTATTTCTATAAGCCTAACTGTATTTTTCAAATATTTCTTTTGTCAGTGTCATACAGGTAGAATATATTACCTTAGGGTTTGTTGTTGTTGTTTTAAATCACATATTCAATTAGGAAGATTTAATTCTGGAGCTAAGCACACAATTATTCCTTCCTACAACAAATTTCAGCCTACAGTTGTTTCTATAGTATCACAACAGTTATCACTATTTTCCAGGTATTTGTAGGATTGTAGCTGGACAGTCTACAGAAATGAGAACAAATGATTTTAGAAAGTGTTCTTTGATTTTGATCCTCTTTAATTTCCATCTTATTTCCTTCTGAACACTATTTTCTTCTGTTTTTACCAACTCATGGAGAAATGGGACTTCTTTTTTTTCTCAGATGAATCCAGAGGGGAAACTTGCTTTGCCGCTCACAGGCAGGATTAATTCAATCAAAGAAATAAAAATGTTAGAGTGTATTGATTATCTGTCAATGAATGATTCTAGTAACATTAAAAAAAAAATTAAAAAAAATGCTTTAATGTGCCAGGCTTTATAAAGATTTAAATTGGGAAAATCCCGGGATGGAAGGAATTTGAATAAATATATAATTCTTCCTTCTAAAATCCTCTCATCAATTATTTCCTTCTCTGATTAGCCCAATTTGCCAACTTTGTTATTCCCTTTTCTTTCGTCTCCAGCTACAAAGTTCCTCAAGTGTAGTGCAGCTCATATTGTACCTCTTATCTTACTTTGTATTCACTTGATATTTCTCTCAGAATTGCAGGAAAAAAAAAACCCACAACAACCTTCTTAAAAAAAAAAAAAAAGTGCCTGTACATGGACTTGAAAATGAACAATTTTTCCTTCTCCAAATACAGAACAGTATTTGTTATGCTTTGTATGTCTTGTATATTTGAATTTCATTGAATACAAGAAACAAAATCATATTTTGGCAATTAAATACATTGTATTGTGCTTTTATGTTAAAATTCTGATTTTTCATTAACAATATTCTTATCCAAAAAATGTTTTAATGCAAAACATTGGACTGACTAGATTACAGGTAGAAATATCCTTTGTCATATTTAATATGAATAAAAAGTGATTGTTGTTGTGCTTTTATTTATCTAACATGCAAATCTGAATAGAAAATTCATTCTGTTAAAGACATTAATAACTGCTTCAGTAAGGGATATTTCTTCAGTAAGAATTAGTTATCATGAAAAAAACTCCTCAAAATCTGGTCAAAATCTTTCATTCATATACTATATATTCTCAAGCATTTTGACCAATCCAATTTTAAATGAATCATTGAGTACCTATCCTTATTCTGTTAGGTAGATATGTTTAGCAGGATTACCATAAAGCAGCATCTCCAGACATTTCTATATTTCTTTCTCTTCTATTTCATTATTCTTTGCTGTACCACTAAGAAACTCTGAACAGACTTTTGTATTCTGTGTACAGTTATTCATTCATTTTGCCATGCAGTTCTCATCATCCTGCTTTTTTACTCATCAGGTAAGTAGAATAAAAGTGGCATATAATTATCTCAGGTCAGCAAAAATACAAAGAAATAGAAATTTTCATTCCTCCCAGTGTACTGAAAAACATAAACAATTTTGTATATGTGGCCTTTTAAATATCAGACACTTGTGATCTTCTAGACTTTTTTACACAGAGATGACGTTCATGGCCTCCACAGTTCTGGCTGGCCAGACTACCACACTGACACCATACTTGTGCAGTGATGAAATAGTTTTGGATTATAAGTTATAGATAAATTCTGAAGTTTCAGTGCACTTAAAATTTAAGCAAGGAGAGAGGGAAAAAATAATAAAAAAAAAAAGTAAAGAAATCAGTGATGAAGTAATCTTCAGTTTTCACAACATATTTCTTGTTTGCTCATTACTGGAGGAAATTATCATATCCAGAATTTGAATTTTCAGTCATGACCATCAGATGTAACTCAGTTTTGTGTGAGCACATCTCTTTTCATCTTCCCTATGATCTAAGGACATTGTTATAATAAAAAACTTCATGTCAAAATTCTGGATGGAAACATGTGTTCTCATGAACTTTTCAATCCAAAACAACAGCAACAATTCTAACTTTCACTGAGATTTCTGTTTAGGAACTGCCTTAACAAATAGCGTCTGTAGCTGAGAATTAGCTCAATCGCGTAGTGTAATTGTGTTCTTTGTGTCTGTTGTAGTTTCCTTGGAAATGAATACGAGCTGTTACTTTCAGTGCAACCTACATATATGCAGCTCAATACAATTGCTCTTCACTCAGTGTGGCCCAGATAAACCAAAAGATCGACACCCATGGATTAGGAGGAGAAAGAATGTTTGGATGTTAAAGGTTCCAAATGGTATATTTCACAGCAAATTATTTTATTATTTTATTATTATTATTTTTCTGTTTTGTTTCTGTTCATCAGAGCTTATGGGATAATTGAACTACTTTGCTGATGTGTTTTTTCCATGAAATAATGTAATTAAAATGCTCAATTATACCAAAATGAGTCTCAGTTTGAAAATACAAGAATACATCAGAATTAACCATGGATGAGTGCTGTCCTTCACCATGGCTGATTAGGATATTACAGTGATTTACTGTGTTTGGCAGCAGGATTTATATGCAAAGTTGCCATTAATATTTTACGATGTAAGCTCTCAGGAATCCATGTGTTAGTCTTACTACTATTCAATAAGCATAAAGTGATGACAAGGTCTTGAAGTTCAAGTAAAAGTTTTAAAAAGCTGTTTAAAAGTTAAACTTCATGAAAGAAAAATACAGACAAAGCTGTTCTGAAAGTCTGATTTTTTCTTAACACTAGATAAAATATTATTATCCTAGGTACATAACCTTTTGACTTTGAACGTGTTTTATGGAGTATAGATTAATTTAAAGATTAACCTCTAAGTAATTAATACTTTTTGTTCCAGGAAAGGTTCATGCAACTGTAAAATCCTTAGTTTGTATTCCTGGGGGACTAAATTTCAGTGTTGATGGCTTTAAAAAAAAAAAAAAAGTATTTTCCTGCAACATACAGAAGTAAGAAATGCTTTCTCCACAGTGTCTGGAAGACAGTTAAATTTACTGAACAAGCAGTTCATTAAAGAGAAACACAAAAATGAGCGCATTCTTTAATATGCTTCGTGTATTCATGAAGTATGTGTGAGGGACAGAGAAACAAACACAGAGAAAGCACAATAGGATCTTGCTTGTTCATTTCTGTATTTGAAAATAAAAACAAAACAAAAATGGATGCTACAAATTAAATGCTTGTATATCTCCCTTCTGGCCCCCTCTCCCCCGCAAAAAAAAAAAAAAAAAAAAAAAAAAGGGAAAACATTTCTTCCTTCTAGAGATAAAGATAACTGGCATGGTAGCTGAAATTATTTTGAAAGAATAAAGCTCACAATTCACCTCAATGTGACTTAGAGAAAAAAGCAGAAGCATAGAAACAAAAGCTCATTGTGTCATGTCTCCTTTGCTTGGCCTGAAGGATTTTGTGCCTGGAATAAATCTGCATTTGTTTAAAAAGACCCATATTTATTTTAAAAGGAAGGATAGAATAAAGGATGGGCACATCTCTGAAAGGAATTCTTGTTTATAGATTTCCAGCGCTTTTCAAGAGCATTGAAAAGATCATGAGATCTCAAACAAAATCAGTATTTGCCTCTGTCCTAAAATATCTTTCAGTTATTAGAAGTTCACAGATGATCTGTGAACATTCCAAGGAAATTACAGGTTTTGGTAAATGTGTGCCTTATAACTGAACAATGAAGATGAAACTGGGATCTGAAGGAGGATTAGAAATCCAAAGATTGTAGTTAAAATATAGTTTGCAAGCAGATTGCACTGAAACACTGAATAAACAACATAATTTCCTAGCCCTCTATAACACAAATTCAATGCAAGAACTTTTCTCCTGCACTTAAACAGTGTAACATCATCAATAACCAATATAATCATAAACAGATTTATAATGTTTTATCAATTAGTCTCAAATTATATATGCATGCCATGTCAGAAAAAGTAATCAGAATCATGTTATTAATCAGTAACACAATTGGAACAACTCAAATAAAAAGATTAAAAGTAGTGTTGGGCACAAAGTTGCTCTTGGGTCTTCAGAAAGCACAAGCTTTATATGGAGTGGCTAACAGAGCTTAGATTGTTTAGTTTGGAGAAGAGAAGGCTCAGGGGGACCTTATGACTCTCTACAACTACCTTGAGGGGGATTGTGGTGAAGTGGTGGTTCATGTCTTCTCTCATGTAACTAGCAATAAGACTAGAGGGAATGGCCTGAAGTTGCACCATGGGAAATTCAGCTTGGACAATAGGAAATATTTCTTCTCCGAGAGGGTGGTCAGGCACTGGAACGGATTTCCCATGGAAGTGGAGGAGCCACAGTCCCCAGAGGTTTTCAAGAAGGGTTTAGATGTTGGACTGAGGGATATGGTTTAGAGGGAATTATTGGTGATAGGTGAACAGTTGAACTGGATAATCTCACAGGCCTTTTCCAATTTTGGTTGGATGATTCTATGATTCTAAAAGTGGAGTAAATCAACTCTAATGAATCTGATATTCTATCAACATGTGCATCTACTTTCCAGTTATGTACAACTAACATTTCTTGCTAAACTTTAATATTATAAAGTGTTTCATTTTGATAATATTTGAGATTTCCATTTTTTCTTTTTTGAGGATTTTTTCTTTTATCATTCTAACAGCCCACTACCACCCACTACCCACTACCCACTACCACCATCCAAACAACTTTTCCCCTTTATTTATGATTATTTTCTGTACTGTCTGCACTGCATTTTCAAATGAAAGAATTTCAGCTCATTTTTAACATTTGTAGTAGACATTCTTTTAAAAAATATATATCTTAATGTATTCTCTACTCTGTTCCCCTTATGCATATGTTATACTTATCCAGAGTCACATGTTAGCATTCTTATTTAAATGTTAGTCATTAACAGGATTTTTTTTTGAATAGCTGGTTTGTCCAGTATGGCAGTGCCTCTTCTCTTTATGATTTCTACAGGAGTATTATAGACTTCAGACAATCAGGTGGAAGATCATGTGAATCTGGCCTCCAGAGCAAGAGGCTCAGTCAGGCTCTCTGAAAATTTCAGCAGATGCATCTGCTCCGTGATGGACAGGGTAGAATCCTTAGCATCTGGTGCAGTAATTTCCCTATGACTAAGAGAGGAATAATCCAACTACAGATATATAGCACAGAATTAAATGGTGCATAAAAACATCCTAAAGAGCTCTTGATTCCTTCTTACACAGAAAATAATCAAGCCTTTAAGGCACCTCCAAAGATATTTGTAAGCTTCAGTGAAAAATGAGTAGATGAGCATCATTGGAAAGTGCAAGGATGTCACACGTTATTTACATTATAAGATAAGACACATTGAGTCCCAGGAGGTGCTGAGCTTTAGCTATAGGATTCATGTAACTTCATTGTCATATCGCATTATTTAGTAGTTTACATGTGGGGTGGATTTCTTTTTATTTCTTTTTTTTTTTTCCTTTTGTTTATTTGCTTTTCTGATGAACTTTTAAATACCCATTTTTGGGGTCAGAAAATTCTTCTGATTACATATATTAAAGCGTCAAAAAAACAAACAAACAAACAATAATTATGTCTGGGGAGACTGGAGCTCCCTTAAAAAATCATTTATATAAAATAAAAAAATATATCTAAAATATTTTGTTGATATGTATTATGCTTCTATATTTCTCTAAATAATTGTACATCCTATGCCTCAGCATTAAGTGATATGCTCTTTCATTTGCTATCTCATATTCCTGACAAGAACTAGATATAACATGCAGTTTTAACATGATGATTTATCTGGCACAAGTGAGGTACTGGTTGATCTGTGTTTCAAAACCATGCTTTTCACTGAATTATGGAAAAAAACTACTCTTGATTATTTAATTTAAGATTACCTACATAACAAAAGGCTATACAAAATATATTAGAGGAGAAACAAACAAACAAACAAACAAAAACAGTAATAGTAAAATATATATATATATGCATATGTTTTGACCTTTTTCATTTGCTACATGCAATTTTACTTAAATTTTGCTTTAATTAAATGGTGTCCAGCCATTTAATTAAATGACAACCATAAGAGATGTACAATGGATGTCATATGCCATAATCATCCTCTTGGTGACCAAAGTATATCTAAGAATATATTGGAGAGATAAACTAAACCAGCCAAGTAAAAATGAAAAATTAAACATACATTTTTAACACAAGTTCTCCTTAAAATTAAATAGCAAGAAAAGAGTACATTTTTACATATGCCTTAATCAAAAAACTATTTTTGTTAATGATTCAATCCAAGACCCAGTACAGGAGTTGCAGGATAACACCTTAAGATCTGTTTCAGGTATAACGTTCATCTACGGGACCTAACAGTAGTTTGAAACCTGAAGAGTTCACAAGTATTAATTTTTAGCAGAAGATAGGCAGATTGTATTCAAATGGATACAGCTACAGTGTATGTGTCAATTAGCGATGTTCATGTTCAATGGGTGCTCATTCTATGCAAAAGTCTCCAGGAAATTTTAGTGAATTACACCATATCAAGTTTTTCTTCTTGGTAAAACAGCAAATATTTATTTTAGAATAAAAATGTAAATAGATGACAGTGAAGAAGTGTTAGTTTCTTCTAGCGGTACATTTGTATGATACAAAATCAATGATGAGACTTCTATGCTCAATAACATGTAACTCAAGAAAATTTAAATACAATGATTTTTCTGATGTGTTGTTTGAAGCAATTATGATAGGTCGGTAAGAACTGATTTTCTAAAATTGTCAAACAGAAAGCTCCAAAGTTTGATACCTTTTGCATAATGTATTAGCAGCTGAGAGTGAGCTACGGCTGTGTTTAAAGTCATTATCTCAACATATAGTTCATTCAGAACACATCACTTTGCATTCTTCTGCAACTATCAAACCATTTTGTTAGATACTTTCAGCCAGACTAGCTAAGAGACTCAAAAACTATATATATATTTTTATTAGGCAGCTGTACAATGCTTTCTGTGGCCCTCTCACTAACTGCCTGGTGTTACATGCAAAATCTTCAACAGCAATTTCATTATTAATGATGGCAGCTGTACTGGAAAGCCTATTTTTTAAATTATCTATAAACACCTATCTATTAACTAACATGTTTTAGCCTGCATTATCAACAATGGTAATCAGTAGGTATTTTGTTCCTTTCAAGACTTGCTAGCCAGCCAGTACAAACATAGAATGGAAGAAAATAATAAATAGACTGAGAAATATGATTGAATTTCCTGTTTTATGAGCATTTATTGATAATTTTCTTTTCAGTGAGTTGTTCCAAGAAAGGGTGGTTGACTTTACATTCATTCTTTTCTGCAGCAGATTATTTAGATTATTTAGAGATATCATGGACTTTTAAGCTGGGAGAAAAAGCTGACGGTGTTATTAGCTGGTGGTAGTATAAAACTATAGGCATTGCTTTGAGGAATAGCTACCTTAACATTTCTGCTGACAAGACTGAATCTCTACCAGCCAGAACAGACAAAGAGGTCACAGTTGTTTATGTCTGCTTTTATTATATTTGCAGCTGCTAAGCTGCAGCTTAATAGCCATGAAGCGGTCTTTTGTGTGGGCTTATCTCAGGGAAGATGGCCATCTCAGGAGGTGCTGCACATGACTCTTACCCAAGCACCCAGGGATGTCACGTAGGCAGGAGAAAAGCGAGGATAAAAGAGGAATCGAAAACTGTGAGGTTTAGGTTTTCTGGCAACAGATTCCTCATGAAGAAGAAGAGGTGTCTGACATGAGAAGCCTCATGACCTGCCTCTCTCTCCTGGACTTGCTCTATGCTCTACCTGCATGCTGAAGAAGAACAAAGGTGTCTGCCTCAGATTCTCACTACAGAATTCTTACAAGCTGATGGACTCTCCTGAGCCTACTACCTGAGTCCTGCTGCTTCCTCCTAGATGGGCTCTGCAATTTATTTTTGCTACCTGCTTGCTGTCCAAGGCCAGCCACACTGCTGCTCTCCCCCCCTGCTGCTTTTACCTCGGAACTTCGAAACAGCATGCAACGGGTCCACTGCTGGATTCTTGTGGTGACTATGCCCACTTTACGTGATTCTTGCTTCTTTCCTATCTTTTCTATCGTCCTCTTCCCCTTCCCCATCCCTGGTTAGGATTTATAATAAACTGGCTGGACCAACATTTGAACCTTTGTTTCTTAATCTCATGCCAGGTATACAGATATTAAAAGAACCTCATCTCCCTCCTATAAATTGGAGCGAGACACCTTCATGTGTCTATGTGTCTCTGGGATACATGCTAAGCTTTGCTATTCATCAGATCTACAAGAGGGAAAATAGCAGCTGTACCCTAGCCTTGGCAGAAACCCCGAGGGCCTGAGTAGTCACATCACGTCAGCTGAGAAGCAGACCCAGCCACAGGTGACAGGCACCTCCTCAAAGGCAGGGCAGGCTACAGCCAGGTCAGGTTCTTGACTATGTCCAGTGAAGAAACCTGGGCTATGAATGACCTAGAGGCTGGGCCAGGCAGCTGGGATGGGGCTGAGACTAAACTGGGGTGTCAGCATGTGGATTTGCGTGAATATCAGTGAGTCCCATGGCTAGGCAAGGTGGTCCCATGGTTGGGCTGAAGTAAGGCAGGAGTTGTAGCTCTGGGGGAACCTCAGTTTAATAGAAATTCCCATGAGACAGCAGAACAGTTTCTCACTGAGGCTTTGCAGACTTTGAACAGAATAGCTAAATCCTCAGAGGTAGAGGGACATGCCTAGGGACTCTGACAGGATATATAGTGTGGAAGGCAACGTCTTCTACCTACTACAGCCAAACTAGTGACAAGTGTCTTCCATTTTCACATTGATTGCTAAACAAATACTAAATGTTTCTTTTCATGCCTCAGACGTGGCCCACACTTGATCATAATGTGACCTGGCTTACAGTGGTCTAACCGAAATAACTGAGGTAAACAGATGCCAAAATCAGGACACATAATTATTTTCTTACCAAGTTATGTATATCAGCATGAGGTGATAATCCATCCAGAAGCAAATCCTTTGAATGACTGCATTTGCCATCTGCTATTCACTTGCAGAGTAGTGTTTCTGCTTAGCACTCCTCAACACTTACAAGCAGTATTCAGCTACCCCCGAGTAGTAGCAGGAAAGATGTGAACAATTCCTAATGAAAACATGACCATGTGATTGTAATAAGCATTTAATGTTAAAATGGGTTTAAGCATTTTCCTAATGAAATGTTTTATGTTCACCTGGAGCTTATCTGTCAGCAAGTCCTTGTGTGTGCAGTTAAGCTAATGAGAGAAGTTACACTGATAGAATCATAGAATCATTAAGACTGGAAAAGACCACTAAGTTAATCTAGTCCAACCATCAACCCATCACCACCGTGCTCACTAAACCATGTCCCTCAGTGCCCCATCTACTCTTTTCATGAAAACCTACAGGAACGGTGACTCCACCACTGCCCGTTCCAATACCTCACCACTCTTTCTGTAGTCGTTTATCAATAATCATTACTTTATTAGCTATTCTTTGTAATATTATTTATATTTTCAAATGGTTGCAAATCTCATTAAGATTTTTGTGCAGTAAGCCTTTATCAGTGTAGAAGCTTAAAGTTTGCGGACTCTATGGTGATCTGAAGGCTGAGTACAGCAATAGAAAATACTCTGTTCCATTAACAAGATATGCCGTTGGACGGGATTGATTTACAGAATCAGCATTCTGACTTTTTTAGAGTCTATTAAAAAAGATTCAAGCTAAAGACATTTATAAGCATGCAACAGTTGTTCCCTGATGTCTTTCAAAGTATAATTTACTAGTCAAAAGCAAAACAAAATCCTACATAGAAAATATTTTTAGTACTTTTTACAGTGTTTTGTATCATGCATAATAATGTGAACAACTTTTTAAATAAAATTTATTTGATAATAAATCTATTAGCATTCCTCTTACACACTGCTCAGACTTCCAATGTAAATTTTTATATCTGAAAACATATCAAACATTCACCATATACTTTTTTCTCCCCCAGCACTGACTTTCTAATCTATTATTTCTTTTCTGAGAAATATTACTTATATATTCAAATGTTAAAATATTTCATAGCAACTGACTTCCCTTCACATCCTGTTCCAGACTCCCTGGAAACAATTGCTGTCAACATACCAGCCCTTTTGTCAAGAGCTGAATGGTCTCTGCTACTGAGAAAACAATAAAATAAAAAGTAGTACTGCTTGATATTAGTGTCTACATGTATAATTGTAGGAGTATGGAATTTTATGAATATAAAAAGAAAACTACTGGCTAGAAGCAAAATCACATTTGGAAGAAACAAGTACATTTGATGTAGAAGAGAAAATGCTAACCTAAAAAATGTATTTTCTGAGTATAAATATGATGTGAAATTCAAGTTTTGAATCATAGGAAATAAATCTTTGATGCTAGAAGAAGCAAAACTTTAATGACAGTTTTCTCATAAAAAAAAATTGAAATCTATATGCCACCAAAGTTTTTATAATTAAAGTATTGCATGAACATAAATATATTGGTTAGTTTTCTTTGAAGTTAATAGTGAAAACAAGGGTAAATGTATCTCTTGCAGTCTATATATATAAACAATTTTGCACTGACTTTTTTCTTTTCATAATGAAAAATAGCATTTGAGATATGGATTTAGTAATACCTCACTTCAGTTTAGAATCCTTATTCTATAACATTCAAATATAAAAAAAATATTTTTAAGATGAATTTCCTTTATTCTTCCATCCTGTGGCAGTGTTCTTCATTTCATCTGATTTACTGCTAGATTTTTAATAAGAGAGTCAAGTTGTAAATGGATAATTTAATTTATATATATTTAATATATAATGAAATAAATAAATCAAACATACTATTGATTACTGCAAAATTGAATTAACACTATTGTTCTCAACTAGTGATAATATTTTACTTTGACATTATTTTGTTGGCTTTGCATATTTATGTTATTTAAATCAAGGAGTTATCTCCTAACACATAGGTTTCAAATAACCTTAAATTTTTGTTTTAATTTTCTTTCTGAGATCTGCACTGGGAATACTAGGACAAATAAAAATATTAGCATGTATAGATTTTTGACGGAAAATAAAATCTATTTGCATTAAAATCTAGATGTCAAATCTATAGGAAAGGTGGATCAATGAGAAGGAATGATGATTTTTCAAATGCCAATACTTTGGATTAATAAAAAATCAATAATTACCTTTTGATATTCTGTAAACTTCTTCCCCTTTCAAACTGATTGCATTATCTATACGCTTCTTCACATTAAACAAACAAAAACTCAACAAACAAAACATTAGTTTTGTTTTTTTTTTCCTTTCTAATTACATTTTTAAATAATTGAACTCATAGAGTATATAGCTTCCGGTGAGATGATGTTAACCACGAATATATGTATAATGATACTTCAGGATAAAGCTTCTTACCAACAAAATGAATGCATGTTTGCAGACTAGGTGTGTTTTATTAATTTCATTTGTTAAACAGAGGTAAACAAATCAAGTTGTTCAAGAGTTCAAGAAAACAAACCCAGCAAATGATCTGTTAATTTCTTCATGTTGTAATTTGGTCAGTCTATAAGAGAAGGCACAGGATAGTTAATGCATACTTCAAATCTCAATCAAAGTACTTCAGTATTTTGCCTATGTGGCAAAATCCTAAGTTTTTTTGACATTTTCTAGATTTATTCCTAAATAAATGTTTTGAAGTAATTTCATACACACAACTTATTAATGGAACTGCAGCCCTTCTACTATGAAAATACAATTCATCACATCTTTTTAAAGTTTCTGCACACTGTTCGACCAAACCAAGATATGACCAAAGTGTCAACATTCTGAGCAAAATGGATCATCTAGAGAATGGTAACGATAATTCAAATTGATTCAAAAAAGAAATGTTAGCTATAGTCTTCTTATAAACGTATATATACCTATCTGTATATTTATAAATATTAAAAAAGAAATAAATAGAAAAATACTACTCCTGCTTTTTCTTGAGTTTTATGGTTAAAATTAGGACTTCTAAAACTTCAAAAATAACTTTTTTAAGAAATTCTCCTGTTCACCTCTCTCAACGATAAGAGCAACTTGAATATAGATTTTGCTAACATCTATGCTGAACAGTGTAGCAGGAAAAATAGATTAAGCAGTGCTGCATTTATGTTTGCCTGTGCCTGAAATTTTATTTGTGATTGATGATAGTCGTAAGTGAATAAGAGATGGTGCTATGAATTCTTAGATCAGTTGGTAATGTGGATAGACTGTGATAAATGGAAATCTACTGCTCCAAAAATTTTTAATGAAATGCTCGTCTTTTTTTTTTTCTTTTTTTTTTCCAAAAATTGCACAGGAATGTAGTGAAATGCTTATGCAGTGTTTCCTTATCCATAAACTGTCTATTGTTTAAATTATGGGATCGCATTTTGCAATAATAGCTGACTTCCTCTCTTACATGGCACAAAATGAAATGAACAAAAATAACAGTGTTTTACTAAATGCTGCTTAATAATTTAGGTCAATACAAAATCTTCATAGTTATTTGTATGATTAAATCTTTTCAATAGTTTACTGTAACCAAAATTTAAAATATATTCAAAGAAATTAAACCAACATTAGACATTTTGAGGTTGTTAATCTACTTGATAAAGATGAACAACAACATTCTATACGTCATATGTATGTAGGAAGTTGCAAACTAGTACTTTATACAGTATATTTTATATGTCCCTTTTATTATTCTTCTATTTGGAAGCCAGTTATTGGAAATTTTTTCAGATCTTACTCAATTCTCAAAATGACTTGACAGAGGACATCTATATATTGCTAGTCTCTTTGGAATTTTTTGGTCTCATGTAGCAGATGTGAATTCTGGCAAGAAAGGATCAGTTTCTTCACTTGCTGCACTAATCAGTTTTGCAGTTGCTTTTGATAATTTTCTGCTTCACTGGTTCTGTTTTGTTTTTATTTAATTTTCTTAGAGACAACCTTTAATTTATTCATGTCTGTTTGTATTACTTTTTTTCCTATTTTTCCTTTAATTTAAATAGTACTCTCTTCTTTCTATTTACATCTATAATTGATTCACTGAAAATAATTATTGTCCTTTCCAATCCTACCTTTCACTATAGAAATAAGTCCCAAGTTGATTTTTTCCTCCTTCTTTTATGAGAACCTTTATTTCTCATGCTCTTTCTAATAGACATTATTTCTGCATTTATTTCTGATTGAGTGTATGTTTCTTGAATTTTTGTTATACAACTGCCACTACTAAACAATACATTGTAATCAATGCTTTGTGTACTGATAGTAATATATTATGCCTATGTTGCATTTCCTGTATCCTGACATGATATTTGTTTATATTTGTATCTCCATTAGTTTACAACTATCCTATTGTTAGCTAATATATTTCAATCTTATTTCCCTTTTACTCTTATCCAGTGAATTTCCAGTTTCTTATTAGTATTGAGTAAATGACTAAGCATTCTCCCACTGAATTTCATCTAATTCTATCTTTTCCATGCCTACTTGCTGTATCAAGAAGGCTAAGAAAATTTACAATATTATTAGCATGATCAGTGTCAGGACAGATTCTCTAGGAATACACCATTGTTCATTCCTCAGTGTGATAAAAACATACCTAAAACAAATACTTCTAAAATTGTTGTTTCTGCTAAAAACCTTAGTAGTTCCAGAATACTTTTATTTTAGTTTTATGGAAAGGAGATTATATGGACATCTCTGAACTACAGTCAAATGTAGCACAGTCCCATAAGCATACATCCATTTTCATCTGACATTCTGTTTTTGCCCTGTGTTCAAAAATAGCAGTTATCACAAAGTGAAGCAAAGTATGTGCATTCTAAGGAATACCTAGATTATTTGTAATTATCTTAGCGCTGCCTTTACTACGTAACAAACTAAATCTCCCATTACTTTTAAGGTTTCAAGAACCTTATTTCTGTTTACGGTTCATGTAGCTCTTAAGTTGTAGGCTCATTTCCTACTTGGTTGATAAAACATGAATTTGATCATTTTGATTGGTTAAGAAACTGGCCCAGGTTTACTTCTCACAATGAAAACTGCAGCTCAAGTTAACACTATTATGTCAGTTTACTTGGTTCTTCTTTGTTTCAGACATAGTTAAGGACACATATGTATCTTAGATGTGCATGAATATGAGAAAGACCTCTTTTCATGTGTCCGTAGAACGTGGAAATCTTATGCCCTATTTGTGGTACTCTGAATTTTGAAGTGGAAGATCTGAATGCATATCTTTCCTCCATTCAGGAAGGAAAAAAATAGTTGTTTCAAGACATCAGGAGGTAATGATCTTTATAGTCATCCTAACATAGGAAAAAATAATACAGTGATTGATAAACATTTAAGCATGTTTAATCAGCTAGACCATTTTTGGACTATTAATAGCAAAAGTTTGAAACCATAAAAAATATATGAAATGATTTTGTGTGTGTGTGTGTGTGTGTGTGTGTGACTCCCCACACAGCAAAATATCATTATTTATACAGAGAATGAAAAAATCTTCATACTGTGCTATCATTACACGTTAGTCAATGTATTTGGCATTATGGTAATCCATGTAGTAATCACATCAGCTATTTTTTCCACTGTGTATTCCAATATTTCATTTTAAGTTTATCTGGGTCAGAAAACTGTCAGCAAAGTGCTTGTTATTGTCTTCATGTGTGACTGATGACTCATTTTAAACGTGCGAGCAGCATGATTCTATCAGTAGTGGCATAAGATGTATCAGAATATTTTAATAATATACACACTGGTATTTTTCTTGCTTTGAAAATAAGCTGATGTTCCTTTGACTTTTAACATAGAGTTGTACAGAATAAGGACTATTAAATTATGCCACATCACTAGTATCTTTTAGTTTCTTAAAATATTAATAAGTAGAAATCTATATAAATAAACAACCAAACCCAAGAACTCCAGTATGTGATTTAGACTTCAAGTGAGGGAAATCTCTTTCTGTAGGTTGCATACAGATGATCATTTGAAATTAAGTTAAGTTCCCTAGAAAATGGAGAAAACACAATAATTTGATACTGTTTCTTTTCTTATAGATCATATTTTAATGACTTTATCTCCTGGAAATTCTGGAAATTTGAAGAACTGAAAATAATTATAATATTTTGCTTTTCAGGAGTCTCAGACATTTAAAAACGAAACTCCCAAGCATCACAAGTAAAAAAAAAAAGAAAAAAGAAAAAGTAGATTTTTAGTCCATCCTCTTGAAAAGTCTATGTCACTTATATTACTGATTATCCACTTTGCAGGTCAGCTGCTGTTTTCCTAAAACGTCTTGAGTGCTTGATGTGAAAATGCTTTCTTATATTTATATATAATACTTTGCTATGCTCAACTGTACTATGATTCTTAAATGTTGGTGTCAGAGCGTTATGCAGCATTCAGTTAGGAATTCCAAGGAAGGAACAGCACTGCCCACTCCACAAGGAGCTCAAGAGGAGGTGATTGCACAAATAGAGAACCTAAGTCTGTTCATCTATTTAAGCCTTTACAAGCAGCTTTCTGGTTTCAGGGGATAAGGGGATTCACCTTACAATTCCATGATTCTTCTTTATTCTCCTTAACTGGTTTAACAATGAAACTCCACATTTTCTTGCTTGTAATTCTTTCCTTTGTATTTCCATACATATTTCTCTATAAAAAATCAGTTCCTACAGATGATAGTATTCACCAATAACATCTCTAGCATGGTCAAAGTTCAGAGTAGTCAGAATCATGAGTCTTGAAGAAGGAAGAGTGTAGTGCTTTTTTTCTGGTCAATCTTGTTTTCTTTTCATGCTTTCTTAATGCAGTCCCTTTATGATCTCTCTATTTTCTTTTCTGTGCTGTTATCAGTAAAACCACTTTTTACTGTCACAGACAGTTCATTCTACTGTTTCTATGCCCAGAAGTAAAGAAAAGGGCACCCAGATTTGTGAATATCCCCCAGTAGATTATGATACACAGAGGTCTGCACAAAATCATTGATATTGATTTTAATAAGAATATATAAACTACAATTAATCCCCAAATCTTGGTATCCTAATACATAGAATTTATCTTAAAATATGCAGCTGAATTATACTACTTTAAGGAATCAAAATAAACCTCGGACTACTTAACAACCCTGTGACTTAAATAGAGAAGGGATATGTCTTTTAAGAAGCTGAAATAGGTCTTGCAATTACTTCCTGATTTTGAAGGAGAAAAAAGAGCAGAAAGAGAAAACTTAGAAAAATGGATAAAAAAACAAGTCAGAAAAATGGACAGGAAAAAAATTGATCACTGGTCTATTTTGAAGGCCTTTTTCGAAGAGATCCAATGTCACCCACAGAAAGGATGGAGAGGTGAGCACACTCATCCCGTTGAAGAGTGGTTATATTCTCAAACCAGCTAACAGCAATGATGACTAAGAAGATCACAGAATCACAGAATCACAGAATTATCAAGGTTGGAAAAGACCTAAAAGATCATCCAGTCCAACCATCACCATTACTCCCCAGCTAAATCATATCCCTCAACACAACAAAGATGAAGAATACAAAGAAGATGAACCCAGAAATCTCTCAGGCATCTTCTTGTGCCTGCTATATTTGCAGGTGAATTGTCCCAAATTAGTTAACAGGTAAGTTCACAACAAGAAGTTGATCAAAAACAAGTTTGTAGCCAAAACTTTCTTGCGGGAAGGGTAGGATGGTTAACAGCAAAGCAAGACTAACCAGTTAGAGGATCAAATATCATACTCTCTGATATCAGCTTTCAACTGGTTGTCATGGTGACAGCCTTGCATTGCAGATGTTTAAGACATACCAAGCACAATCCAGGAAGTCATAAAGTACTTATTCTTCATTCTTTATATTCTATAAACTTAACCAAGCTGAAAACAAATAAGGCAATACGTTTCCTGACTCAATCTATCAGAACTAAAATGAGCCCAAATCAGCTCAGAGCAAGGCAATGTGCTCTCAGGTCAGTGTAGAATCTGTGGCCATCTACTAGCAAATCGTACTTACTGGACTGTAACTGTTTCTTAGTCAATTTGAAAAGCAGAAATTCCTATTGGTTATCTTATATTAGTATCTCAAGTAGTTTTTCAGGAGAAATTTTCTGACCTTTTCATATAATATCTGTCAGTTTTTAAAATAGAGTAAATGACACTAATTGTAATGAATTTCCACCTTATGTGGAACTGTATTAAAAGGTTATTTTGCCTGCTTAATTCACAATTAGTTTTTAAATAATCCTTCAGAGTAGTGCCACCACCTCCACATTATCTTCCAACTGGCACTAGATAATAATACTTACCAGTAAAAAATCCACTTTTCTCTCCCTTTGATTTTAATGGAACCAGTGCTTTATTACTTAATGTCTTTCTAAGCTTTTAATAGAATTTAATGGAAAACTCAGAATTAATAGTTTATACAGAACACATGTATTTCTTATGTCAGTTAAGCATCAGTTAAAGGTTGGGAATTTGCCTGTGTATTCATCATTTTCAGCCTATAGGTGTTCAAAAAACATCACGTGTAATCAGAGACAAAGTAATTAAGTAGTATAATGTAAGTCAGTTAAAGTATTCAGGAAGGACATTTTTGCAGTGTTTATTCTGTTATATACAACCATAACATTAAATTTTCACCACTGGACACTATTCTTCAAATTATGTTTACTGAAAAAGAAAAGAGGGAAGGGAAGGGAAGGGAAGGGAAGGGAAGGGAAGGGAAGGGAAGGGAAG
>JAPSGF010000137.1:656827-741106 GCA_035772895.1 Perdix hodgsoniae
AAAAAAAAAAAAGATTCCCCTGGATGGGGGAAAAAAAAAGTCTTTGAAATCTTCCTCAGTTCCTGTGTAGGTGATGGAACAAATAATACTCAACACCATACTAAGGACAAGAAGACAACTGAGTAGACAGCATGGATTTACACAGGGGAAATAATGCCTGAACAATTTGGCAGCCTTCTATAATGCGATGAATGGCTTTATGATGAAATGAAAAGAGTAGATATTGTGTATTTTGAATTTGGCGAGGCTTTCAACACTGTCAGCTATAATTTTTTCATAGACAAGCACATGTTGAGGTGGAACTGGCTGAACTGCTGTGTGCAAGGGGTCATGTCCAGTAGCATAAAGTCCAACTGGAGGCCAGTCAGTACACCTGTGGACTAAAAAGATCAGAGACTATTTAGCCTGGAGAAGAGGAATCTTGTGCATAAATTGCTCATGGAAGGGAGTAAAAATAAAGGCAAGACAGACCTTTGCAGGAGGAACCCAAGATATGAAGCAATGGACTCAAATAGAGATATAGGAAATTCTACTCAAGCGTAAGTTTCTTTGTTTTTCTTTGTCTTTTCCTTTTTTTTTTTAAACTGCATCAGTGGTCTAACTCTGGAACAGGTTGTCCAGGAGAGGCTGTGAAGTGTCTGTCCTTAGAAATATTCTAAACCCATTGGGTACAGACTTGAGCAGTATGCTGTATTAAATGCTTTAGACTAGGTGATCCACAAATACATTAATCATTCTGCTATTCTTTTGTTTATTTATTTATTTTTTGCTCTGGAACAAATGTTAGTCTATGAAATATGAACAAGAATCTTCCCCTTTGCTTTGGGTGCAGTAAATCTATGCTTAAAGCACAAGTTGGTATTAGATCACATGATAAAAAGTTATACATAATCAGTTAAGTAAACTGATAATTCAAAAAAGAACATCTACTTAAAACATATTGAGGATTGTTCTTCCTTGTATTTCTGGTGATGTACATTTCTAGGGCTAAGACTGAGCAATTCTTAAATTGTTTATTAGAATAGGAGTAAATATTTGATGTACACTATTTTAAACTTAATAGAGCGATCAACACCAACAAGATGCAACTTTTTTTCAGGCCACACATGCAAAAACAAATACTCCAACTATTTTAATATTACGTATTGGTGTCAAATATTAACTAAAATATTGTCAAGAAAGAGTTATGGAATTTTAAATGAGTTATGAGTCATTGAAACTGTTCTGTTTATTTGTACATTTGTGTTTGAACCAGGGTTTAAAAAGAAATTTCTAATATAAAGCTGAGAAAGAAAAAATAAAATGTCACTGGCTCAAGTTCTTCCTACAATTTCCATTAAGTCTTGTTGACATTTTCACGTCAACATAGAAGTCCTGTATATATAGATATTCAGTAGATTGCATCTTGTGTATTCAATTTAGAAGATGAGATTTAGAAGAAAATTTGAATTCACATTTTCTAACATAGCTGCCACTTAATATGAGTTGTTAGGCTTGACATTCTTCAACTAAAAAAAAAATATGGGAATAAAAGATTCATTATATGGCTTGCCTCATTATATGCTTTTAGAGAGAAGCCTGAATAGTTGATAAATGTAATGGGTAATGTTCTGAGTGATGCAAAATCAGGATGTAAGAAGATGTTAAATCTTAAAAGCTAACCACCAGAATCTTGTGGCTGCCCACATTCCTGTAGTCATTCAGGTCATCAGAAATAGACCAATGTTGCTTCTGGTAAAACATTTATCGTTCTTTTTGAAACAAGTTTTTACTACTATTCATTCTGCCTGTAAATGAAAACAGTTTCTGCAGAGACTTAAATATACATGATGAACTTACTTTAGTGATTTTGAAAGCCAAACAACTACTGGGCTATTCTTGACATTTTAATGAAAATGAAATTCTGATTGTTTTATGAATGATATATATTTATTATTATTTTTTTTTTTTCCTGACAATAATTATCCAGAATATCAAGTTCACAAGATACTACTTAAAAACATAGTCTTTGAAAAATTGAGTTTCTGGCTCTATCCTTCTATTGGTTTCCTTTTTATTGGTTATATTTAGGCTCCCCATGGAGGTGTCACCATCCCTGGATGTGTTTAAAATCCATTTGGATGTGGTGCTCAGGGACATGATTAAGTAGAGGATTGTTAGTAAGAGTAGTATGGTTAGGTCAAGGTTGGAGTCAATGATCTTTAAGGTCTTTCCCAACCCGAGTGATTCTATGATTCTATGATTCTAAACACACTGTAATCCATCAGATCTTTAATGTAAATTTTCAGTGCTAAGTGGCACTAATTGCAAAGGCTTCAGAAAGCAAACAATAAAATGAATTCTGAGATTAAAAATGGAATATGCTATTTTGTTGGCCTAAAATACAATGCACTATATTGCCATATAATACATTGCTACCAGTTATGATGATGTTAATACTCACATAGTAAAATACTTAGAAATAAAAACTAGGTTACTTAAACATTGTTATTAAAAGTTTTCTCTCCCAGATTCTCATACCTATTCTGTGTTACATTCACCCTTCCACGGCTGCTAATGCTGCTCTGTTAACAACAGTTTGGGAAATATTACAAGATAGAAGTCTCATGAGTTCTTTGCCCAGAAACAGAATCATTGTCAAGGTGAGGATTTCTTTCTTCTCTCTGGCTGGAGAGCTGTGATGCATCATTTTCAATAGGTAATGACATATATTTCATTGTCCTAGCCACTTGGAGCCATTGTTACATCTTTCCACATGCTTTGCTCTTTCTTCATTAACCTACAGCTATCTGTTATTTTCAGCTATATTTAATGCATTAGATACTCAACTTTTTCTGTGACCCCAAAAACTGTTTTTCCCAGTTCAGGAGTTTGCATGGCTATCAATAACTGACCAACTATGAGATATGGATGATTCTGGAACCTCTCTTTTCTTCTCTGGTATAATTTGCTGCATGTGTAATAAACATTACAATGTAGAGCAACACAAACTTTAAAAGAAAAAAACAAAACAATTTATGCATAGACTTGAAATCTTTGACCTCTTCTCTCTCTTTCTCTCTCTTTTTTTTTTTTTCCTTTTCCCATCACCAACAAGACTAATATTTTTTTCCACCAAATACTTGGCAAAATTAATGTCTGAAAAAATTTAATATGCTCTGTTATCAAAAACTTGCAACAAAATATACTGCAGGAAAATTTTATCTGTAACTAATAATCAAATTTGACTGACCTTGTTTAAATAATCAAAAGTGAAATTTTATTAAAAACTTTCTGTGTAATGTTCTCTCCCATTAAGTGCAAGCTTTTTGGCAATAATGCAACTGAATAGAAGTTTTTCAAAAATGGACTTTTCATCATAATAGTTACATTCACGATGTAACTATTCATGATGTAACTCACAACAGTAGTTACATGCACGATGGTAACACTGGACAATGTTGGAACACAGTGCACATAGAGAGGAAAAAAATATATTGATCACTTATAAACATGAAAATAGAGGACATATATATCACAGGTAGGAACTGTCTTAAAAAGACTGTGAAGTTTGAAGGAACAGGATATTAACAAAGATGTCTTGTGAATGGTAATGATCTTTGAGGTCCCTTTCAACGTGGGCCATTCTGTGATTCTCTGGTAATCCTACAACCATCTTTCCTTTGTTTCTTTCTAATCTCTGTATTTTTATTTTCTCTGCTTTGGCAATATATGACTATCAGAGCTTAGAATCTGATTTTATTTTAACTTTCTGTACAAATAAAGCCTACTATTAATTGCATCATCAACAATAGTTCTTTGTTTTATTTCCTTTTCTTTCTTTTATGTAAAGTTTAATTAGCTCACTTTCATTTATCCTATTCATTCTCTTCCAAGACATAAATCTTCATTTTTATGTCAAATCTTCCATTGCTTCAGTTAGATAATTTTTTTTTTTTTTTTTTTTTTCCCTGCATGTTTCTGCAGTGCTTTCTTTTTCCAAAGGGACATGTGCCACACTAATTTTTTTGTTGTTGTTGAAATAGAAGTTAAATCTTAAAATAGAAATCAACTCTGTACAAGGCTTATTCACAAAGAGATTTCTACCTCTTCTTAAAGTATTCCAATGATTAAATGGCTATCTCTTTATATTTCATCTATATTTAGCACATTTGTTGTAAAATCTGTTTGTGTCAAGGTAGGTGTACTATTCTTGTTCTTTCTAGTTTAAATCTATTCTCTTTTAAACTCTTTATCTCTTGTTATTATGTTCCTTGGTAAAGAGTCTTTCTTCAGCTTCTTTGTATGCCCCTTTTCACTATTGGCAGGACACTATAATGACTCTTCAGAGGATTTTTTTTTTAATTTTTTTTTTCCCCCATAATGAACAACATCAACTCTCAGCTTCTTTCCATAAAAAAAAAAAAAAAAAAGTGCTCCAGCCCTCTGGTCATCCTCGTGGCCTTCCTCTGGACCCACTCCAACTGGTTCATACCCTTCCTGAAGTACTCTAGGTAGACTCTCACAAGAACAGAATCATCTCCCACAGTCTACTGTCATGCTTCTTTTGATATGATTGGCTTCTGGGCCACAAACACACATCAGCCAACACTGAAGTCTCTCTTCTCAGAACTTCTCAATCAGTTTCATCTGCCCAGCATATATTTGTGCTTGGGATTGCCCCATCCAGCTGTAAAACAAAGAGTAAGTAAACTTTAAAACCATGGCAGATATATTCTACACAATCAGTGCACCCTGGATGTTCAAGATGGCCCTTTCGGTAAGCAGGATAGATCAAGCATTGTAAACTATCTAAAAACAGTGTTTTTGGAGTAGCTTGCTAAATATTATTTGGCATCACTAGTATAAAAGCAGAAGTAATGCAATAACCTCCCATAGCATGAACTTCATATTTCTCTGGCCTTGCCCTAGCAAGAGATGGTTTTGCTTATATTTCACATTTTCTGATGGCTAAGCGGTAATTATCCTGACTGAGGTTATGCTCCATGATTATCAATAATTGTTAAAGTTAGTGGAGATTGTTGTGCAACGAATAGTGCAGTCAAGCCTCTCTGCCTATGAAAGACTGGTGTCAGCTACTGCTGGAGTCAAAAAAACATTTAAAAGGTAAGGGTAATACTTGTGCACTTGCAACCCAAAAGGCCAGTTGTATTCTGGGCTGTATCAAAAAAAGGGTGGCGAGTAAAGTGAGGGAGGTGTTTATCTCCTCCTTCTTCACCTTCACGAGCCCCCATCTGGAGTTCAGCATCCACGCCTTTTCAAGCATTAAGAAATAAAGATGTAAAGAATGTGAAGTGTGTGAAGGAGAAAAAGTGCTTCACTTTCTCATGTCAGTAAAATTAGGAATACTATACCTGAATGAATTCAATTTCATTTTAAAGTAAAATGCTATATATATGTTTTTTGAAATATTGACATTTACTGAGAAAAAAAAAATCTTAAAAAAATTTAAAGCAGATTTATATATTTGGATGTTTGATTTTAATATCCTTTATTTTATATATATATATATATATATATATATAATTTTTATTTATCTTCTAGTAATTAGGATTACTGTAGCATACAAGAAAAAAAATAATAGTAAAAGGAAAGGGCAGACTAAAATTTTTAACGTTTTTCTTATTGCTTTTTTCATGAATAAAGTTAAAAAAAAAACCACCATTGTTTGTCGCAAAATGCAATATGTTTGTCAGTAAATAATAAACTGCATTATCTGACCTTGAGGTCGTTTAGTACCTTTCAGGTGATAGTCTGAGCCAGCACTTAGAAATACAAAATATGATCTGTCCTTCTTAAAATAATGAAAATATCTGTGATGTATACCACAACGAAAATATTGTTTTGTTTTCTCTGCTGTAATTCAACTTATTTATAAAGCATGAAATGTTCTATTAGTAATTCCACCATCCACCCTGAATTTGCAGTTTAAGCATTCTATTAACCATGTTGAAATGACTTATTTACTGCAGTGTTCAAATCATAATGTACAGCTGTTCAGAGATTATTCATTTTATCTTTTGAAATATATCCAATACTGGCTTTGAACTTAGCATCTGATCTATGCATTCTGACAAGAAAGCAGACTAGTTTAGGGACATGAAATGAAGATATTCACATTATCGTATGAAAGTGCAGGCATAAAGATAATATTATGATGTGATTATGAAGTTACATAGAGGGATATGTGGATCCTGCTGGCATGGACTGATCAGAAGAAACAACTAGAACATAACATGAAGAATTCAACCCTCATAAGAAGGAAAAGAGTTATGACAAAATATTTATTTTCTTTCAAATTAACCTTAGTTAAATAATCCTTTCTTATGGAAATGAATACAAATGTCTAGACTAAAATGAAAATAGTTTTTTTTAGGGGTCAGTTCTTCCCATATCTGTGCGTTTTATATGTCAATAGGAGGTGAAGCTACGCATAAATTTAATCTTACAGAAAAGACCTTACTGTAATTGGGGCACACAAACAGGAAGTGTGCAAACTTACTTTACTCTCCCGCCAGCTGATAGGCTTTGCTATTTTTGTGACCTTCTGCAGTCACGTTGATTACTTGTACTCTACCAATTCCGCAAGGTCTGATCTCTCTCTTTCCACTACAGAAAATAATCACTTAGAAGTGAATATAATGTACTTAAAACATCAAAACAAATAACAGTTTGCTAATAACACACAAAGTAAATGCAAAACAGTAAATTGTTGATACTTTACACATTTCTTTCCTGTGTAAACAGAAAGAGACTTCAAAACTATTAATGCAGGGTTTTATTTATCTATTCTAGACTTCAGGGCAGTATGGAACAGTTACATATACTTTTTGTAGAAAATCTATTTTAATGTTGAAGGGAAAGTGAAGTTATGGTACGTTGTTCAAGCATGAGGATGAAATTATTTTTTACCCCTCTGCCTGTTATTGCTCTTAACTTAGAAGATGCATAGTTCTATGCATTTAAGAAACATGGATGCTTATATTTGCCTAAAAATATACCTGGAACAAATGAGGAAACAAAGCTTTACTTTCCACATAATTTAACTGGAAATGAAGTTTAATATAACAATATAAGACCTAACACATTTCACTAGGAAAATAGTATGTAAGCATTTTCTCACTGACATCAGTAAAACTGAGTTACAGGGGAGTCAATCTAGCCAGAAAATCTCTCATTTCTGAATTGTGATATTTTAAAAGTGCTTCTGCTTTAGAGCGAAGCCAGCCCTCTTGTGGAATTTAACACCGTACAGCAGATAAATAAAAGTTTAATGTAATTCAGCATACATATGTAATTCAGCATACATATCGCACACTGGGAGTCATCTAAAAGATAAAATCTAGGAAAAAGTTAATAGAAACAAAAATGTGATAACAATATATAAGCATGTATATCCACATTGCAATTACTCACTCACCCAGCTACCCACCAACACCCAGCTAAACCCAGAATAGCTGTCCTCTAGCTGGTTCCACACAGCTTTATGACTTTCTGATGTCTCCTTGTATGGAATAACCCTTTGTCTAACTCAGAACACCTATCCAGGTTTTGCCCCTTCATCATAGCACGTGCTCTTTCCCACCCAGCAGCCTGACTTAGCCTCAGATGTGTTCCCATCACTCAGCAACAATAAAAACATCATTAGTGTGCTGTTAATGCTGTCTCAGCTGAAACCAGGACATCTTAGAAGAGGTAAAACAGTGTCAGGATGAATGAATCACAAAATAAGAGCCATTCAGACTAATGAACAGATAATACACAGTGACTGTGTCATGTTTTTGGTAGATGACTAAGGTTTAAAGAAAATTTTAGAACAATTGAAGTGATTCTTATTAACTTCTTTAAAGGGGATTGAAGCCTTCTGCTTCATCCAGGTGTTCGCAATCGTTAGGGACTCAACGGTCTGTCCATCTACCCCGGTGCACACCAATGTGGTGGAAGGTAAAATGGCGTTTATTGAATCGTGACAGGAGTTTATATAGCCTTGTACAACTTCGTCTACGCCCCTCTTATCTTGCGTAAGCACTTGCGTCACTACTTCCTTATCTGGTTGCTACTAGCAACTACTCGAGGGTGGAGTCTTTCTATGCTCGCCGCCTACATTTCCCCCTCCCTATGCACAAGCGTAACTACCACATTCTGAGAGGACCCTAACCGCGTACAACCGAAATCCCCGCATTGCGCCTAAACATTCTATTGTCCTCTCAGTTAAGCTTTGCCCCGTTACATCCCGACTCGCAAAAGGATCCCGTACTACCCTTATACCGCCGTGTTTTCTGACTGCCTACAAGCCTTTTGCATTTTCCTATATTCTACGTGATAATTAATAGTGCGATCAATCATTCGCTGTGTACAACCTAGCATAATTTGCAACAAACAAGGCACACAAACCAGCAAAAGCAAGATTACTACAAGTCCCATAAGCAGACCCTTAAGCAGATGTATACCCCATTCCCCTATGCCTCCGAACAGTCCACGCAGCCAATCTCCAATCGGGTCCTTTTCCACGCCGATCTTGTTAACATGTTCCTTCATAAGCTGGAACTTCCTTTGTATGGATTCACTGTGGTCGCTAAGATTAAAACAGCACATTCCTGCGATGTCCTCACAACCATGGCCATGAGCCAAAAGCAGGAAATCAATAGCTGCTCGGTTTTGCAGGACCGCGTGCCTGATGCTCGTGACATCCGTTAGCAAATCGCTAAGGAGCGACGTCGTTAAATTGGCCTGCTTAACGGACCAACAAGCCAGTCTCTCAATTTCCCTTAAGGCTTGTGCCGCTGCTACTCCCGGGGCCAGGAAGGACGCGAAGATTCTCGCCGTGGCGCTCCAAAGCTGTACTTCATCTGAGCACGTATTGTCCAAACGTGTTAAGCTTCGTCTATGTCTCACAACTGCTCGGGATGTAAAGGCGAGCATTTTAAGGATTTCCGTGTGATTGGGTGCTAACATGGTGAGCTTCCCTAAGTAGCAAGGACCCCCTATCGGATGGCTTGGAATTCCTTACGCTTTTGGCTTAGTAAAGCTGCCGCTATGAACCCATGGTAATGGTTTGGCTATCTTCCCCCAGCACAATGTTTCTCCATTGGGGAGTTTTAATGTGGACTGTCCCGGTAAGCATCCGCCTTCCGATACTCTCCACTGTATGTCGCCCCCGGGGGGAGATGAAACCTGTCCACATGCAAGGGATGTGCCTGAGCAATTGAGCAAATCCCAGTATGTGTGTCTACCGCAATATCCTCCCCCCGTGAAGAGTGTGTACCTATCAGCTGTTACTACTGTAAACGGCTTTGAGGAGTTGGTTTTATAGTTAAAAAAAGGGTTAAGCCATGGGAATTTTTGGAAGTAATGCAGCACTTCCTTATGGCCCCGTCCGTAAGCGGCGGTCGGGTTAGATCTTGGGCCGAACCCTATACATCCCCCAGCCGTAGGGTCAGTGGTATTGGTGACGTTAGGGAGGGCTTGGGAGCCTAATAATTGCAGCTCTAGTGGCTCGTCCCAGAGGGAAACATTCAACTTTGCCAGCAAACAAGATACCTTCCGATAGGCAAAGGTGGCTCTATTGTCTGTGCAACTAGTATCAGAGACATAACCCTCAAAATCTCGTTCTCGAATCTCTAATGGGACACCAATTAAGCACGTCTGAAACGGCGAAGTGGCTGACTGTGTGGAGAGACAAAAGTCTGTCTGGCCGGTACGGTTGGCCCAAGTGACCCAAAGGTTCCCTGGCTGTTCTAACAGGTGTATATCAGCGCCCGTTCCCGTGACCCCACATAGGATCAATAAACAGACAAACACTGTAATTCCATTAATTCTCGTTGGCAGCAAGGGCTTCTTCTCCGGGTCTTTCTTGCCTGCCTTCAAGGGCCTCTTCTTCGGGTCTTTCTTGGTCGTGTTCCCGGGGTATCCAGCTAGAAATGCCTGCAAAGGGAGAGCTCGCCTCATCTTTTCCAGTTACATTACTTTCGCGACTTATGTCTGGTTTGACCTTTCTGGAGGGAATCCAGATAATTTTGTCCGTCTCCCCATTCTTAACTGCTGCATAACCCCGACCCCAGACCAAAACACTCCATCCCTTTTCCCATTCACCTGCTTCTGTACGTATTTTAACAGGTGGTCCTTCTGTAAGGATGGTCGGTTTCCAGTGTTTCTGCATCGGGGTCTTAGCATTGTCACCTCGCTCGAAATGGTTCAACGCATACAAAGCTTTCGCCAATATTTCTCCTTGCTTAGTCGTCGGGATCCTTCTCATAAACCCGTCTCCCTCCGCAAGTACGCGGATCTTATCTTTCAAAAGACGGTTAGCCCGCTCCACCATGGCCTGACCTTGGGAGTTCCCTGGGATTCCCGTCGTGTGTGCTATTCCCCACCTCGCCAGCCACTCTCGAGTGGATCTTGAGGTGAAGCATGACCCATTGTCTGTCTTGATTGTCTTGGGCTTTCCTAACGCGGCAATAGCCGTGGCCCAGTGATGCTGGGCTGCAGTTGATGTGGCACGCCCATGTTGGGTCGCTACCACTACCGACGAGGCAGTATCCACGGTAACGGCTAGCCAAGAGCGCGCAGCCATTCTTGGTTCGAGCGTGAAGTCTGTCTGCCATATCTGCAGGGGTCCCAAACCTCTAGGGTTCACCCCGGCCTCCAGTGCAGGGGCCGAGTTGCAATAAGGGCAAGCCTGAATAACTTCCCGAGCTTGCTGCATGGATATATTACATGCCCTAGACAAAGCACGAGGCCCGATGTGGAAAGCTGTATGAAGGTCTTTGGCTTCCCTCAGTGGGTATGCCTGGAGGGTGGCCTGAGTGTCCGCCATAGTATTTCCCTCTGTAAAAAACCCTGGTACATCAGAATGACTACGCACATGAAGGACCGCGACCATGGCAGTTCTCTGGCTTAATGCATCCTCCAGGACAAAGGCGGCCGTCGTGGACGGGACCCCCTCTTGCCCCATCTTGAGTAGCATTTTTGCAACAAACGCGGAGTCTGTAACTACATTAGTGGGCGTTGTTGGCCATAACAGAAGTGCCATGGCCACGGCACGAGCCTCTAACTGTTGTACACTTGCCTCTGGATCGATAGTCTCTTTTACCTGCCACTCAAAACCTTCCCTCCACGCCATCACCCCTTTATGGGTACTCGAGGAGGCATCAGTGAAAACCGTGGGCCCTACCACGGGGCAATCAGTAACCCTCATCTTCAGCGAAACGCATAGCGGTCGCGCGATATCAAAAATAGGTGGGGAATCACCGCTCCTTATTTTTCCCGCAAATCCCCTAAGGGCCAACAAGATCCCCTCTGGGAATGGAAGATCTTCTCGGAAACACGCGGGTAACAGAAGGGTCTCAACATCCTTACCGAAGGTTCTCACAGCCGAGGCGCGGAGCTTAGCGATCAGGAGAGCAAGCACCTCCAGCCAAGCGGTGAATGCTCTAGTGGGTTGAGTGGAGAACACCCACAAGCATGGTTTTGGGTGTGTCGACAACCCCTGCCCTAGGACCCCTATCGCCCCTTGCTCACATCGAGAAACTGCTCCCTCCAGAGGTAGGGCAGGGTCCCAGCGCTCCAAAGCAGCGGTAGTGCTGAGCTGTACGATTTCATTCCATGCTAATCTCATGTCCAGGTTCCACTCTCTCTCCTCATTCGGGTCTGACCCTTTCAACTGTTCGTAAAAGGGGCTCATCAATCGTGGTGGGATCCCTAACGCTGGTCGGATCCACTGGAGGGATCCCACCAGTTTCTGAACATCCCACAGGGTGGAGATCTTCGGTTCTGCTAATAGACCCACTGGAGTTACATAGGTACTTCCTAACCGATAGCCAAGGTACTCTATGCCAGGTTCTCTTTGGATTTTGTCCTGAGAAATAGTAAAGCCCGCCCCCTCTAGTACACTTATGACCTCTCTCCCCACCATCTCCAACTTCTCATGGTCGGGGGCGGCTATCAAAAGATCGTCCATATAATGCAGCATGCACAAGGATGGGTATTCCTGCCTGAGGGGCTCTAGTACCCGACCCACGACCAACTGGCAAATGGTGGGGGAGCATGCCATTCCCTGAGGCAAGACCTTCCATTGAAATCTGCGTGCAGGAGCCTGGTTATTGACAGAGGGAAGGGTGAATGCAAAGGCTTCACGGTCCTGCTCCGCAAGGGGAATAGAAAAGAAGCAGTCCTTGAGGTCCAGTACCATCAGGGGCCAACCACGCGGGAGCGCCGAAAGAACTGGGGCCCCCTGTTGGACTGCCCCGAAAGGGACTAGTTTAGCGTTAACAGCACGCAAATCGTGCAGCAGACGGTAGGATCCGGACGCTTTCCGGATCACAAAGACAGGTGTATTCCAGCAGCTAAGCGAAGGTTCTATGTGCCCTAATTGTAATTCCCTTTCAACCAAATGTATTAGCGCTACTAGTTTAACCTCGGGAAGGGGCCACTGATCAATCCACACAGGGGTGTGGTCTGGCTTCCATTTCAGTGGAATAGCCAGATGTAGCGCTGCAGTAAGAACAGTGGCCCTTTTTATAAATTTGTCAAACGGAGCCCTAGGCCCTGCAAACAATCTCTCCCTAGGATGCTTCCTTTAACCAGGGCTACCGCTGGGAAAATAAGCAGAGGTCGCTCCAAAGAACCGTCTCGATTTATGACCCCTACTTCAATCATTTCTCGGGATTTCCGCATAGGGATTCCCCCTCCTATCCCATAAACTTGTGTACTCGCAACTTCCATCAATGGCCAGTCAGTCGGCCAATCCTCTTCTGAGATGATAGTAACATCAGCCCCAGAATCCAGCAACGCTGTGATATACACCGTGCGTTGCTTCACTAGGTGGCTGCCCGTGTTAGTCATCATAACCCTGACCAGGGGGCGATCCTTGTGCTCCATAGTCATTGCCAATGACACGGTGGGATGAGTTGAAATAGGCCACGGCCCTGAGGAAGGTCCCTTCCCAGGTCGATGACCCTGGCCCATACCTTCACCCCGCGGGACATGTTGAAATTTCCGGCATTGCTTAGCGTTATGCCCTGGCCCGTCACATAGTTGACACCGATCACGGTTACCCCCTGACCTCTTTCCTTTAGGGCATTGCGCCTGGTAGTGCCCTGGGGATCCGCAGGAATAGCAAAGTCCCCGGGCGCGACCACCCGGTCCACCTTGTCCATCCCTTTCTTTGTTGACCACCGCCATGACTAAGGGTTGGATGGCTGACGACATAGCCGCAGCTATTCCCTGGTCCGTGAGTGGAGTAACCTTCTGTCTGTCTAGAACATATTTAATTATCTCTCCTGGTGTCGTTAATGTGGAGGGTGCTGCTCGTATAAGCTGTTGGACATCTGGGTGTGACTTCTGTCTAAAGCAGTCAATAATCACAGGGGCTCGTGCCGAAGATGGAAGGTCCAATCCCTCAACCGCCTTTATGAGGCGATTGGCAAAATCCACAAAGGACTCCGACGGCCCCTGTGTGATGTCCGCCCAAGGGTCTGTAGGCTCCGCTAACCGGGCAACTTCTCTGAGCGCCTGGAGAGCCGACGCCGTGATAGCAACCAACTCCCCCGGTCTCAAAAGCGCGGCCTGGCCCTCCGGGTTCCCAGCCATTCCATCCGCCAGGCCCTTTAAGCGATCTAAACTAGTTCGTTCCCCTCGTCCCTGACCATTCGCAGGGTGTCGAGGGTCTCGGGTAGCCGCCGCTATAACCGTCTGTAGCTGGACGTCCCAAGCGTCCGACCACAGGGCATATTGGGCGGGGGCTAGTATGACCCTCATAAGATTCGTGACGTCATGCGGCAGCAGCGAGGAAGACATAAGAGCTTCCACTTCTGCCATAGTGATTGGAGATCGTAAACCGTTGGTCCTGACTGTGTCGGCCAATCGCGTAATCAGTTTTGGCTCCAGAGGAGTCCAAGCCGGTCCCTCCGTTTTTATCACTACGGGCATGGCCACCACGGACGGGACCGCCGTTGCGAGCTCCTCCCTAATCCTCGCCCAATCAGTAAGAGCCGGGCTATGGCAACCACGCCCCTGTTCCCTCCCCCATGGGGAAGAGGATATAGTGACCCATCTGCTGGATGAGGGAAAGGCTGTTGATGTGGTCTACCTAGACTTCAGCAAAGCCTTTGACACTGTCTCCCACAGTATTCTCCTGCAGAAGCTGGCAGCCCGTGGCTTGGACGGGTACATTGTTGGATGGGTAAGGAACTGGCTGGAGGGCCGGGCTCAGAGAGTGGTGGTGAATGGAGTTAAATCCAGCTGGAGACCGGTCACGAGTGGTGTTCCCCAAGGGTCGGTACTGGGGCCTGTCCTCTTCAGTATCTTTATTGATGACCTGGATGAGGGCATTGAGTGCACCCTCAGTAAGTTCGCAGACGACACCAAATTGGCTGGGAGTGTGGATCTGCCTGGGGGTAGCGAGGCCCTGCAGAGGGATCTGGACAGGCTGGAGAGCTGGGCTGAAGCCAACGGGATGAGGTTCAACAAGACCAAATGCCGAATCCTGCACTTTGGCCACAACAACCCCAGGCAGCGCTATAGGCTTGGGGCGGAGTGGCTGGAGGACTGTGTGGAGGAAACGGACCTGGGGGTGTTGATTGATGCTCGGCTGAACATGAGCCGACAGTGTGCCCGGGTGGCCAAGAAGGCTAACGGCATCCTGGCTTGCATCAAAAACAGTGTTACTAGCAGGAATAGGGAGGTAATTGTCCCCCTGTACTCTGCACTGGTGAGGCCGCACCTCGAGTATTGTGTTCAGTTTTGGGCCCCTCATTGCAAGAAAGACATTGAGGCCCTGGAACGTGTTCAGAGGAGGGCTACGAAGCTGGTGAGGGGCCTGGAGCATAGGCCTTATGAGGAGCGGCTGAGGGAGCTGGGATTGTTCAGCCTGGAGAAGAGGAGGCTCAGGGGAGACCTTATAGCACTCTATAACTTCCTGAAGGGAGGTTGTGGTGAGCTAGGGGTCGGCCTTTTCTCTCGTGTACACAGTGATAGAACTAGAGGCAATGGTTTCAAACTGCGCCAGGGGAGATTCAGGCTGGACATTAGGAAATATTACTTCTCGGAAAGGGTGGTCAGGCATTGGAATGCACTGCCCAAGGAGGTGGTGGAGTCACCGAACATGGATGTGTTCAAGAGACGTTTGGATGTTGTGTTGAGGGATAGGATTTAGCTGGGGAGTATTGGTGATGGTTGGACTGGATGATCTTTTAGGTCTTTTCCAACCTTGATGATTCTGTGATTCTGTGATTCTGTGAGGGGGCAGGGGGGGGGCAGGAGCAGCGATTTGCTGTTCCACCCTGACGGGCCCCTCCTTTCCCCCGCCCATTTCCCGTTGATCTACCGCCCCTTTATCATCACCCCCTCCCCACGCGGCAAGAGAAGGATAAAGGGAAGGGCCACACCCATAAGCTGGCGGGGGGGCCGCTGGCGGAGGAGCCGCTGGCGGAGGAGCCGCTGGCGGAGGAGGGGCTACAGCCGAGAGATAAGGCTCGAGCTGTTCTTTGTCTCGAATCGGCGGTTCGAGTGCGACCCCTGTCTCCATCGGTGCCATCTTCTTTTCTTGCTGCGCAGCCATTTTCTCCTTCTCCTCTTCGACCTGGGGCTCGGTAATCGGTTTTCCTGTGGGAGAGACCTTTCCTCCCCCCAGACCCAACCAAAACTTCGCCTGTTCAGATGTAATCTGCTCCTCTCGCGCTGCCTTCAGCGCCCCCAAGACCAGTCCCCAGGTTTTCAGCTCCCCCGACTTCCTCAGTACCATCGCCCGCTGGGAAAGCGCCGCGGTAATGGGATCCCAGGACCCCGGGGAATACAAGTCTGAGGAGGATGTAAGCAGTCCCTCCTTTTGTAAAAGGGACAGCATTGCCCCTATTTCCTTCTTAGAAGGAGAAGTTTTCCCGCAGTAGGTCTTACACGCGGACGAAATCACCTTTATGACGGCATCCATGTTCACTCCGCCCCGCAGACTGAACTCGAACTCCCACCGGGCTCCTCTTCCGATGGGTTCCTGGGTCCTCGGCAGGTTAAGCAGGCTCCCGGCCGTAGAGCCCCCTCCGACGCTACCCAGCTTCCACTCTCCTAAGCCGCAGCCCCCTCTTCTAGGGTCATCGCCTCCTTCCCCAAGGGAGACGGATGAGAGCAGGATCGCCACGCCGCCTGTGGCCGACCACTATTCCCTAACGATCACGTCGGGGTCACCAAATGAAGCCTTCTGCTTCATCCAGGTGTTCGCAATCGTTAGGGACTCAACGGTCTGTCCATCTACCCCGGTGCACACCAATGTAGTGGAAGGTAAAATGGTGTTTATTGAATCGTGACAGGAGTTTATATAGCCTTGTACAACTTCGTCTACGCCCCTCTTATCTTGCGTAAGCACTTGCGTCACTACTTCCTTATCTGGTTGCTACTAGCAACTACTCGAGGGTGGAGTCTTTCTATGCTCGCCGCCTACAGGGGATATTGTTTCCATTTTAATGAAATTATGTATGTAAATACACATACATATGTATGGTTACTAGTAAAAACATAAGTCATATGTAAGCATAGTTTGCTGATAAACAAAAGGTTTGTCTCTTTGTTTGTAAATCAAATACCATAATAGTTGGTGCTTTCTTTGTTGTTAATGGGTAACTTTACTTTCCTTTTGTCATGGTTTAATATTTTTGTAATTTTGCTATCAGTATTCCACATCATAACATCATGTAAAGTATGGATAATTCACAGAAGTTCAGCTCGCAGAAGAAGACTACGTTTCCCAGAGGACATCACGGGCATGAGATAAGTCACGGGACAAGGACAGTATATAATCTCACTCCCGTGACTGAAATCTCACACTCTCTCGGATCCTCGGAGCGTGGGGTGCATTCCAGCTGTTTTCGCCTAGAGTTTACAGTAGGCCTTTCGGTTTTTGGGACACACTCTCTCTCTCTTTTTTGCTTAATTACAATTATATTGTATTATATTGTATTATCCTGTATTCTGATATAGCATTTAGTAAATAAGTGTGCCTCCTTAGATCGCTGCCGCTGTTTTCTTTTCCCATTCCCTTTTCCCCTTCCCTTTTTGGGCCAGCGGCCCTTTTGGGCCAGCTGCCCCCCTGTCACGGGCACAGGTAGATCTTGCTTAACCCGCGACACCTTTTCACAATGTTTTCGAAGTTCTCTGTTCGCTGTGCAAAAAAATAGAAAGCCAAATTGTAATTATGCTAAACAGAGGAGAAAATGCTAACGATGTTTTAAATTTTCTAAAAAGCAGAGATGCAATCAGTACAACATTCATAATGCCTTCTTGGCTTAAGAGCAAGTGATGGAGGAACAGAACAAGAAAATTTCTTGAGGGTGTTAGAAAATAAAGCTTAAATTAAATAAGCAAATATTTCAAGAGAACAAATTCAAGTCATTCAAACTACTACTAGACTTCAGAGGATTAATGCTGCTAGATTATAGAACAGGATAGCCCTGACAGGTGAAGAATGGTGAACAGCAATACAGGAAAAGAAGATGCAAGAGAGTCAGGAAATACAAAAGTCATGTCAGTAGGGAAAACTCGCAAGAATTCACAAGTGCCTGTGAAGGCACTTAGGGGCTGTAAGATCTGAACTGACTGCAAGAGGACAGCTGCTGTTATCAGAATAAAAATAAATGAAGTAACTCAGAGCTTATATAGAGGCAAGGCTTTGTTAGATGGCAGGAGGCTGCAGGGGTGGCCTGTGTAAGAAGAGTCCAGGATAACCCCTATTTTGGATTAGAGCTAGTTCCAGCTGTCCCCAAAAGGGACCTGGCACTGGCCAGAGCTAAGCCATGAGCAATGTTGGTCACACCTCAGAACACATCTGAGACAAGTGTGAAAAAATACTGCACAACAGCAACTGGGAGAGAGGAGTGAGAAAATGTAGAGAGAATCTATCCCCACAGACACTAAGGTAAGTGAAAAGATTTAGGGAGGTGGTAGTGCTTCAAGTATCAGATCAGAAGTTCCCTGCAGTCCATGAGCACCACAGAGCACATCTGCACATGCAGCCTGTAGTAGGAATCATGGTGGAGAAGGTGGATGTGGCCTGAGGCTGCAGGCCATGGGGAATACCGAGAGAAGCGGGCTCTGGGCCAAAGTTGTAGTGTGAGGAGTGGAGACTTCAAAGGAGCAGGAGATCTGGGGGAGCTCTCATCCATGAGGAACTTGTGCTGCAACAATTCTGTCCTGAAGAATGTATCATGTGGTACAGGCCTATACTGTAAAAATGTTTTAAGAACTTCAGTCTGTGAGAAGCCCACATAGAATCAGTTTGAAAATCCTATGAGACAGACCCCACACTGGAGCAGGGAAAGAGAGTGACTATAAAGGAGTAGCAGTAGAGAAGGTTTGCAGAGGGGTTGCAATCCCCTTTACTTACTCTGCTTAGAGAGAGTAGGTAGAAGATAGTGGATGATAGGGGAAGATGTTTTCACTGGCTCAAGATATTGGTAGCAGGCAATAATTAACATTTATCTTCTTAGACTGAGTCTGTTTTGCTCCTGATGTGCATGATCTCCCTGTTCTTATCTCAACACTTCAGCTCTTTTTACTCCAGTCCCTACTCTGGTAGTAAGGGAGTGAGTGGATTTTAGCAAGGGAACAGTATGAAACCACCACAATCCTTATGGAAATCATAAGCAGCAGCAGAACTTCTTTAATGTTTCTGTGCTGCACTTGCATCAAAAAAGATCATCAAAAGAAAGCCAAAAAGGACCCAGGAGAATAAAGAGTATGTTACTCACTGCTGTGGAAGAATAACTCCTGAAGAAGTATGAAGAAAAGTTAGGGTAAAATGAAAGCAAGTTTATTGGCTACAAAAATAGTAGAGAGGAATGAGAAAAGAATAAAAAAGACAAGCCATTTTCTGTCCTGTCAGACATCAGAGATCATTTAAAGAACTTTAAAAGATAGGAGTAGAATTGCAATGTAGTGCAAGGACAGTATCAGACAAGGGCTAGTGAAGTTACCATCTACAGTGACAGAAGTAATTGAGGTCATGAGTACCGCTGTTAAAGACAGTTGCAATCTTACGTGAGGGCAACAGTAAAAATTAATCACTGTTCCAGGTCTTCCTCTCTTATGCTTCTGTATGAAAGCCATGCCTTTTTTTTTGTACCAATTTGTCTCTAAAATTTTAAATTCAGCTGTCTGCCTTATTACCAGAGGTATCCCTTCCACCCAAAGACAGAGCTCTTCTGGTTTAACCCTGGCTCACAGCTAAGCACTACACAGCCATTTGCTCACTCTCTCCAAGTGAGAGGATGCAGGAGAAAACTGGAAAGGTAAAGGTGCAAAAACCTGTCAGTTGAGAGAAAGTCTATAATGCAAAGCAAAAGAAAGAAAGAAGAAAAAGCTACAAGCACAGCAAAATAAAGAGTTTGCTACTGCCTGTTGGCATACAGATTTTCAGCTACTTCTAGGAAAGCAGATTTTGTCCCATGTAGTCATTTCTTGGGAAGACAGATGCCATCACTCTGAACTTCTTCATTCCAGTTTTTACTGCTGAGCATGATGCCATATGGTATGGAATATACCTTTGACCAGTTTGGTGATTTTATGATAAGTTGAGAAAAAATCAACCATCTGGTGTGAACCAAGCTAGTTAAGGAGAAGAGCATTCCAGCTATTTTCTATTACTAACGATTAAGTCACAGCTAAAAAAAAAAAAAGTTTGAAGATCTGAAGTTTCAAGCTTAACAGTTCGGTGAGGAAGATTAACTTCCAAATGTTATAAATAACTAGTCATGAAAAAAGTAAATCTCATTCAATGGAGTGCATAAAGTGAGTTTTCTCTTGTCTAGAGGAAGCAAATACTTTGTCCTTCTTTACAGGGAAGAAATGTTCATGGCTTGGTCATTCCATCCTTTGTACAGGGCTATTTTTAAGGTAAAAATAATTCACAGAAATATAAATAAAAAATGTGTAATTAAAAAGTAATTATTTTATTGTGTAGTGAGGTATCGTAAATATTCAAAAGAATTTATATTTTAATTTCACAATTGAGTTAGCAACAGTAATGCATTTTTTCAGATTTTTTTTTTTTCTTGAGAATCTCAATATTTCCAGCATGTTGCAAAATGGGTACCTTGAGAAGTCTACAACAGGGAAAATATGTAATCTGAGGAAGGTATTAAAAAAAGGAGAAATATATTAATGTTTCACTGATCCAGATCTCTTTCTTGCAAGAAAACAAAATCTGATCCAGGAAGTGAATTCACATACTTTGACATCATAAGAAACCATTTTATAGTATTCCATTCATGTTTATGTGAAAAAAAAAAAAAAAAAAAGGGTCCACATCTCCATTGACATTCTTAGGTTGCTGGGCACTTTTCTAAAAAGATCGATTTTACCTTTCTTTTCCCTCTTTCTTCCTCTTTTTTTTTTTTTTTAGATTTTGTTTTTAGATGCAACATTAGTATTTTTATGTTAAGGCCAAGTATAGCTCAAAAAATCTTCTATAACTGTTGAATTTGAATCTGACGTGTCTGTGCAGACTAATTTCTCTGGCAATGAACATCAAATGATAGAAAATAGTATGAACAACTCAATATCTGATTAAACAATTTTTTTTTTACTCTAGCAGCTAATCATTAATTTGACAGGTAGGTTTTATATTTGTTTGAGTGGTACATCTGGAGATGTACAACAGGTCAAATGACAAGGAGATTGGCAAACAATCCAACTAGACTTTGGCATTTTAACCAATACAAATATCACATGTGAATCAAGTTTAATAATGTTTCTGACATCAGTAGCATAAAGAAAATTGAAAATAAGCCAGACCCTAAAAGTGTCCAATCATCTGTATAACAAAGGGCACTAACACAGGTAGAAGTACAGTCTTTAAATAAAGAAATAAAAGTGAGTTGGTGTAATGTTTTATAGAGTTGTTACAGCGATTTTCCCCAAAGGGTAATACTAAGTACAGTTGCAGAAAAGCATTTAGAAACAAATAGACCCAGTGAGTAAATATATCATTATTCTGAAGAGACACTAATTAATCCCAAGACTCAGATTTTGAGTCAAAAGAAGTGTAGCCTGTAAAGATATTCATTCTGAAATAAATTCTGCAATCCTAAAGCAAAATTCAAAATAGCTGAGTCATTTAGTCAGAATTCTGATAGAAGACAATAAATGTTCTTTACTAAATCTGGGCAAAATTGTTTACAGAAGTATTCAGAACATCTGTGTGAAGTAAGAAGACAATATTTTAACTTCAAATATTCAAGTAATTATAAATTGATCTAGGAAGCACAAAGTAACGTAGGAAATGATTCCCTTACTTTGTTTCATCTCTTACAGCTGATAAAAACTTTCTGTGTGCAAACGGGAAAAAAGGGAAAATAATTTAGTATAACTCATCTTGAGTCCTATCTTGTACTTTTGGAAAAGTCAATTCCATTGTGTCCTAATTAGAAACATTGTGTTTTTTTTCTTTCATTTGTTTATGATCTTTAAATAAGTCACATGAGATCCTAATTCCATACAGTTAGGGTGATATTTTACCCTTTATGTCTGAAACAAGTAAACCATGAAGAGGATTTAACAGTTGGTATTTATAAGTTCTAAGATGGAAATTAGTTTGCATTGAAATGTTGTCTTTTACAAACATCTAGAAACAGTCATATTCATGAATTATGTGATTAATATTAATAAATATAACTGAAAATTTAAAACATCAGTAGCCTTTTTCACACTACAGTATTTGCTGCAGCTATACTGTTACTGCAGTCTGGTGGATCAATTTTGTTAACGCAAAGTTTGATTTATTCCATTCATGTGATATATATTATCCTTGTTGAAAAGAAGATCTGGTAGGCTATTCATGTGCAGCTAATATAAACACGAAGTCACTAATGTCTGTAAATGCCAGAATACCTTAGTAAGGCTAAGGGTTTTTGTTTTGTTTTTTTTTCCACTCCACACGTCTCATAGACCTATTCAAATATGCGATCCATGTCTTATTGCAAGAATAAATTCTTTAAACCACATGATCTACATATCAGTGGATTATTGCTCTTATCCATAGCTTTCTCCCTGACAAATTCAAACTGTTTTTTAATGTAGAAGCTCTCCCTAAAACAAACTTTTGTTCATCCTTTTGTTCAACCTTTTGTGATCTGTCTATTTTCTACATGTTGTGGCATGCTAATCAAGGTGATAATATATGCCAAAGCTACAAATGTGTCCATTTATGTCCAATTTTCTATATTTAAACTGTAAAATTGGGGTGCTAGATAGTGTTCACTGATACATTTGAAATCTTATAATGACATTTTTATTTTTATGAATATGATTTCATTTAGTGATTGGTGAGAATATGTGAAAATTTAGAGGCCTGAATTTGTTCAACATCATTAAGAATCAGTTGTAAGCATCCAGACTTTGAAAATATTTTGGACTTTATTCCTTCTGGGTCATTTTTTACTAAACAGGATGAGAGGATTTTTTTTCACAAAAATATAAAATTTAAGTTTTTTATTTTTAGATAATCTTTCACTTTGTTTTGTTTTGGCACAGGGAGGAATCTATTTTCCTGTGGTGGTAAGTTCTTCAAATTAACTTAAGAAGCAAGAAGTAAACCCAGCAGCATTTTACAAGCACTCATCTAATGAGATAACACAGTTGAGAAGACTTTGTGCATTATTCGTTTTATTACTGTATATTATGGAATTAAATGTAGTTTGTGTTCAGTGTACAATGACTCAGAGTCATGACTAAATTGGTCTATTGCGCTGCATATCCTCACAGGGAGGAAAAACAGAAGTGAGCCTGCAGGTGCTTTTAAAGGTGCTTGTTCATCATGAAAAGGTTGATATAAAATGCAGTGTTTACAGTGCTGCTTTTATATGTTTTAGAGAAGATAGACTGTATCCAATTAAACCTTGCTATGTCTTCAGACAAGACATGAAAATTTGTAACTGCACTAGCATCAGTGTCAGACTGAGTAGTTTAACCTTTGAACACAAATGTTCCTTTACATCCACAGCTCAGAAAAACCTGCTGGGCATAAGCTGCCTATCAAATGTTGCTACACTTAAGGGGTAATCATACTACCTGGAGTGATACGGAAAAGCTTGCCACAGCAGCATCTGAAGTGAAAACTCAGGATTTTCCACAAATATCTCTATAACACAAAAATTACAAAAACTCTTGGAAGAATTAGATCTCATTTTTTCCTCACTAAAAAATCGTGTGAAAAAAATGCTTTACAATTTTTTCACTTTTTCCTCTCTTGCAGCCACACTTGTGCTTACATCTCTCCTGCACAGGGGAGTATTAAACTATTTAAAACTTTAATTCTCTAAGAGATTGTTCTACCAACTGTTAGAATTCTCTACCTGATTTGGTTTTATTTTTTTGGCAGGAAAAATAAATCATTAGAATTGGATTTTAAAATGAATAGTAAAAAAGACTTTCATATTTTAGTTGTAAATGTATGAGGATTGCTCCAAAAGTAATGCTGGCTATTTTATTATGTAGGCCCAAAACATCAGAGGTGGAGAGAATTAACTTTCCTACCAGTATTCCATTACATTTTCTTGCTGTCTGACACATAGCAGTAGAGGAGCATTCTGACAAAATGGCACCTGAGATTGAAGTATGAATGAAACAATGTGTGTGAAACTGAATTCCTCCAAGTGGAAAAAAATGTGCCTATTGACAATCATTGATGCAATTTGAATATTTATGGAGACCAAAGAGTGGATGTTAGTACATTGGGGAGATCAGTGGTGTGTTTCAACAGTGGTGATCGCATTTCTGGTACAGATTTTTATGAGCATGGCATGCAGGCTCTTGTTCATTAATGCCAAAATGCATATCTAATGGTGAGAGCTATGTTGAAAAAGAGTGTTTTGCAGCTGAGAATTTGCTTTATCAAATAGAGTTATTGTGCTCTTTGCATCTGTTGTAGTTTCCACGGAAATTAATAGGAGGTGTTACTTTTGGAGCAACCTGCAAAGTGTGGCTCTGGTTTCACTTAGAATCCAAATCTGAAGTGTTTATGATTACTTCCCCTTTTAAAATGTTTATGTCACAATGGTATTACAGCTATGAAGTATTACATAACATCAATATTTTTCAGAATAATCATTTTTGTGTGGTTTGATGTGATGGTGTGGTTTGATGTGAAATTGGGATTAAAGAATGATGCCACCTATATTAATTTATGTATCTTGACTAATAAAGTGAAGTGCTGGAAGAGATTCAGACAAAAGAGAGAACTTCATGAAAAGTCCATTTCCTTCATGACAAGATTAAAAAATTAAACTTAAGTCCTTTTTATCTCTCTGATTTTAGAAACAATAACATCACTTCTATTCTGGATAGTGGGTCAGTACCTTAAGTTTGTGTTGGAAAGATCCCGAGCATAGCTATGTAACCAAGTTGCATGTGTCTATTCCCACGTGCTGCCTGTAGATCTAACATAAGGAAAGTGTTCTTGAAGTAGGAGCTGGTTCTGTGGCCAGCTGTAGGTACTATTTTATATTCTCCTTTTAGGGGGAATTGAAGCACTGAACTCATGGCTAATACAAAGCCATTAGCATTTGAATTGAGACATGCTTTTCATATGTTTTTTACTGTTCAAATCACCTGACATCATGAAAGAGCAATGCCTTTGATCAGAGGGCATCAGCAATATGTGTTGCCTTGTGGCACAACATGAGGTCACATTGATGTATCTGGAAGTGCAAATCCTGTTCAGACAGTGGTAGAGGACTGTGCCAGCTGGAAGAATTCATGAATGACACATTCCTACTGTCCATTTGGAATACAATGTAAAGAAGTTAATGTCAAATCTAACAGATTAACAGAGAGAGATGAGGGCAAATGAGCATGTTTGCACAAGGATCATGAAGGGCCCTGGGCCCTCAAGAGAAATAGGGAGCAAGGGAAACAGACAGGGTAGAAACACTGCCCATATCTAAACCAATAATTTAAAGTTCTACACACTATTACTCTATTTTACCAACATAGCTACAACCGGTGTTCTTCTTAAGTATCTTAATGCAATAGGAAATTCCTTCTCCAAAAGATCTGACCCTCAGATTTCATTTAACAATACTGCATTACATTTTCATAACTTGAAACAGTGGTTCATCCCAAAATAAAGAACTTATTTTGAAATTTGAACTTCACACCTGCATGTTGTTGGTATACAAAAGAAATTAATAGTAAATCAAGGAAAAGAATTTTTTTTTTTTTTTTTGCCTTGGTACGACAGTTACGTAAATGGTAATAATTATATGTATTATCAACTCCTTGCTCTCAAAGGCTTTATTTCTTACAGGTATTGTCAAAGAACAAAGAAAAAATCTGAACTTAACAAAGTGCAGAAACAGTTAAAGATTCCTGAATTCAGTGTACAAGATTGAGTGTGTAAATATGTGCTAAATATAGTTCACTGATTTGGGGAAAATAATGAGAGAATTTTACATTTAAAACAAGCAAACAAAACAAAACGAGAACAGCAAAAGTAATTTTTCTATCATTCTCATATTGTATCTCGTACTGAAAACCTACATTTTCAATAGCAAATGAAAAATAAGATGGCTAGCTATATAGATATGATGAATAAATATACTTTGCATGGGTTTCTAATTTAAATGTTTTTTGAACTGAAATGTTTCCTTTCTGCAGCCAAGAAGTTATGTGTATATAAAGGTAGATAAGGAGTAATAAAATGTATTTCAAGAGTTCTGATTTAGGTCATATTTTTATGTATGAATAATCCAGTGAGATGTGCAATATCTGTGGACTCATCTAGCTCTGATGGAAAGTGTCAGCTGCCCTTGATTCTAGGAATTCCCATGTATCAAAAAGATTATTTCAAACGTTTAATTTGTCATAAAATACTTTTGTCTAAAGGAAGGCGAGGCCAAATTGACAGTACAGCTAGATGATATTTGCAGGTCTCTTTCAGTTGAACTATTTTTTCCCATTCTAACTTATTAACCTTTTTCTTTCAGCATGGCTGGCATAATGTATTTTCATAAGATAGTAAAAGGTCTTCTTGACATTAAGGTTCTTTGGGCTTAGCTGTTAGACAGCTTACACAAAAAGATTCCTTGAACAGGACAAGGACTGAACAAATTCAGAATTTTTTGGTGACATACAACTCCTCACTTCTTGTCTTATAAAAGAAGAAGTTTTTATTCAATTTGACATATGGACCTTCATTTTTCCTTTTCTACGAAAACATAACTCAATGAAAACTGAGAATGTTAATTGGCTTATCCAGCCCAAGTAACACTTATTAGAATGTTTTGTTTTTTTTCACATGCCACTTCCTAACCCCTCTGCCACTAGCCATTTCATTTGACAGTTTTTTGCTTGATTTGATGATTTTGTTAGAAATTAGAGGATTTCCATTTTTACCTTTTCTTTCTCAAGTTGCAGTCATTTTGTAGGCTAAAATATGATGGTAACTGAAAAATGGTAACTGATATAAATGTGATTCACTTCTACGTTTATAGATGATAGTTTTGGTGAAATGGTAAAGTGTACTAGATGGTGGAATGGTGTCATCCGAAAGTAAAAGCAAAATATGATAGCAGTTTTCTTGAATGTGCTGGTATGGGACAAATAACAGTCCTGGGTAATAAAAAAATTTATGTTAAATTATCAACCACTTAAACAGTACAACCCTAGAAGCTATGTTTTTCAGGAAGAACAGCAAGGAGCACGTATGCAATACATATAAAGTATCCTTTATGTAATGAAGTTCAGATATAACATGGAATTTTTTGAACAGGGATGAGAGGGAAAGTAAATAGACAGTAAAACAAATATATAAAAGCAGTCTTTAAATAATGTTATGCATTTCTTAGCTGTCTTTGTTCAAAATAAGTGAAAGTCATGTCTACTCATGAATTATGTCTGCTGAAATAAGATCTGTATTCATTGCTTTCCAACATACTGTCAGAGGTAAAAGTATTCAGAAATATTCAGATGTATGAACTAAAATGTGTACATTTTTTGAGAGGCATATGTGACTTCGGATGTCTTTAATTGTTCAGACTATTTTCAGAAAAGCAGAAATGCATAAGAAAGCTTTTGTCAGAGATGGGGGACATATTGTGCAGTTTAACAGATCTTTCACATGGCTGAATTTGATTTTGTGAATCATGTCACAAATATCCTGCTGGGGAATTTCAACCACTCATATATCTGCTGGGAAAATAACATAGTGAGCTGCAAGCTCACTGGTGAACTCTTGGAGTCCATTGATGGTAACTTTCTGATTCAGGTATTGCACAGATCAACTGAAGGTGAAGTGTTGCTAGACCTAATGCTCACCACTGTAGAGGAGACCATAAAAGGGGTTAAGATTGGAGACAGCCAATCCAACCAGGCTTAAAGCAGCCTGGTTGAGTTGGTGATCTTGAGGAACATGGACCCTGAATAGAATGGAGTCAGGACCTTGAACTTCAGGAGACTATACATGTATATATATATACATGTATATACATGTATATACATGTATATATATACACATATACATATATACATATATATAATACACATATATATATAATTACACATTTACTTCTGTTGTTGTCTTTGAACTTGTTAAAATGGACTGAAGTTCCACCCTGCTGTTGCAGTTATCATCTTAGCTACACTATCATAAAATGACACTAATCTCTTTTAGGAACTCAGAACTCACAGCAGATTGCACATGTCCTGTGTAAATAGGACACTTGGATGCAAACCACTTTTCTCGACTCCCAGGGAAGCTCATTTAAACATCAGAAAAGTATAGACTGTACGGGAAACAGAGAAGGAGCAAAGAAGAAACACTCCTACTTCGGGAAACAGAGAAGGAGCAAAGAAGAAACACTCCTACTTAAGAAACTCTCATGTTTAAGTTCTGTTGCTCTCCAGAAAGAAATAGTTATTCATAGATTCAGACAGACCAACTAGAAGTTATCATTAAGGCTCTGAAATGTTAACCCCTGCTGTTAGCAATACTTTTGGTTTTGATTGTGAAAGAAAGAATATTTTATTGATTTACAGCTTTTGAATTTAATCCATCAATCTTCAATAAAAAGAACACAATACAGATGGAACAAATGGGATATAACAAAAAGTTGTAATAAGGACAAAGCACAAAAAATATGTATTTTCTCCACAGAAATGCTGAAAATGAAATGAAAGTTTCAGTTTCAAAACATTTACTGAGTTTTGACCACAAATATTCTAGGAGGAATCAATGATAAAGAATTCAATTTTGATGGTAAATAAAAGGCACACTCTTGTAAATCTCACAATATATTTTAATATTTATAGAGTGGAGTAGATATGGCTGCGATGGAGAAATGAGATGGAGGGAGAAATGCAACCCAATTCTTGCTGTGAAAAAAAAACAAAAAACAAAAAACCATGCTTGTAAAGTACAAGGCAGAACTGGAATCATACAGTGAATTGTGTAAGTAATTTTAAGGAATTCATAGATGGAAATGATGATATGTCATATTTAGGTAATTATAATCTAAGCACTATAATCATTCCTAAATACAGGGAACACCTTGACTTCATGTAAGGAAGTCAACAAAATAACTTCAGGCCAAAATGAGAGAATGCAATGTAATCTATATGATCAATTTAGAGCCTGGGGATGGAGACATCTAAAGGAATTATGGAAATTAGGATTTAAGTGGGTGGGGTGTCTAAAGTTGAGTGTTTCACAATTTAATTTCAGGGTATTTCTTACAGATTTCTTACAGTCTGAGTGTGTTGGTGATGTGCAACTATGAAACCCAAATAAAGGGTGAGGTGGGGGGCAAAAACATGTTTTCAAGGAAAAAAATGAATCAGAATTGCAGATTCAGCTTTTTTAAGGGTGAACGTGAAGATGACAGCTGCTTAACAATAAAACTTGGGTTCAGAGAATTTGTTTTTTTCCTTTCTTGCAATGTATAGTGATCTTTAATTATTTCCCCCATCTCTTTCCCCTCTTTATATCCTGGAAAGATAGTAGAATAGCAGCATGCAATCAGAACATCAGCTCCTGCTTTGTGATAAAAGCTTCTCCCCTTTTGGTGAGGATTATTTATTGTTCTGAACAAGAGTTTAGAAACAGATTTATTTATTTATTTATTTATATACACTAGTAGAAGCCTGTATGTGAACATTGCATTATATTAGTAGGACACCAATTTCAAATGACTACAATTACTGATTATTTTATAGTTTTAATCTTAGCAGAAAGAGACACGTTGTGGTGTAATAAATATAGTCTGAATAGTTTCAAATTATTCTAGTGAATGCTTTATAGAATCTAAAATTTGTTGTATTAAAGGAGTTTGGTGTTGCAGCTATACAATTATGCGCTTCCATATGAGTTTTAGTAATAACTAAAATAAAACAAATCTCCTGGCATGGGGTTCATATTGTAAGGTGTTATAAAAAATGCCTGCAAGGCACAGAGAGTGCTTTTTAAATAATAATAATAATAATAATAATAATAATATATATATATATATATATAATATATAATTATATTATTAGAATTTTTATTTTCACTTTTAGAAAAGTTTTATTAAAGATCATATGGTATAACAGGATGGTCAACATTTCTTGCAATGTTTTACAGCTTGCTTCATAAACATAACTTTAGCTAAAAAGAATAGCATAGCACTTCTTAAAATAATCTTGGTTGTTCTGTAGAGGCCATGGATAGATGGTTCTCTCATGTAAAACGTGTTCTGGACAGGTCCTCTATTGAAAAAACGAAGTTCAGAGCTTTGCCTTTCACTGAATATGGGGAGGATATTAGTGAGATATAAAAATGCATGGATTCAAAGAAATAAAAATGAGAGAGAAAATGGACAGCTAGAATTAATGTTGGGAAAAGGACTTATACAGCCTAAAATCAGAGAATCGTGGAATCACAGAATTGAGATCATGGAGTCCAACCCTCCTGCAAAGCAGGTCCCCTACAGCAGGCTGCTCAAGTGGGCATCCAGGTGGGTCTTGAATATCTCCAGAGAAGGAAAATCCACAACCTCACTGGACAGCCTGTTCCACTGCTCCATCACTCTCACTGTGAAGAAGTTCCTTTGCATATTGGCGTAGAAATTGCTATGCTCTGGTTTATGGCCATTACCCTTGTCCTGTCCCCACAGATTGCTGAAAAGAGGTTGACCATGTCTTCTTCATCTCCTTCACTCCCACACAGTGTTTCTCACTGTTTCTACTGCTAATCTTTTAGGAAGATACTATGTGTACAACAATTCAGTTTCCCAAAGTTACCCAGACCAAGACAATGCAAGAGAAATATCTGCAAAAAAAGCACAGCCATGGTACATTAGCACTGATTTCTGTAGTACTAGTTCATGCAACAGCCAGCAAACCATATGAGTTGTTAGAGCACTCAGTGCCCTCTAAATTAAGTAAGCAGTAAGTCCATTTATTGAGGTGAGATCCAGAAGGGATTTAAACTTCATGCTGTAAAGAGACAAGTCATGCTTATTTTCTATGGAGTGGTAGTTTTTTTTTTTTTTTTTTTTAATGTCTGCTATGTACAATCATTGCCAGATTTCTAAGCATACATTTCATAAACTGATCAAACAAGAATCAGCAAAGTAAAAACAGTAATTTTGAAATGTCTGACTTAAGCAACTGTCTTCCTGTAGTGGCATTGTTGGTACAGTGGTCATTGTTATTTAAAAATATATATATTTTCATTTCTGATAATAAAGTTGTCTTCCCATAGGAATACTCTTTGGAACATCTAAAAAGAATCAAGATAATAAAACAGTCAATTCTTTTGTGAATGAAGCTTACTGACAGATGAAGTTAGTAACCCACATTGCTGAAACGATCATTTCACAGGGATTTTAAATGGAAGCAGATGGCAAATTCCCAGAGACTGTGCATGTTCCCTGGGGGAAAGAAGAAATATTACAATACTCCATAGCACTGGAGCAGATAATTAGGCAATTAGATCTATTAAAAGCTGACGAAGGAAAAAGTTTAGATGAACCTCCTCCTCAGCTTTGATATGGCATTATTTTTAATATACTCCAAAGAAGCACAGGGAATATCTGATTTACAAATCTGAAGACAGATTTATTGTAATTTATATATGTGTGTATGCACACCTAATGTACTAGGTATGTTTTACATGCACATGTTCTATTGATTACAAATACTAATCTCCCTTTTCAGACAATGTTCAAAGGAAAGCTAATTTCTCCTCTGTTTTTGCCCTGTGGACTTTACTCTATGCATATATATTTCAGGATGCCAAAATGTGAGTACTGGAAAGCATTTTCCACTCCTGAAGGATAGTTATCTGATCCAGTGCATCTGGAAGACACAAATGTTCTCAGTAGTATGAGAGGAAAGCAAGTTTCTCTACTTTATAAAGGAATATATTTATGAGGGTGTAAACTAATCCTCAGTGTGGATTCTGTGTGCACATGTTTGCATGTATGTATTTATTTGTTCTTCATCAGCAATAAGATGAGTCAGTTTTAATGACTTGTATCATGGAATGTAAGATTGGTGTGGAGTTTTCAGCAGAGATTTACAAAGTATTACTAATTTCAGGATGTGACATAAAACTTAACAGTTTCCAAAAGCAAGCAAATTTTAGGAAAGAGGATTCTTTTCAAAATTAGTCTAGGAAAATTCCACAATATATCTGATGCATGAGACAATCGTGTCAGCATATTTTTGACCATATGATTTTGAATTCAATAAAGGAACTGATGAAACTTCAAGTAATTTTGCTGTCATTTTCTTTGTTGTGTTAAATGCTAACACTGCAAATGCTGCTATTTATTTGCATTAATTAGACATAATTAGCTTATTTTCCATGCAGTTACCAAACATAGATTTTACAATTTGTGTCTTTTATTTTCTTTCCATCTTTAAGTAATAAAGGTATGTTCCAAGATTCTTCCCAAACTTCATTGCATTAGATGGAAATGGAGGATTCAGTTATAAAGAAGATTAATAGGCAGAACAAGTTTCTTTATCATAATTCTTTCTCTATCCTTTTATCCATACATTCAGCTATACACTGGAATGTTATTAATAATATTAGTTTTATATAATCAAATATACTTATTGTAGTTATCGTATATTAAGTATTGGTGTGTATATATATATATATATATATATTTATTTATTTTTTTTTTCCTGACATGTCTCAGGAGCCAGCTATTTCTTCAGAAACTGTACAAACATAGGAGCAAAACAAATGCTTAAGAATACATACTTATAAAATCTATCCTATATAAAGAAAAAATATGAATATATTTTTGTATAAATTCATATTAATATGAATATTAAGAAAACAATACAAATGCAAAAAAATATCAGATCTGATAACCAAGTAAAATCAAATGAGATGACATGGAATGGAGAAGTGAACATAAATAAAATAGTATAAAATAAGCACCACAGTAAAATTAATAATAAAAAGAACAAACAAATAATAGAGAAGGATGTATTAAATCTTTGCTAGGACAAAAAAGGCAGAAAGAGATGAGCAATATCATCATTTTCTTAAGAGCTCAATTTTCAAAACTAAGTTAATTTTAAATAACTTTTCCTTTCAAAAGAAGGAAAATGGTATGGCTATAGCCTTTACATTGTCTCAGAAGATCATGTTTACTGTATATCAGTACATTTCTTTCTTTGTATTACAGATTCAAGGTAAATGGAAAATTTCTTAGGTAATTTCTATTTCTAGTAGGTTTTTTTGGTTGTTTGTTTTGTTTTGTTTTGTTTTTCTAATGGTCTCTTTGAACTATTTGCCTTTTTCTGTAAATCAGTGAAAACATTGCATTCCCTTCCATTACTTTATGGACAGCTTCCAGTTTCTCTATTACTTATTCTAGAGGTGAAGATTCTATATGCCTCCTGACACTGCACTGTAATTTTAATATCCAGTATTTACAAAATTTCAGAAGGAGAGTTTGCATCCATGAGCACACAAATGTGCTTTTTATATATGTGGTTGTCACATGGGAAAGAAACTAGAAAGGAATAAGTAGCAAACAGAGCTTAAAAATCTGTGTAAAAAAAAAAAAAAGTAGCAATTGAGATGTTGATTTAGTATCATTAAGACAAATTTTATGAGCAGGCATCAAAACAATTAAAACTGAATCTTTGTTATAGGGAAATCAATCGATAAAACTTTAGGTAAGATCATGATGGAAGATTCATGATTAGGAAGATCATGAAATGGCATTTTAGAGAGTGTAAGAAAGTTACCAAATTTTGAAATCAAGGTAAAGGATTTCAAGAATGTAAAAATGAAATAATCAAACAGATATAAGCTGTAAGGTAAGATTTATAATTATTTAAATACTTTAAAATACTTTAAAATACTATAAACAAATCACAGAGGACTTTACAGGACTCACTATGAAGAAGTTCCTTTGCATATTGGTGCAGAACTTCCTATGCTCTGGTTTATGGCTGTTTCCCCACGTCCTGTCCCCACTGACCACTGAAAAGAGGTTGGCCATGTCTCTTTGACCCCCACACTTAAGATATTTGCAAACATTTATAAGATCACCTCTGAGTCTTCTTTTTTCAAGGCTTAACATACGCAGGTCACGCAGCCTTTCTACATTGGAAAGATTCTCCAGACCCTTTATCATCTTTGTGGGCCCCTGCTGGACTCTCTCCAGGAGACCCTTGTCTTTCTTGAACCAGGGAGCCCAGAACTGGATACAGTACTCCAGGTTAATTATATTCTATCACTCTATTTGTTATTTGATAATAATGTTAATCTGCCATTACCTTCACTTATCATATTAATGATTGCAAATGTCTGTCATAAGTTCCAGAAAATTGATACAATTTCATTTTTATTGTATTGTATTTCATCATTCAAGATTCCTCTTCTTCTTACTTACTTTCATTATGACAGTTTTCTTCTTTGGACTTTCTTAGCTTTCCCAAAAATAAAAAGTAAAATATATAGAATGCTGTTGCCTGAGTATTTCAGCATCTTTTGATATCTGTTTGCATCTCTCTTTATTTTACATTTATATATTTTTTCCTTAGCTTAACCCCAATTTACAAAAATTTCATGTCATATTATTTCACTTCTCAAAGTGTTGATTTCATAGACAGGGCATACTATGTTTTGTTTTGTTTTGTTTTGTTTTACATTTAAACTAGTCATGTCAATAGAGTTTGTATCCTATTTCCTTGTCATAGGTAGCTTACCCAAATGCTACAAATAGAGGAAATACCAAACATAATGTGAAATACGTAGATTTCTATGTCTTTTACCATGTGGTGGATTTGATATATACATTAAATATATGATAAAATCTCCATATTAGTGTGTTCTGCAAATGACTATTAGCAGCTTCACAAGAAGATATGCCTTCATTCATATATAATTAAAGTATTTCCTTTTCTCCCAAAATGTCTTAGTACATTGATTGTTTTGATTATAATTTTCTGGCCTCATTTGCTTATTCCTGATATTTCATGCTGAGAACTTTTGCAGAACATATTGTTTTAATATAGAATACATTTACTGCATACCTTGATATGTGAATTTGGTAATGTAAGTCATTTGCTCATTTGAGTATATATAAATTTTGCTTGTTCAAAGGAAATAAACTATTTAATATGAATCTGTAACATCAGACAATATGCCTACATACCTTTATTTCTACATGCTTTTACATTTCTGCATGTGATTTTAAACTCTCAAATTCTATCCTTTCAAAGATTTTAGCTTTGAAAATTAAGCCTTCAAAAGTTAGAAAGTGAGAGATGAGTTGCGTATAACTAACATTTTGACCCCTTTCTTTAATTCTTTAAATTCTTTACGATCATTTTTTGCATTTCTGTCTTTGAGGCCACCATTTTCATAATTTCTACAGGATTCCTGCCTTACTTTGTGTAGAAATATAATTGTTCTTTGTATGAATCTTAGTAGTACAACTATGATGTGGAAAAACAAGGTTTTTTTTTTTTGCAGTTGAAATACATGTAGCTAGAATCAGGAGATAACAGGATGATAAACGGTCTTTATAGGTAGTCAGCTGAATATTATCTTTGTAACTGTATATTAAGCTTGCATTTGCTGTTCAATTTGCAATAAGGCTGGACAAAACAGTTGTAAAAAATTTTACAGTTATGTTCTTATTTCTAATAGCATACTATACTGAAGTCAGAATGTCTCGTCAGTGGAATTTCATTGTCATTAAGAATGGTGAATATTCCCAGTTAGAACAAAGACTTAAAACTCACAGCTAATCTTTGAATTTGACCCACTAAAGCATCCTTAAAACAAATCTCAGAGAAGGCTCAGAAGTTAGTACGAGTTAGACATACTTTTCAATAAATAACTTAAATGTGATGTAAATCTATCCAGTTAAATAAGGTAAAGTAATTTGGAAAAAAAAAAAAAAAAAGCATATAGTGCCAATAAATTGAATGCAGAGTTTATTTAATTTAATGTTGATACTCCATGTAGAGCTCTCACGTTTAATATTTATCTATCTTTTTATTTCTTATTTACTTTTATGAAAGAATCTATAGAACATTGCAAACTGGCAAACAGACATTTTTGGAAATGAAACAAAATGCTTTCTTACAGCCACAGTAATATTATTTCACTGATTTCTTTGCTTTGACCTGACTGTGGTAAGAATTTAATACAACTGTGTAACTAAAGACTTCCTAATTAAGGCTCTATTTTCTCTTTTTCAGTTCAACTACTTTAAAGAATGTTCATATCAGAATTGTTCTTTTGTTTAACGTTCTTTCCTATCATGTCCCTTTTACTCAGGAAGAAAAGGATTAGGTTCTCAAAGTTCAGACTGGAACACTACTCAATACTGAATTTAGAAATAAATGGATAGCTACATGCTACTTAATAAAGCAAAATATTCTCATCTGGATTATTGAGACTTCAGGTCATATAATAAAGAATAGTTATAGTCCTAATCACTTTGCATACACACTCATTAAAGGCTTGATTTAGACTCTAAATATGACAAAAAATGAGCACTTTTTTTGCTCAGCAGGTCTCATGCCCTGAATGTGCCTAAAAATCAGTATTCAAGTCATTGTTCATTACTTCTAGCCATTTGACCTTCTTTATAACATTTATATCTCAGCAGATGACTATGTATATCTGTCTGAGTTATAGGAAAAAATAAACTAGGCTGAGGAAAATGCATTCTGTCAGGGACCTGGTTTATTAAGAATGCAATTAGATTAAATCTACAGTATGCCAGAAGATTTCAAACATTTCAGAAATTAATTAGGTACTGTATTTAATTAAAAATATAGCTCAATATGGAGAAGAAGAGATAAAATCTACTACTAAAGTGGCCTGGAGTTTAAAGCCTGTATTCAGGAAGTAGGAGAATGGAAAAATTCTGGTATCGGACCTACTCAAGCTCTTCAAAAAGTTGTTTAAGCACTTTTCTGCGTATATTTCATTTATTGTATTTCTAAATGTAAAGACTTTTTATCCAAAGACATAGGCTACCCCGGGAGCAGAAATTCTAAAATATGACTTCTCTGATCACATAGATACTTTGATTGCTACTAAGATAGATAGTCATGCTGTATTTCTCTAGTTGAGTATAACCTATAAAGTGTTCTTTATTTTGTATATAATGGCCAGATTTCTGAAGGTATGGAAGAAGGAAGGATGGGCCACTGTTTTAAATGGACCTGTATTCCCTCCTGGGAATTCTCTGATTAACTATCTCAATTAGCAGAAGCTTTTAAAACAATTTGTCATTGATAACTCTTTATCTCCTCAGCTTTTAGATAAGAGATACTTAATATGTTGAATCCACACATGATTTTAATGCCAAAAATCACACAAATACAGATAGAATGTGTTTTGAATATATACACAGAAATAAAAATCTGAGTATATAATTTGTTTCCGTGCTGAAGATCAGTGGTTTCATAGTACTTCTTGCATTTCTTTTTCAAATATTTCAACAGAAGGGGAAAAAAAAAAAAGAGAGAGAGAGAGAATGATAGCTCTGTTGTACTTCACTACATTTCTTTAAGTCCAGCTGGTGACCTGTTTCAAATGGCGTCCTCCAGCAGTCAGTACTGGGGCTTGTTTAATATCTTTATTGATGACCTAGACAAGGGGATAGAGTGTACACTCGGTGAGTTTGCAGATGACACCAAGTTGGGAGGTAATGTCTATCTGCCTGAGGGTATGGAGGCCCTACAGAGGGATCTAGATAAGCTGGATAGCTGGCTTGAGGTGAATTAGATGAGGTTAAACAAGGCCAAGTGCCAGGTCCTGCATTTTGGCCACAACAACTCCGTGCAGCGTTATAGGCTTGGGGACAAGTGGCTGGATGATTGTGAAGAGGAAAGGGATCTGGGAGTGTTGGTTAATGCTTGTCTGAACATGAGCTGACAGTGTGCCCAGGTGGCCAAGAGGGCCAAAGGCATCCTAGCCTGCATTAGAAGTAGTGTGGCCAGCAGGAGCAGGGAAGTGATCATCCCCCTGTACTCAGCACTGGTGAGGCCGCACCTCGAGTATTGTGTTCAGTTTTGGGCCCCTCACTACAGGAAAGACATTGAGGCCCTGGAGCATGTCCAGAAAAGGGCAACGAAACTGCTGAGGGGTCTGGAGCACAAGTCTTAGAGAAGTGGCTGAGAGAGCTGCGATTATTTAGTGTGGAGAAGAAGAGGCTCAGGGGAGACCTCATTGCACTCTACAACTTCCTGAAGGAAGGTTGTGGTGAAGAGGAGCTTGGTCTCTTCTCCCAGCAATAAACAGGACCCGGGGAAATGGCCGCAAATTGTACCCGAGGAGGTTTAGGTTAGACTTGAGGAAGAACTTTTTCTCTCAGAGAGTGGTCAGGCACTGGAATGACCTGCCCAGAGAGGTGGTGGAGTTGCCATCCCTGGCAGTGTTCAATAGTGGCCTGGACGAGGAGCTACGAGATATGGTTTAGTCTGTGGTAGCAAAGGCAATGAAAATATGGTTGGACTAGATGATCTTATAGGTCGTTTCCAACCTTGTGATACTATGATTCTATGATTCTTTCTCAACAGTATTCCAGCTTTTCATCCCAGTCTCCAGCTCAGCTTTGAAGGGATATCTTTCCTTCACGGATAATAACATTCATTCCTAGAGGGTGGTGACTCTGTCCAGACATCTACTAATCCCTCTGTCAATAGCTGAGTCCTGGGCAATGTTTCCTATTTGTTGAGCTTCATTACTATTTAGGGACATGCTACTAGCCCCATTGTCCCAACACCGAAGCAAGCAGGTGACAACAATTTCATTCGGGTGTCATGTAAACTCTTTTAATATCTAGGATTTCAGTCATTTTCAGGGATCAATGAACAGTGGTAACAGTGACTCACTGCTCATCACTCTCCTTTCCATGTCTCTTACTTTCCTCAGTTGCTTTTCTCGGTGGTGGTGGTTTTGAGGAGGGCCCCTCACCTGAATCTTCCTCTACATCCTCCTCTTCTTTCCATTCTAGACGTGAGGACAACCATTTCCATTTCTGGACTTCCAGAGGGGCAACTGACATTGATACTGGTGTGTCCTGAGATTGATCAAGATTGGCCTTGGAGGTTTCCTCTTTTGGTTTAGATCTCAGTTTGGAAACTCTCTCTCTCCACAGTAATATTATATAGAGCTTGGTAAGCACAAGCCAAACCCCAAGTAAGCCATTCCTCCTCAGATCTTTCTGAACTGCACGTTCTCTTACCCAAATGCTTGTTTAGTTCCTCAGGGTCCCACAGGTGTTCAAAAGTAAAATCCCATAACACTGGGGTCCCCATGCTTCTAATCTCTTTCCTAAACCTCTCCATATTCCCTGCCTCTCCACATCTCCTGGTTCTGGGGAAAGCTTCCTCCACATAATGGAAATTACTGTAAAATACCCTGTAATGTACAATACATGCAGAGAGACTGAGAGCACAGTACCTAAGCTGGCACCCTGAACATGCATAAGGAACCAGGAAGAGCAACTGAGACATAGCAATAAGATCTCATGCAGTTATATTCAAAGTTTTCAACAACTATTTTAGCTTTCATGGAATAGAGAATATATCAGTTAAGAGTTTCCATGTAAGGTTCTTGAAGTCTGAGAATGATGACATACTGAGTACAAGTGCCAAGTTAAATCAACGGCCACAATGATTTATAACATAAGCACATCAGAATTACAGAATAGTAGGGGTTTGAAGGGATGTCTGTAAATTGTCAAGTCCAAACCTCCTGCTAAGGACATGCTATATACAAACTAGTAAATCCCTAAAGAAACCCAGGCCAGCCTAAAACAACTTGGCTGGAGTTAAGAAAAACAGCCTTGAAAGCAAATAATATCAAACCAAAAATGAAAAGATCGGCATTAAAACCAGTAGGTATTAAGTTACATTTATAACAATTTTATTTTAACATGTTCTCATCAGATCACTCATCATCTCAACATTTTGAAGATGGTGCCATGTTGGGCACCAGAAGGACTGTCATGGTTTAAACCAGCTAGCAGCTGAACAACAAACAACCTTCTGCTCACTCTCATTCCACTCATAGTGGGATGGGGGCAAGAGTAAGAAAAACAAAAACAAACAAACAAAAAAAGAAGTCATAGTTTAAATAAGAACTATTTACTAAGACAGAAAGGGGAGAGAGAAATACAAGTAATTATGATAACAATAAATATACATGTACAAAACAAGTGATGCACAAAATAATTGCTCACCACCACCAATGAATGTTCGGCCAGCTAATGAGCAGTGATTGCCCCCCTAGACAACTCCTCTCAGTTTTATAGATTTTTCCCAGCTACTTGCGCCCTCCTTGCTGGCAGGACCAGTTTCAGCCTGGTGATGGAGCTTGGGGACTGTCTTGGATAGAACGACTATGAAATGTCAGAGTTCTTGATTCTTGGTGAAGCCAGGAGGGGGAACAGCAAAACTGCTACCTTGGACTTCTGGAGGGCGGACTTTAAACTGTTCAGAAGGCTAGTTGGGGAAATCCCCTGGGATACAGTCTTAGTAAAGGGGTCTAAGACGGCTGGTCACTCTTCAAGAAGGAAGTCTGAAAGGTGCAGGAACAGGCTGTCCCCCTGAGCAGCAAAATGAGCTGGTGGGGAAGAAGACTGGTGTGGATGAATAGGGCTCTATTCTTGAGGCTCCAGGAGAAAAAGAGAATCTACTTCCTGTGGAAGAAGGGATGGGCAACTCAGAAAGAATACAAAGAAATTGTTAAGATGTGCAGAGAGAAAATCAGAAAGGCAAAAGCCCAGCTTGAACTCAACCTGGCCACTGGGGTAACAAGGAACAAGAATCTCTTTTAGGAATACATCAACAGTAAGAAGAGGACTGAGGAGGACCACTGACGATAAGGAAAAGACAGAGGTTCTGAATGCCTTCTTTATATCTGTATATCTGTAAGACCAGTTATCCTCAGGGTACTCTACTCTCTGACCTGGTAGTCTCAGCTGGGGAGCAGAATAAACCCCCCATGATTCAGGAGGTAACAGTCAGAGACTTACCACCCCAACTGGACTGTCACAAGTCCATTGGGGCCGGATGAGATTCACCTGAGAGTGCTGAGGGAACTGATGGAGGTGATAGCCAAGCTGCTTTCCATCATCTGTCAGCACTCCTTGTTGACTGTTGATGTCCCAGAAGACTGGAGGCTTGCCAGTGTGACTCCCATCTACAAGAAGGATTGTAAGGAGGATCAAGGAAACTACAGGGCTGTTAGCCTGACATCGGTGCCAGGGAAGGTTATGGAGCAGATTGTCTTGAGAAAGATCACGCGGCATGTGCAGGACAACTGGGGGATCAGACCTAGCCAGCATGGGTTCACAAAGGGCAGGTCCTGCTTGACCAACCTGATCTCCTTCTATGATCTAGTGACTCATCTGGTGGACAAGGGAAAGGCTGTTGATGCAGTCCATCTAGACTTCAGCAAAACCTTCGGCACTGTCTTCCACAGTATTCTCCTGCAGAAGATGGCAGCCCGTGGCGTGGATGAGTACATTCTTGGCTGGGTAAGGAACTACCTGGAGGGCCGGGCCCAGAGAGTGGTGGTGAATGGAGCCAAATCCAGCTGGCAACTGGTCATGACTGGTGTTCCCCAGGGGTTGGTGCTGGAGCCTGTCCTCTTCAATGTCTTTATTGATGACCTGGATGAGGGCACTGAGTGCACCTTCAGTAAGTTTGCAGGTGACACCAAGTTGGCTGGAAGTGTTGATCTGCCTGGGGGAAGCAAGGCCCCACAGAGAGATCTGGACAGGCTGAATAGGTGGGCTGAAGCCAACGGGATGAGGCTCAACAAGATCAAATGCTGGGTGCTGCACTTTGGCCACAACAACCCCAGGCAACAATACAGGTTTGGGGCAGACTGGCTGTATGACTGGAAGAGGAAATGGACCTGGGGGTATTGATTGATGCTCGACTGAACATGAGTCAGCAGTGTGCCCAGGTGGCCAAAAAGGCCAATGGCTTGCTGGCTTGCATCAGAAAAAGTGTTTCCAGCAGGAATAGGGAGGTGATTGTTCCCCTGTACTCAGCGTTGGTGAGGCCACACCTTGAGTACTGTATCCAGTTTAGGGCTCCTCAATGCAAGAAAGAGATTGAGGCCCTGGGGTGGGTTCAAGGACTAGCAACAAAGCTGGTGAGGGATCTGGAGCACAGGCGTTATGAGGAATGGCTGAAGGAGCTGTGATTGTTCAGTCTGTAGAAGAGGAGGCTCAGAGGAGACCTTATTGCTCTCTATAACTACCTGAAGGGAGGTTGTAGTGAGCTGGAGGTTGGCCTCTTCTCTCACGTAGCCAGTGATAGGACTAGAGGGAATGGCTTCAAGCTGAGCCAGGGGAAGTTTAGGCTGGACATTACAAAATACTACTTGTCTGAAAGAGTGGTCAGGCACCGGAGTGGGGCTGCCCAGGGAGGTGGTGGAGTCACCAACCCTGGAGGAGTTCAAAGAATGTTTGGACATTGTGTTGAGAGACATGGTTTAGTGAGAACTGTTGGTGATAGGTGGATGGACTGGATGATCTTGTCGGTCTTTTCCAACCTTGGTGATTCTGTGATTCTGTGACAGTAAGAAAAGCAGAAAGACTGAAATATCCCTGTTTGTGTACAGCAGCACTCAGCAAAATCTAAAACACTGGTGACTTACCAACATTGTTTTTCTCCCAAAGCCAAAACATAGCTTACCATACGTTATAAAAGAAAATCGACTCTTCCAGCTGAAATCAAGACAGGCCCATTCCAACCTAAGGCATTCTATGATTCTATACTCCTATTGAGTTCTTCTCCTCCTTAAAAAATTACTTTATACATCAAAATCAGAATTATATAAATTATCTTTTTCTTTTAATATGTATCATGCAATGCACATTGCTGAAGTTTTTGAAGCACCTGCTAGAGTTTGAAAACACATTTGCTGTTATTTTCAAAAAGGATGAACAAATAGTACAATAATGAGTGTAAGATAAGAAAGAAGGCACTCAGAGATATGATTCAGGGACTGTAACCTAAAAAATTATCATGAATTGCTGGATTTGAAAATGTTCTGGTTTTTATTTAGAATAAATGCAGATGACCCACAGTCTCTTCTCTTGAACAATATTGGAAAAGCTGTAAACAATTTTAAACTGGATTAAAAGACTGCATGTGAAGAGCTTCATTATTTTCTAAAGCAGCAACAGTACAATTATACCTGAGTCATAAAAAATGTAATAAATGTAAGAAATTAATAAATTAAGCATTAAAGAGGATTTGAGCATGCAGTAATAGATTCAAGTAACATCTAAAATATCATCAGTGCTATGAAACTGAAAAAAAATCAACAGTTAACAAGACCACTGAAGCAATAATAAACTGGGATCTGACATTCTTCCCTTGTCCCTAGGCTGTTGGCTTATGCAGTATAGAGCACTAACTGTTTATTCACTGAATTTTGTCAGTCTGATTATCTTTTTTAACCTGCAGGGACTATCCAGTGTAACAAGGCCTTACTAAACATCATCATCCTTTTAACCTTTTAAAGTAATTGAAGAGACAGCTTCGAGATGCTTTAACCTTAGTGCCCTTTTATTAGACAAATATGTGAATGCTAGTGGGCATGTAGAACTTCTTGTTGATGTTATTTTTTCTTCTGTAGCCATATCGTAAGTCTCAAGCTCCCTAAAAAGCCATCACTTCATTGTGCTTTTCACTGACAATAATTGCAGTAGTTCTATTATTCCCTTCAGACTCTGTTCTTCTCTAAATCTTATTGCCCAAGATGGAAAGTCTAAACACATAATTTAACAACGCTCACTTCATAGTCATCATCTAGCATGAAACACATCTATTAAATTACAGTGTCTGTGACCTGCAATCAGTTTCTGAAGTCTGGACTATAAATTTGACCATAAACATCTTGATAGACAAAATATTTCCCTGCAGGCCCTAGTCTGTGTGGCCTTACTAGTTTCTCATTAACAGTGATTCATCCAGGGTTCCCGAGGTTCTACATCTTTATCTTTGGTCTCATAAAATATGTATTTAAAAAATTAATACCTCTCTTAATTTATTTTGTTTTTATATCTTTGCTGTTGCTTACCAGGACTTTGGCCACTTGATTTCATTGTCTACATTTTGTCCTATCTTACTTTTCTGTAGATAGTTCTGTTATTACATGTTATTGATTGTACAATTGTCTTAAAGATTGCAACTCACAAAAAAAGTAAATTATGCAGATAATAGTTAACAGATTTGCACACTTATGTTATATGCCTGTTCACATCTGCTGAATACTGCTGCCTGTCTTGCAGGTGATTTCTGAAGGATTCTAACAGTTCATAAGGCAGTTCAATCAGAAAATATTTAGTTTGACCACCTGCTCAAACCAGCATGAACTATGATGCTATTGATGTTAGTCTTCCACTAACTTTCCCCAGTAATGCAGAATACTTTCATTGTTAATTGAACTAAACATTTATAATGCTGATATTCTCTATTCCTTTGGAAATAAGTTTCATTTTCTATATTGATCGCTACTGAAAATTGAGCTGATGTTTACACGAAACTGTTTCCCTTCTGACTGTTAATGTTTGCAACATTTTATTATGTCCATTTGTTAACCAAGTTAAGATCAGAGAGATCAGTGCCTCCTTCAGATGATACAATTTATTCACTGCCTCCAGGGCCTTGAGTACTAAACCAGACTGCCAAACATATATAAAAGAACTGTACAGCCTTTGCCTTGTTCTCTTCTCCATTGAGAAGATCCTTCATAATCTTTTGCATAATTCTAAATTACATCTCTTGTGTGTAGAATAACTAGAATTGTATAATTTCAGGAAACTGATGCTGAATGTGTCAAAGATCTGCAAAAGAGGCTGAGCAATGGTGTTTCATGGGCAACTTCACCATGCAAATTGAAATTTTACAGGCAGATTCACAAGTTGAATGCAGTTGAAAAGTCAGACAAAAATCTTATATGTATTTTAGCCTACTGGCATGTGAAATTTACATTCTGAGCAAGATTTGTGTAAAAAAATAGATGTTCAAGTTTTGTATGGTGCCTATAATTTCTACTCAATTAACAAATCTCTGAAATCTCTTGATCTGTTCTTAAGTTTTAAATACAGTGCTTATATAGTACTTGATTGCTGATAGTTTAATGTGGAGAGTGTATCTCAGAACATAAAGGTTTCCTCCAATTTTGTATTATTATTTTTATTTTAAAAAAGAAATTATCTAATTGTCTGTAATATTCATCGCTATTATGACCCATAGTCATTCTTGCCCTTCCTTCTCAATTCTAACTCAGTGATTTACACGTCAGCATATTTGGAATGCATTAATGTCAATCTTATTCAGTTACTGGAAGGAATCACAGTATCAGAGAATCACAGCTTTTAAGAGAACATTACAGTTAACCCTTTGTAAGCTGAAAAATGAACAAACTAAAAACATTATAGGAGCCTTCAGTGACTAATATTTTCATTAATATGTATATACATTTATTCTTGATATTTTTCAGTGAAAACAATACAGAGTAATGATTCATAAAACTTCTAAACAAAGTCAATGATGAGTTTTTAATTGACAAGTATTTAGTCTAATAACTTTAATTACACATCACTATTGCTGGGCAGTAACTTACTACCTAGTCAGTTAGTCCTTATTCTACAGTTCTGACTGCAAACTTGCCACTGTACCATTACAGACTACTACACAGTTCTGACAGTATTGTTGAAGAAACTGTTTCATTTGGAGTGCCAGAGTTACCCAGCATAATTAAATTATGAAAAGTACAGTAATTTTAGATAAAAAGTCTATGAGAAATACCAGAAATCTAACTAATTAAAAAAGAAAAAGAAAAAAAAAAAAAAAAGCATTATGAAAATGATTTTGGGAGCAAGAGAGCAAAAGTTTTGTAGCAGTCAATAGAATCTGTGCCAAGAGTGATACAGTTTTTGCCTTGTTAGATTATACACTATCATCTAGAATTACTGATTTTCTTATGATCATGACATAAATTAAGTTAGTACTTATTCTGTCGCTTTTTTTATTAAGCAGGGACAATAAATGATTACTTGTAACAAAAATCCTTGAGGTCTACTACTATTGTTTTCTTCCTGTAACTTGTTTTGCATTTAATAATACAATATTTACTGTCTGTCTTAGCAATTTTATTCAAATTACTTTGGCTTTAGGTAGTTTCTGATTCTCTGATATGATTTATGCTCTTGTAAACACAATGTATTATAGCAAGTCTATATAGGAATCTAGCAATCTGTTTGTATGCATATTATATAATTAATAATATTATATAATATTATTGTAATTATATGACTATATTTTCCTAGTATCAGTTAATTAATGGCATCATGCATGATCTCTAAGCAGTGTGATGATGCTGTACATGCGATTTTCATTGATATTTGATACTATGTTATTATTTGATTCAAGAATTTATTATGTAAAATTGAATATTATCTACTACAGAGAAAAAAAAAATATCTGATACGTTTTTATAGAGTCAGTGAAAGAAAATATCTGCTAACACTGAAATTTTGCATTGCCAGCAACTGTCTTCTCAGCAAAACAAGTGATTATTTTCTAAGATTCAGAATATCGAACCCGATAGCATCCATTTAAAATGGTTGCTTATAATTTTGAATTTTCATTGAGATTGGACAAGTATGCTGAAAATTTTGGAATTGGGTATGGCTGTTTCATTTGCATCAGAGCAAAAATAGGAGCCTGGATTTCCTATTTAAATCATAACTTCTCTAACGCTGACAAAATACACATTCTATTCAACCTGGCCTAGAACACCTCCAGGGATGGGGCATCCACAATCTGTCTGGGCAGCCTGTTCCAGCACTTCACCATCGTCCTGGTGAAAATTTTTCTTTTGACATGTAATCCAAATCTCCCTTCTTTTTGCTTAAAGTCATTTTATTATTACTATCAGACAGTGTAAAAACTTGATCATCCTCTTCTTCATAAGTCATCTTTAAGTACTAGAAGGCTGCAATGAGGTCTCCTCTAAGTCTTCTCCAGTCTGAACAAGCCCAGCTCCACTAGCCTTTCATTGTAGGAGAGGTTCTCACTCTGATCATCTTCGTGCCCCTCCTCTGGACCCAATATCAAAACAAAATTAGTATTGTATGCTTGTATGTAAATAGAATCACTAAGAACTCATCTGAAATTCTATATACAACTAATTCTCTTTAGTCACAAACATTAATTGAATTGAAATAAAAGGAGAAGAAGTCAGTCAGGATGACTTAAAAAATAGAAAACCTGTCTTTTAATGTATAAATAGCAGAAAATTATATTGTTTTTGAAGTAAATATCAGCAATAAATGAAGAAAAATCATCAAAGATAAATACTAATACTCTATAACCAGAGAGTGTCCTTAAATGCCAGGGGAAGAAAAAAATAAATAAAAAAAATTCTCAGTGAAGCCATGGTTTTATAATGCACAAAATTCTGGAGAATTTTCTTCTGGAGAATTTTCTTATTACAAACTCTCTCTCCGTGGAGATCTGATAGCAGCCTTTCAATATTTAAAGGGGGGTTATAAGAAAGAAGTGAATAGATTCTTCTGCTGGATCTGTGCCTCATCCCACTCAATGAGTTTTGAGGGAGGTGAATCTTTTTCTGTCGTCTCCTGAATTGCACCTCCCTTAGTCGGTAGGGGTGACTGCAGTGATGGAGTCATCCAAGACTCAGTGCTTTGTTAACAACTAACTCTCTACTTGGAGGTAAATTTGGCTAATTTGCCAATTATGTTTAATGGATGTTACAGGTAAGGCAATATAAGAGTCTAAGAGTAGAAGAAGATAAAATACAGAAAATGGGACAAGAGACAGACAGAGCGACATACAGCTATACAAACACAGCAAAGTAAAGCATTTCAACACTCTTCAATCTTTCATTGTCATTGTGGTGCTGATCTTCAGTAGTGTTATGTCTTCCAAGGTTGTGGTGATAAGCTGACAATTAATGATAAACTCATATACTTTTGTTTATAGTCAAGGGTGGTCTAGCCTGCTGTTTGGAAAGGCAGTTTGTGGCTTTGGGAAATCTTAGCAGAAACTCTGTTGTTCCAGTCTTCCAGGCTTTGCAAACTTAAATCAGATAGGAGGAATCAGGCAGATCTTCACAGGATACAGTTATGTAATCTCCCAATTTCCTGCACCAAGCCGGAAACATTTCCTCCCCCGCCAAGTATTCAGCTAGAAAGTATTTCTGGTCCTTACCATTCTATGGCAAAACAGTTCCAAAGAAATGCTTCTGAATGTAAAACACAAGTCCTCAAAATGCTGTTAATGGTCTCAAGTTGTTTATTTGAGACAAAGCATTCCTTCCCAGTCTCAGACAGTCTGCTGACTGTCATGAGTTGACAGTGTGCCCAGGTGGCCAAGAGGGCCAAAGGCATCCTGGCCTGCATTAGAAGTAGTGTGGCCAGCAGGAGCAGGGAGGTGATCATCCCCCTGTACTCACCACTGGTGTGGCCGCACCTCGAGTATTGTGTTCAGTTTTGGGCTCCTCACTACAAGAAAGACATTGAGGCCCTGGAGCATGTCCAGAGAAGGGCAACGAAACTTGTGAGGGGTCTGGAGCACAAGTCTTATGAGAAGTGGCTGAGGGAGCTGGGATTGTTTAGTCTAGAAGAGGCTCAGGGGAGACCTCATTGCACTCTACAACTTCCTGAAGGGAGGTTGTGGTGAAGAGGGGCTTGGTCTCTTCTCCCAGCAATAAACAGGACCCGGGGAAATGGCCGCAAGTTGTACTCAAGGAGGTTTAGGTTAGACTTAAGGAAGAACTTTTTCTCTCAGAGAGTGGTCAGGCACTGGAATGACCTGCCCAGAGAGGTTGTGGAGTCTCTGTCCCTGGCAGTGTTCAAGAAGAGTCTGGATGAGGTGCTGCGAGATCTGGTTTAGTAGCTTGTGGTAGCAGTGGTAATGTGAAGACAGTTGGACTAGTTGATCTCCAACCTTGTGATTCTTTGATTCTATGATTCTATGCTGTAAAGAATAAGGGGAAATAGTTTCAAACAAAAGGAAGGCAGATTTAGATTGGATATAAGGAGAAAGTTTTTTATGACAAGATTATTGAGGCACTGGGGCGCTCAGTCCCTGGAGGCAAACAAGATTGAGCTGGACCAGGTTCTGAGCAACCCGATCAAGCTGTGGACATCCCTGTTCATTTCAGGGAGTTGTACTAGATGACTTTTAATAGTCCCTTCCAACATAAATACTTCTATAATTCTATGATTCTGAATATAATATGAAACTGTCCTGTCGATCATGGCGACTAAACAGATGAGAATAAAGTAAAACAGTCCTGAATTTCTCTGATAATTCTGAATATCAAAGCTCTTTAGAAAGAAAGAAAAAAAAAATCTAATTAAAATTATAATTGCATTAAGATATGACACATGGTACAAGTTTAAATAGTAAATCATTACCCTGTGAGAAAATTTCTTACAAAATTGGTGCACTTTCTGTCACTCAAAGCCTTTAAGATTATCCAGAAAATATAGAAAAGTCCTCAATGAATGTATTTGATGAATAAACTATTGCTGTGAATTTTTGGCCATTGTGGTGCACAAGTCTAGATATGATCCTATTTTCGTAGCAAATGCTATTAGTTTTATTATTGTTAATCACACTTTAATATTATATTTAATTAATTCCCTAATAACATCTGAAGTGACTTAACTGAACAAAATTTATCTACCAGTTTCAGAATAAAATAATGTGATTCATGTTTTCTGTTTATTTATATAATCTGACTCATGTTTTCTGTTTATTTCTTAATATCTTAGTTTAGAACTCAATTTTTGTAAATTGTAATGGCAATTTACAGAGAAGTTATAGACAAGGAGGAAACATAATTGCAAAACATTTTCCCTATCCTTTATCTCACAAAAAGTTCTTGTTCTCTGATCAGCTGCTAAATGCCAGTTTAAAATATGTGACTCAATCACACCAGAATTTTACTAGTAGTATGTAACAGCAGGAGTCCATCAGCATTTTGTTCTGTTCAGAGATATCATTGTTCTTAATTTAGTTATTAGTGTATATATATAAAAAAGTAATTGCTAGACAAGGCAATTAAAATATTGATATTAATAACATTACAAATATGTATATATTTACCAGTGAAAATTTAATTTGAGCCTAACATTTGGTTTGGATTGATAAAAGTTTTATAGAGACTAATAAGCCCCTTTGGCCTATAAATATATTGTTCTAGAAAATGGTTATTGCCTTATAAACAAGAAACATCCTCAGATTATCATAATAAACTGCCACTTACCAAGAACAGAATGTTAAAACAAGTTCAGAGTAAAGTGAAGCATAAGTTCATTCTTTTTATGGTTTTGCTTTTTTTTTTTTTTTTTCCTAAAGAGAGAAGCCGTACACCAACCACCATTTTACTGATGATTTGCTAATTTGCATATCTAATTTCAAGCTGTACTAATTGCCTCTGAAAATGCCAAGCTTGTTTATTAGTCATTTCTTATTTTCCTGAAGGAAGAGTCTATTTACTCAGAAGCATTCTCCATAGCTGAAAAATCATTATCCTGAGACCCAAGGAAAAAAATAAACCAATATTTATAATGTATCGTGGCAGGTACAGATCTTTTCTCTTTTATAATGAAAATTTACAATTAAGTTAGCAGATGCCTCGAGAGATTCTGATCTAGGGAAATAGTCCTATTAACTTTTGAAAGTTAAGTTTTGAAAAGTATTTCCATAATCACCCTCTGTGATTAAACAACATTCCTTTGCTTATTTATGGCCTAAAATACTCAAACATAATATCAAGTGTTTAAATACATTTTGAAGTTTCACAAATAACAGCTTCTGCCTTTGATAACCGTTCAATTCACATATTTGTCTCCTAATTGTAATAAGATTCCCATATGTGTACACCCTGAAAATAGCATCCATTGTAATGAATCAATGGTAATGCAAAGAGGCTGTTTTATACCATTTCATTGACTGTTTGACCAACTCATATAAGTATTCGTTGAGTTAGTGCTGTTTCTGTATCTTTCTAGGTGAGATATCTGTGTTTTAAAAGATGAAGTCATCAATCCTAATCCAGGCGCTGCTTATATATGATTGGCTGTGTTGATTCTATATATGTAACTGTGGAGTGCTACATTATCCTGAAAAATATGAAGAATGAAGTTGTCTCAATGCTTACAAAATTCACCTGCATTAAAATCAACTCCATACAAAAGCTAATTATGATTTTATTGTCTATTATAATAACTTAATTACAGGTGTCTCTAGAGAGGGCATAAATTGCTCGAGTGCCTGACAAATTAAAATGTTAACATTTGGCTGAGATACATATATAAAGCAAGAACTCTGTAGATATGAACAATAAAATACAACTGATACATTGATAGAAACAACTAACACTCAGTGAGGCATAAATTTAGTAGTTCATATGATATGTTTTTAAACTTCCTGTTAAGCATAGGTATTTTCATGTTTAATTTAAAATATGAAATAATGAAAATTGAAGGGCTAATGAGCAGCTATTCAAATAACTGTCAGATGTTTGTATTTGGCAAAAATCTAATACTCCCCCAGCACCCCAAATAAAAAAATGCCTCAAGCCTATCACATCTAATTGCAATAATATGCAAGCTCTGAAATTGTATCATGCATAGTAAGGGAATTATATGCATCGATATTTTCCAATGTGTCTGCCTACTCCGATTCCTCTTAGATTTAACATCCTAAAATAACATAATAGAATAATGTAGCAGAATATTAAGGATTCTGGAGTATCACAATGAATACCATGGGTGTCCAAACTTTTGCCTTGCCTGGACAGATTGGGTGAAGAGGAATTGTCTTGGGCTTCATATAAAATATACAATACAGTTAATGTATATAACAAAACTTTTATACATACATATATATTATTAAAATATATTTAAAAAATGGGCAACAAAAACATAAACCTAGTATATGATCTTGTTTTTGTGAAATCAGTGCATCAGTCTAGTTCGTTCAAAGTGAGTGCAATTCTTAGTGAGTTTTCAATGTGTTTTTCAGACATTTTTGATGAAATTTTACTCTTTTGGTACTTCATCCTTGAAAACAGTTGTTCACAAATGTTCATACTTCCAAAAAAGTGATGACATGAACAAGGCATAACTGTGAAGAGAAGGATATTTTTCTCTGATAAGTTAGGGCTTATAAAAGTCAAGTAGGCAGATATTACCAATTTTTTGAGTTGAATATCTGATTGCAACTCTGTAAATTCAATTAAAAAAATATAGGCAATGTCTTTATATTGATTGAAAATGGAATATAAAATATACACCCAAAATTATTATTATTATTATTATTATTATTATTATGGCAATTTTGAAACCTATTCTCAAATGGTTTATTGAAACAGGAAACAGGGGTATGTATTTTTTGCTTTTCAGAGGACTGTGTTTAGCCACTATATCATAATGCATAAAATTATTTGCCATAACTTGAGTTAGCACTGTGCTGCATCCTCCCGTGTCCTGGTTTCAGCTCAGGCAAGCTTATTGCACTCTGATGATTTGGTTATTGCTGAGTGTAGGCCAAGGCTGGACCACTCAATGGGGAAGAGCTGCCACCATGATGGTGCAGGGCAAATGGTGGTCTGAAGTACAAGCTGTGCCAGACTATACACAGCTCTCAGTCTATGGGCCAGACTTGTCTCATCCATGAATCTTTCCTGAGACACTTAACAAAGGAATCATATTCTGGAAAGGACTGCTTTGCACTTTCTTCAACACTCTTGAACATTTTGACCTCAACTTACCAGGAGTGTTATGAGTACTATGTTTTCTGACAGAGTTCTCCAAAATTTCTCTTTATGAAAATTTGGTAAAGAACATAATACGTAGTAATTTTCAAGACATGGTAATTTTCAAGACATGGTGTAAAATACTTCCTCACATGGGTGTCTTCCTGTAGCTATCATAAAAAAAAATGAGGAGATCACTTAAGGCGTTAAGATTGGAGGCAGCATAGACTGCAGCAACCATACCCTGGTTAAGTTCATGATCTTAAGGAACATGGGCCTGGCAAAGAGTGAGGTCAGGACCCTGAGCTTTGGGATACTGAACTTTAGAATGTTTAAGGGATTGTTGAGCAAGACCTCCTTGGAAGCTGACCTTAGAGACAAAGCAGTGGAGGAAAGCTGTTTCTTCTTTCTGTTTTTAAAGACTATTATCTACACACCCACTTACTATCAATTATTTTAAAATACATATACACTGTGTAGACAATATCTGCATTAACTGAGTATTGCAACTTCTTCATTAAGAAAAAAAATAACAAAATGAACCAAATTAATTCAAGTATGACATAAAAACAGCAGTCAACTTCCTAATCTCAAATATGATTCAAATTATAATGCTTCTTGGAAATGATGTGGATTAACAGTGTGGAGAAACCTACTGTCAGTGATATTCAATGACAGGACAAGGGGCAATGGGTGCAAGCTGGAACATAGGAAGTTTGACATAAATATGAGTTTGATATAAATATGAGAAAAAACTTCACAATATGGGTAAGAGAACACTGGAATAGGCTACCCAGACAAGTCATGGGGTCTCCTTCCTTGGATACATTCAAAACCCACCTGGATGCGTTCCTGTGTTACCTATCCAGATGTTCCTGCTCTGGCAAGGGGATCAGACTAGATGATCTTTTGAGGTGTGATTCTGTGTGATTTTGTGAACCAAATGATTTGTGATGAAACTAAATGAAGATTACATAGCTGAGTGATAGTTTTAACTCTTAGCGTTTATTGCTTGCTGAATACATGAATGGAAGGTTCTCTATGGTTTCTGATGTACTGAAATACTTCAAATCCACAAAGTTAATAGCAAGGATTATTTACTACATTTCAGTGTAGCAAGACATAAGCACTGACTCTTATTACTTCAAAATTGGAAAAGCAAAAGAAGAAAAATGACATTTGTTCTGATACTGTTCTTTATGCTTATAACTTTTTGTAGAATCTACCATGACTGATAGAAAAATGATAGCCAATATTTCCAAAGATTTCCTTTTGTGGGAATAGTTAATAAATTTCACATATATACATATTTTTCTTGAAATTGAATTTGGATTAAAAAATGATTCAAAGGCCACATCTTTGTGTACTTCACATCAGTTTAAATCAATATGACCAGGGAAGCAGCCACAAATTTAACCATGAGTTGAACTGAAAGTAAAAAAATAATATGGATAGTATGGAATATACCCATGCTGACAATAATAATTAGAGGCAAAAGCTATTTTATTATCTATTAGTAGCCATTTTTCATTCCTTTTTAGGTTCCCTCTAGTTTGATTTTCCTATCTATGCAAGAGAAGTGACTCAGCTTGAGATCATCAGTTAGAGGTGATGCCTCTGACTGTGTTACAGTGACCTGTGCTGTTCAGCAGCTGTCAAGGTGTTCTCTGAAATAGGTGGAAGTGGAAACAATTCATTGATTCAAAGGAAAAATGTATATTTCTTCCTATGTCTATAAAATGTTGAATGTTATTTTCTCTTCACTAATACTGTTCTGTATTAAATCAAAATATTTTTGTTTTTGTCTACCAGACAAAATATCCGGCAGAAGAATAAATATTGAAATACACTCTGAAGTTATTTAACTCTGTGTGTTCCTGGCCAATAGTGAAAATGAACTAATTCCCTCACAGAAACAAGACTACAGAGAAAATTTCAGATGACTGCGTCGTTTGAAGAAATAAGAGCGATCATCACAATAGAATAAGATGAAAAGAAAGCAGGTGCTAGACACTCTCACTGTTAAAGTTTTGAACAGAAATTTTTATCTAGAAGGGAGGAATTTGCGTATTGCTAATTTCTGCACAACAAAACTGTTCTCTTTCATGTGATACACTTTGTTTGCAGACTATCATGTTCACAACATATACACCACTATAAAATGCAAGAGAAGCACAGAGAAAATGTATTTTACAAAATATCAGTTGTCATTTCTGGAGGAAGAAGTTTTCTTCAAAATTGTTACACATACTTGTCATGGTTTTGTGATTTTTGGTTTTCGGTATTCCACATCATAACATCACGTGGGGCAATAGGAGTTTAACTGTTAATGCTCAAGTTCTGGGTATCTGCCTGGAAGAGAACTACATTCCCCATGGGACTTTGAGGTCACAGAGAGGAGATATAACTCCTGACAAGGTCACCTAATGCGCCCTTCTTTGCCGGCTCTTCTCCTGTCTCCCTGCTGCTCAACTGGACTGTGCATCTCACCTCAGCGTTATGGTGAGGCTCATCCACTTTTTGGACATTCTCTCTCCCCCTCAATATATATTGATTTATTAGCTTCAATTCTAATTATATTGTATTATAGTGTGCTATCTTGCATTCCAATACTATATTTAGTAAATTAGTTTGTTTCTCCTCAGATCATTGCCGCTGTTTTCAATTATTTTGGGGTCCCCTGTTCCCTTTTACTGGAGGCACAGATTTTTTGAAATCCCTCTGCCCCACTAGTCACGGAACTGGGCCGAACCAGCCCATAAACCATTGACACTACTGTAAATGATACCAATTTTCCATCAATACATGTAATTCTTTTCTAACAATGATGAAATAACTGGCAATAGATAAGGAGAAGGCTGAGGTTCTCAATGAGTTCTTTGCCTCAGTCTTTACTGGCAGCCAAAATTCTCACATCCCTGAACCTCACATCTCTGAACCTGAACTTCTAGGTGGGAACTGGGGGAACCAACTCACCCCCATTCTAAGAGCAAGTCTGAGACAGCCACAAGAGACTGATTGTGTAGAAGCCTATAGGCCTGGAAAAGAGGAAACATCACTCCCATTTAAAAGAAAGAGAAGAAGGAGGACCCAGGGAACTACAGACTAGTGAGCCTCTCCTCTGAACCTGGAAAGATCATAGAACAGATCCTCAGGAAGGTCATGCCTTACCAATCTTCTATGATGGAGAGACAGCATCAGTCAACAAACCAAAAACAACATATGTCATCTTTCTGTACTTTTGCAAGGCTTTTGACATGGTCCCCCATCACATACTTATCTCTAAATTGGAGAGAGGGGAATTTGAAGGGTGGGCAATTAGATGGATAAGTAATCCCAGATATGTACACAGACTGGGAGAAGAACTCCTTGAGAGTAGTAGCCCTGCTGAGAAGGATTTGGTGGGTCCTGGTTGATGAAAAACTGAATATGAGCCAACAATGTATGCTTGCAGTTCAAAAGGCCAATTGTATTTTGAGTTTCCATCACAAGAGGAGGTGGCCAGGCAAGAGAGGGAGGTGATTGTTCCCCTCTACTCTGCTCTCATGAGGCCCCATCTGAAGCACTGTGTTCAAATATTGTGTTTCCAATACAGAAAAGATATGGAGCTTTTGGACAGGGTCCAGAGGAAGGCCAGGAAGATGTTCAAAGGCCCGGAGCACCTCCGTTATTATGAACTTGTTCAGCCTGGAGAAGAGAAGGTTTCAGGGAGACCTCATTGTGGCCCTCCAGTATTTACTTGTCTGTGGCAGGGGGGCTGGAACATGGTGATCCTTGGAGTCCCTTCTAACCCTAGTCATTCTTTGAGTCTAAAATTCTGATTATAATAGAATATTTCAAACATATATATATGATAGAGAGAAAGAAAACTCCTTCACAAAGACACATCATTATTATATTAACAGCCCCAAACATGAATATTAGCTCCTATATACAAGAACTGCACAATTTACTAAGTCCTCTCAGAAGAGAGATTTGAGTCATCATTATGCAGAGAAGCACCATTTTAATATGTCCAGCCAATTTATCTTGGCACCACATCAACCTTTTTTTTCCAGACATTCACTACAATGAAATAATCTGTTATGACAATGTATTCATGGAACACGTTCATAACTCATATTACAAACACTATAAACTATGCTTTTATTTCTAGTTCACCTTATCCCAATATTAAATCCTTTTTTTTTTTTTTAACATAGTATCTGTTGTTTACTAGTTAAACAAAATGAACTACAATCAGAAACACACAGTAATTGAAGTCTTCTGTTATCTTACAGTGTCTATGATTCATTGATGGGATTTCAATGTACGGATTTCAAAATCTCTTATTTACTTACTCTTATTAACAATAAATAAATAAATAAACAAATTTAAAATGTATAAATTAGAAATTACAATAATAGGTAAGTAATTTTACATTCAATTTCACTCTTTCCAGATACAGATACACAAAAGAAACAACAGTTATATTTGTGTCTGATATCATAGAATGATGGAATGGCTTGGTTTAGAAGGGACCTCAAGGATCATCAAGCTCCAACACCCCTGCCACAGGCTGGGCCACCAACCTCTCCATTTAATACTAGACCACAGTGCTCAGGGCCCCATGCCTTCAACACCTCCAGGGATGGGGCATCCACAACCTCTTTTGGGCAATCTGTTCCAGCACTTCACCTCTCTCATGGTAAAGAACTTCCCCCTGATAGTCAGCCTAAATCTTCCCTCCCTCAACCATTTCTCCTTGTCCTGCTGTCATTAACCCTTTCAAAGAGTTGATTCCCCTCCCCTCTGTAGGCTTCCTTTAGGTATTGAAATGCTGCAATGAGGTCACCCCGCAACCTTCTTTTCTCCACACTGAACAAGCCCAGCTCCCTCACCCTGTCTTCATAGGGGAGGTGCTCCAGTCCCCTGATCATCTTTGTGGCCCTCCTCTGGCCCCTCTACAACAGCTCCCTGTCTTTTTTGTAGTGGGGGCTCCACACTTGGACACAGTATTCTAGATGGGGCCTCACAAGAGCAGAGTAAAGAGGAACAATCACCTCCTTGTCCCTGCTGGCCACCCCTCTTTTGATGGAGCCCAGGATACCGTTTGCCTTCTGAGCCACAGGGGAATATGCTGGTTCATGTTAAGTTTTTCATCTATTAAGACCCCCAGGTCCTTCTCCACAGGACTGCTCTCAAGGACCGCTTCTTCCAGTCTGCATGGATATGTGGGATTCCTCTGGCCTAAGTATAAAACTCTGCACTTTGCTGTGTTGGACCTCATCAGGTTCACCTCAGCCCACTTTTCTAGCCTCTCGAGGTCCCTCTGAATGGCATCCCTTCCTTCCACCGTGTAAACCGGTGGTTAACTCAGCTTGGTGTCATCAGCAAACATGCTGAGGGTGCACTCGATTCCATCATCGATGCCACTGATAAAGATAAAGAGCACCACTCCTAAGACAGACCCTGGGGGACACCTCTCATTACTGGCCTCCACCTGGTCATAGAGCCATTGATAACCATCCTCTGTCTGTGGCCTTTCAACCAGTTTCTTATCCATCGAGTGGTCCACCCATCAAATCCACATTCCTCCAATTAGGAGATAAGGATGTGGTGGGGGACCATGTCAAAGGAATTGCTCAAGTCCAGGTAAATGACATCAGTTGCCTTTCCCTTGTCCATGGATGCTGTCACTCCATCATAGAAGGCCACCAGATTGGTCAAGCATGACCTTCCTCTGGTGAAGTCGTGCTGTCTGACTCTCATCACATGTGATCAAGCATGTCATCCAGGATGATCTGTTCCATGATCTTCCCAGGCACAGAGTTGAGACTCACTGGTCTATAGTTCCCTGGGTCCTCCTTGCTCCATTTCTTATAAATGGGAGTGACATGACCCTTCCTCCAGTCATCCGGGACCTCACCTGACAGCCACGACTTTTCAAATATGATGGAGAGCAACTTAGCAACCACCTCAGCCAGCTCCTTCAGAACCCTGGGATGCACGCCATCTGGCCCCATAGACTTGTACACATTCAGTCTCATGAAGTGGTCTCGGACCTGCTCTGTCCTCACAGCAGTGGGGGAGAGGGGGAGGAATTTACCACCCCAATCCCTGTCCAGAGGTTTAGGGATGCAGGGCTCAGGGACGTGAGAAGTACTGGAATCCTGGCCACCAGTGAAGACCAAGGCAAAGCTCATTCAGTACTTCAGCCTTCTCTTCGTCCGTTGAAGCCAGTTCTCCTTTTACATTTACCAAAGGAGGTACATTCGCTTTGGCCTGTTTCTTCTGGCCAATGTACCTGTAGAAAGTCTTCAGATTGTTTTTCACATCCCTCGCCAAGTTCAGTTCTACCTGCACCTTGGCTTTCCTGATCCCATATCTACAAGTCCAGACAGCATCCCTGTATTCTTCCCAGGTGACATGCCCTTGTTTCCAGAGCTTGTACACACCTTTCTTCACCCTCAGCATGCCCAGCAGGTCCTTACCAAGCCACACCGGCTTTCTACCTCCTCTGCCCGCTTTCTTGTTCAGAGGGACGGAGAGTTCTTGTGCTCTCAGGAAAGCATCCTTGAAGAGTAACCAGGTCTCCTCAACATTTTTGTTTTTAAAAACAGCAACCAAGGGCATCTCGGCCAACAGACTATTGAACAGCTTAAAGTTTTCTCTTCCAAAGTTCAGGGTCCTGGTGCCACTCTTTGCCAGGCCTGCATTCCTCGAGATCATGAACTCGACCAGGGCATGGTCACTGCAACCCAGGCTGCCTCCGACCTTAACACGTTTGCATTGGTGAGCAGCAGGTCCAGCAACACTTCACCTCTGGTCAGTCTGTCCAACACCTGGATCAGAAGTTATCGTCAACACATTCCAGGAGCCTCCTAGACCTGTTGCAACTTGCTGTGTGGTCTTTCCAAGGGATATCCAGATGGTTGAAGTCCCCCATCAGGACAAGAGCCCGTGAGCACAAAGCCTACTGTATCTGAAGCAAGAAAGCCTCGACAACAGTCTCCCCTTGATCAGGTGGCCTGTAGTATACTCCTATCACCAGCTGGCCTTTGTTAGACACATCCCTAATTCTAACCCACAGGCTCTCAACCTGTTCCTGACTGTTTCTCAGAGGAAGCTTTTCACTGTCCATCCACTCTTTGACACAGAGGGCAATTCCCCCACCCTTCTTACCTAGCCTATCTCTTCTAAAGAGCTGATAGCCCTCAGTGGTGGTATTCCAGTTATGGGAATCATCCCACCATATTTCCGTGATAGCAGCAAGGTCATAACTTTCTAAGCACATCACGTTTTCCAACTCATCCTACTTATTTCCCAGACTGCGTGCATTGGTATAAAGGCACTTCAGCTGGGCTTTCCATCTCAGCTGGGCTTTCCGTCTCAAGGCCTTTATGGAGGATCTAGGTTCCCCTAGACCATCAGCACTCCCAACACCCCCCTGTCCCAGTCCATCTCTTTGTACTTCACTGTCATCACCCATCAGGTTTGGTACAAGCCCTTGAATGACCTGCTCAACCCCAGCGGCCCTGACTTTGCCCCCTTCCCCCTTCATACCTAGTTTAAAGACCTGTCAATGGGTCCTGCTAGTTCCTCAGCTAAGATCCTCCTCCCCCTCAGAGACAGGCTACTTCCATTTGCTGCCATCATGCCAGGTGCCGAGTAAGTTTCCCCACGGTCAAAAAAAGCCAATATTCCTGGATTTGCACCAACTTTTAAGCCATTTATTTACGTGGTGGGTTTTTTGGTACCTCTCAGTATCCTGCCCTGCCACTGAAAGTAGGGAAGAAAACACCACCTGCACACCTGCTCCCTCAACTTCCCGCCCCAGTCCCCTGAAGTCTTTCATGATAGTTCTGAGACCTTTCTCAGCAGCTTTGTCATTCCAGCCTGGACTATCAATAATGGGTAATAATCAGAAGGGCAAATCAGACTAGGAAGTCTCCTAGAAATGTCTCTGACCTGTGCCCCAGGGGGGCAGCATTCATCTCTGTGGGTAGGGTCAGGCTGACATATCAGGCCTTCCGTTCCCCTCAGCAGGGAGTCTCCCACAACAACCACCCTTCTGTCCTTCCAGGTGGAAGCAGTCTTGAGGCACAGGGTTGACTGCTTTTCCTGAGACAACCTCATGGGTTGACCTCCCTCCACAGCCCAATCATCTCTCCCTTGATTTCCAGGGCCTCAAACCTATTACATAGAGGCACCTGGGGAGCCGAGGATGGTCGGGATGGGGGACGCCCACTTTGTCAAGCTGGTACATGTTTCCTCTCCTCCCCCTTTCTTGAATTGTTCAAAGGAGGAGGAGAGGACAGGAGGCTCGCTGCAGCACTGTCAGCCTGCTGGTTCTCCTCACCTATATTCCATTTTCCCTCTCCCACCTGTTTACAAGTCAGTGGGGGTGACATGTTCCACACGGTGCCTCAGCTACGCACCAAGATCTTGGGGCCAATAGGGACTGGCACCACCAGTCAATCTCCTTCTCACTCTCAAATCTTTCAGGTTGACCACAAGGCTGAGTAAGTCATGTAATTGGTCACATCTTATACAACTACCACTGCCATTGCCCAACACTGCAAAGGCCAGGCTCTGGCACTCTTGACAGCCAGTGACCCGTGTAGTAGCATCTCGTGCTAGGGCCCCAGTCTGAGTCTCCACACTTGTCTTAGCATCAGCTATTCTTTCAAGCATGCACAGGACCTTTATCACCTTTCCTTTTGCAGTGATCAGTTCCTGCAAGCTATGCCTGCCCCTCCCCCCAAAAAAAACTGCTTGTCCAGCTTCTGCTTATCTTTACAGTCATAAGTAGATGTTTAGTGGCAAGGTGAGTCCCACCACTTGCCTCCTAGATAACTTGCAGCTGTCACTTACAGTCTCATCACCAAAAAGACCTCACAAAACAAGCTTTGAGCCAAGGAAAAAAAAAAAAAGATTTGGATACAGTCTCTCACAGATTATCAAATTTATGATAGGATTAAATAATATAATATTATTATTCAGGTATATTAATAGAAATGCTGATATATAATCAAATAAGGAATTAAAGAAAAATCAAAGAATTCACTGTTGTCAGAATGGCTTCCCAGATAATGTTGCTCCAAAAATCTGTCTAACTTTTTGATAAAGATTGCTAAAGCCACAAAAGATAAGACTAAGGATCAACTTTCAATTCAGTGCCATAAATCTGCATATTAAAAAAAAAAAAAAACAAAAAAAAGTTAAAAGACACTTAAGAAAACCAGGCTTGTGAAGAAGAATATGTCAATATGTCATTATCAGTTATATTGATATGACATAGAATCAAGGAATAGTAATGTGCTGAGCTAAGACATACAATCAGCCTTTAGGTGTAGCCTTTCTAAATCCTCTAGCAATTCGGGATTTCCAGATTTTACTTTTAAGGTATATATTTACTTTTAAGGTATATGTTTAGCACACATTATTGCAGATCCAGAAAATGTTCCTTTCAAGTTAATGACTCCAAGTGGGGAAGTAGAATATTAATAATTTAAGAAAACACTAGTTCCAGAAAACTAGATGAAAAGTTAAAGCACATTTGTGTGAAGATGGATGCTTGCTATGACAATGAGTAACATTTTTTACCATGCTTTCTAAAATATCGTCATATTTTTAAGTCTTACTATTAGTATTAAGGTTTCTTTCTTTTTTTTTTTTTTAAATAAGGTAGCTGATTTTATCAGACGTTTTAAAGTAAACTGTATGTGTTTCTTCAGATTTAAAACTTCATTTTAGTATCAGAAAAAGGAAAGGTGAAAGAAATTTTAGCTTGCTGCTTCCCTGTGGACTTTGATCTGTACTGGATATCAGTCAAATCAAATCAGTCAATATGGATTTGACAGGCATATATTTATAAACTATTTTAATTTTTAATTTTTTTAATTTTTTAATCTATTAGATTTCTTTAGTGTCCTCTTGAGAAACTGCAGTGTGATACACAGAGAATTGAAGCCAATGAAAAAACTGACACATAAATCAATAAGCTTTGGATCTGACCTATAGTTTCTGGACATACTTGAAATTCAGGTATGGCATAAAAAATACTCTAAAAATAATATATTTACTATTTCTGTTGTGTTTAGATATGTGTTGCTCTGCATCAAGATATATGTCAGATTTTTAGGATGCATAGCCTGGAGCAGTCCAGGTCTGCTTATTTCAAAGTGCTTTCTGCTAGCAGATGTTATTTAATATCCTTCTTTATTGCCAGAGGACTAGAAAAATATTTCATATGCAAGGAACACATGCATGTCATACTGAGTCTCTTCAAAGACAATTAAGTGGTGAAGATGTTCATGTTTTTAACATAATTCTTATTGTACTCTCCACTCCTTTCTTGTTATAGCTTCTTTTTGCCTAAGTGTCACGGAGTTAACTAGATCAACCTATGCCCGTGACAGGGGGGCAGTAGGCCCCTGCTCCCCCTTTCCCCCCCCCCCCCCCCCCCCCCCGTCCCAGCCCCACAAAGTAGGTAAGGAAAGAGAAAAGAAATATGGAGATAGGAGTTGGGCTCAAGAAAGGAAAAAAAAAAAAATAACAACAACAAAAAACAGCAGCAACAATCTATGGAGGAAAACTTATTTTACTATGATATTGAATGCAAGATAACACAATATAATACAATCTAACTGAAATTGAGACTAGTAAAATAAGATAGGGGAGAGAGTTCCTGAGACCAAGTCAAACTTGAAAAGCTTGGAACAGCTAGGAAAGCAACCTCCAGCACCCACTGCCAGGCAGTAAGAGAGACTGCCACACCTGGATGGGCCAGATCCCATGACTTCTGTAATGTATAGGGGAATAGGTATCCAAAAATGGAGCATTAACACTTACTCACAGTGCACTAGTGCACTACATGATGTTATGATGTGGAATACTGAAAACCCAAAATCACAAAACCATGACACTGAGATGGACTGAGATTCTCTATTCTTTTTACCTAGTCAAAACATTATGCATGAATATGTCGAGGATTTCCAACTTTTTAAGCACAGAAAAAAAAAAAAGAAAAAAAAGAAAAAAAAAGAAGTTGAAGAATTAAGATGAAAATAACATAATCTGCTTTGCTGCAGTAACTTTTCTTCAAGATTTTATATCCTGTAGATGTATCTAATAGTAGAATATCTCACAGGTTTCATGTCTGTCATGCCTGTGGAATTGCAGGCATAAGCAATTGTAGCAAAAGCAGAGCATCCATGAAGGTACATGGTCATATTTCTTTTAACTATATTTAAAGAATTGTAAATCCATTGCTGAGATGTCAGATAAATCTTATGAGAAACTGAAATAAGGATTTGAGTCCTCCAGGTGGAGAGGGCATTGAGTACAAATATTCTTGTCTTGTCTTCCTGTATTATTTAAGGCAAGAGACTGGCATGGCTGAACTGGGACCTGCTGGTCAAACTGAAGAGCAAGAAAAAAATGCACAAAGCCATTCTGTGATTCTGTGATGCAGTTAGGCTGGTTAGATACTGGAATATGTTGCCCAGTTATGTGATTGATGCCCCTCCCTAGAGAATTTCAAGATAAGGCTAGATATGGCCCTGGGCAATCCGATCTAGCTGTGGATGTTTCTGTTCATTGCAGAAAAGTTGGACTGGATGGCTATCAGAGGTCCCTTCCAACTCTAAAGATTTTGATTCCGTGATTCTTACAGCAGTTTACAAGAGATGTTATAAACACAAGTATGTAGAGCACAATGCCATGTCAGCTTGTGCTTTTTTTTCATCTATTCACCAAAGTAGAACACATTTCATTCTTTCATACATACTTATTGCTGAAAATATCAGAGATGGAGAAATTCAGGATATATTTCTTTATTTCTTCATTAGCCCTATTGTTAAAACACAGCCTGTTGTTAGGTGCGTATAGCCGATAGTGTATAAGTCATGAAGATAGACATCAGAGAGCAATGGAGTGAGAGCTAGGTGTTATTATCTGTCTATAAAAAGAAAACTTAAAAAAAAAAAAATCAGCACTCAGTAACTCATTTTCTCATACTGTATTTAGTGGAACATGCTTATGATGAACTGCTTTTTTTATTAGTTTCAAACAGAAATTTTCTGAGACATACCTAGCCTATTTGTAATATAGAGAATAATGGTTATTACAATGAAATTATGCTGTGTGACTTCAGTAATGATTAAGTACATCAAGGTGCTGAAGTGCAAGTTATTGCAGAAGTACAAGTCATCCTTACTGCTGAGTGCAGTTCTATTTATTGAAATCTCTATGAAGATGATATATTCATGGGATAAAACAGTAGTTACAATACACAAAGTATACACTAATATTATGTCACTTTTAGTTCTAGTAAAATAACAAAGACATGCTCCCTGACAACCAGGAAGGATTATGGGACTTTCAGTTTTCACACTGTCATATTTTTCTCTAGTACTATGAGTGACTGTATCTAGTGTATAGCTTGTGCTTAATTCAAAAACATATGGAGATGGGGAAGGTTATGAAATCTGTTTTCATACAGACTGAATTTTCTATGATTCTGAATGTGTCTCATACAGCTATATTCATGACAAGGACAAATCTGGCAAATATAGTTGATACGTTTGTTTGTTTTTATTCCCATGGAAGGTAGAGCTCAGTTTTACCCTTGAATACACTGATAATTTTTCCAGGCTGTGCTATGTCTATATAGCAGTTTAATGCTCCTTAACAAGTTACTTTCTTTATGGCTATCATGCACAAAATTCCAGATTTATTTGCTGTACATAAGATATTGTTGGATCATGCACAATCCCTTTAATCTGTGCTACGGCACAATTTTATGACATAGTTCTATCCCTCTGGCTATCACACTGGAGCCTGGTAATCTGAGGGAATGTTTCTGGTTTAGCATGCAGAGGTTTCTTGCTAATACCAACTATTTTCTAGAAGAAGATAAGTTAATTTTTCCTTTTCTATGCTGTCCTTTCAATTAGCTGGGAAAGCATTTGCACTGGCAAATTATTTTGTTTTCCAGTTCAAACCTAGGCTCCAGTCTCCCTATCAGTTACTCTGCATATTGTTACTTTTTCAGTTCACTACAATTACCTTCAACATCCAATAGAGGTGAGAATACATCATGAGCACAAAGTTCAGAATTAAAACAAATGTTCAAATCTACTTTTGATATTTACCTTCCCATTTGATATTTACCTCCCCAGGTGGTTATTTATATGTAAAAACTTCTTCCCTTTGCAGGAGTTGTAGAACTAGCTAAGGATGAGATAAACATCCAAAGTGGCAAGTGTGAAGCACTAAAGGATAAAGATCTAATCTCTTGCTTTTAGGATGTTATATTTCAATCAGCTGTTGTTAAATTGTGTTTGTCCAACTATGTTTCTCAGTGTAATGACTATTCCCACAGATTACTTTTTCTGAGGCTTTGAAAGGAAGCCACAGGTGTCACTTTTTATTCCTGCTTGAAAGACAAAAAATGGTTAGGGAGAAAAAAATATACACAAATATAAACATTATTGTCTTCAACGACCTTGGGAAAAAAAAAAAAAAAAAAAAGACAGCACAAAAAAAAGCACCTCAAGAACAAGAATAAAAAAAATCAGCAAAAAGAACAAATAAAACCCAACCATCAACTGCTGACAAGAGTTTGTAGTGTTTGTAGTACAGAAAATATCAAAGTGCAAACATTCCTGAAAACAAAGCAGTTCAAACTATGAAAAATATATATAAACAAAATTTTCAAGATGCATTATTTTCTTGTCATTTCTAACTCTTGAAATACTTCAAAGATGCCATATCCCCTACGGAAAAAAAAAAAAAAAAAAAAAAAAAAAATCAAAAAAAATAAATTTAACAAAAAATAAAAAAAAAAAAAAAAAGATAAGAAAGAAAAAAAATATCACTTGGATTCACGTAATAAAATTCTTAATCAAGTGACAAACCACAGTTTTATTGTCATGACAGGATGCATTTTCTTGGCACTACCAGACTAGTTATTGGCACTTGTCACATACGTTTTTAAATCTCCTTTAATCTGTCTAAAATTTCAATAATGCAAATTAAAAGCAGAGCTACAAGGGTTAGAAAAATAACAAGGGCTCCATCTAATTCTCCTGAAACAGAATCAATCAATCAATCAATCAAACACAAAACCGAAAAAACCCTATCAGCCAGTAATTACAGGTGACAAGGCAATTACCACTAAGAAAGAGAATAAAAAGACAAAAAGGTATTTTACTACTTGGTTTGTTTTCATGTATTGGTTTGAATTTATACAATTTAAATACAATTAATGAAATGTTGAAAACACTGATAAAATCAGCCTGTCCATTAAGTAGCTCCTTTTTTCAATAACTTAGTAAAGTGTTGTATTACTACAGCTAGCTGCTGGTAGATGTTCTCTGTCAAATGCTAAACTTTGTAGAAGACTGGGGTTCATTAAACTTTTTTTTTTTTTTTTAATAGTCTTAGAACAAATATTGCAAAATATAATGAATGCAAATACAGCAAATATATAACAAATGTTCAGCCTTAGCAATTTTTTCTTTGTATAACAAAATCCCACATTATAATTATTATTTCTGAGAATACTTAGGCATGTTTTTTTTCCATGGTATATATAGTAGATAAATGCTATTAGTATTGTTGCATTGCTTTCACTTTACATAGGAACATATTCAGTTAAGATAAATAGCAAACAGACATTTTATCTTTTATATTTACAAACAAAGGATATTTGACAGTAAGAAAAGAGAAGACATAAATTTGTTGGTCACTTATGGATGCCCCTCAGCAGGTCTTATTGCAGCAGGAAGACCATTTATAATATTTAAATGCATGTGACATGAGTACACATACCTAAGGCAGCCTATTAGCAAGCAACCTGTGACAGACATAAATGTTATGAAATAAACTGGAGTTGACATAGTCCATAAAATAAGCAGTGCACTTGCCTGAAGAGGTAAAGTACTAGACAAAGAGCGATAAACACTGAGTGTCTAAATGTAGGGTACTATGCCCTATAGTTTCAAAGATGAATAGACACATTTATATTTTTTGATAGAAATGAAAGGAGATGTTCTCTGCTTTGTGACAATGTAAGTTACATAGCCACTCTTAAATTCAAGTAGGAGAAAATAATAAAACAAAAGAAAACAAAACTCTTTAAATGTATGTGAAAAATGAGAATACAGCTAATGCAGAAAGCTTAACTCCCCATTAAAGAAACTTTCAGTCACATAAAGGTAATTACCATCATCAATTTGAGACCCCTGTAAGAGGATGAATTTCTTCAGGGCTTTCTAAAACACTTCCTGAAAACCAGAACCTAAAAAATACTGTCAACTGACTGAATGTATAATAATTAAAAACATCATTCAATCTTTTTATTCTGTTCTTTCTCTCCAGTCTTGAATTTTTACAGCTACTTTGTACTTTTCCATTGGGGAAGAAAAAAACCCTATCTGTAGTTCTATCATAAAAATATAAAGATTAATTTGGATTTAAATCTAAATTTGGTTCTGAGTTGACAATACTAAATGATTTGGATAGGTTTAATGAACAAAATTATACAGTTCAGTATTCAATCTAATAAGTGTTTCAAATTCTGATGTCTGGCATGAAGTTGAAGACAAATTCCATGTTGAAAGAGATGGTGAAATAGTTTACTGAACACAGAGCAGGAGCCCTGGCACAATCCTACAACTTGAAAATATTTCAAGATTGAGGATCAACTTTACATTTTCAGCTAAGAATATAACTGTAGCATGTAGCTGACATCATAATTTCTTGGTACATTAAAGAAGACTTGCTATTCCCATAGTACTTAATCCAATACAAATTCAGTGCTTACTGCTTTTATTGTCTTTCAAACCTCATGAAATGTAAATATAATTGCTTTGTAACAGTTTTATCCTCTTGTAATAAGTGCCAGTGACACAAATAACACTGCTGCTTTTGATACAGTCCATCAGAATGAGTTCTGGGTATTACATGATATTGGTCAAGACATTATCTCTTACATCACAATGTATTACTGCAGCATGTAAGATGCAGTCCATTTGTAAGGACTATAGATGTAATGAGAAGTTTGTAGTTATGTACGGAAAAGGACTGTCTACTCCTCTAAGCGTCGAGGATCTTTTTCATTGCCACAAGAGATAATAAATGAAGGAAGCCATAAACTAGAGCACACAGGTGATTAAGATTAACTGACAAAATGATAAGAAACCAATGATGAGAATCAAACATAGTAACTCTCACATGAAGGCATGTGAGAGCTTGAGAATGTTTATTACAGAGAGGTTAACCTGACTGGGGGCCCTGTCAGCTGGGAATGTAAACAAAGAAAAAAAGAATGAAATAAACCCCAACAAAATAAGTTCAGACATAGACCTGATTAAAAAAAAGAAAAAATAATGCTAAAACAAACATGGAGACAGTGACACAACAACAACAACAACAAAAATTCCCAGTCACACTAATCGATCTGTTATCAAACTACAGGCACCATACCCAGGAAGAACAATCAGCACTTTGTGACTGACGAGACTGTCAACCAGGCAGACCTTGGACTGGGAAGGGAGCAATAATCATAGAGTTCTGCGGACATAATGGAGGGATGTTGAGTGAGGAACAAAGGGGGATAGGTAGAAAAGAGTATAAAAAGGCCACTCATTTGTAAGATGGAGCCAATCTGTGTTGGCTGACTGAGCATTGCTCTTGATGACTGCAGTCCATTCTGTCCTCTTGTGTGTGTGTTTACACTTTCTGGACTAAATGCCAACTACTGGTGAGACTTCTGTGTCTGTGAATGGAAACTAATGGAACTACTGGAATTAGACCAGCCTGTGATACCACCTATTAGAGCAAATGAGGGTTCTAGCATCAGTACTTGGATGATTCTCTCTGGATCTTAGGAGGGTCCTACAGACATTGAGCGCAGAGTGTTAGCTACTGGGAGACAGATGTGAGTGGAATTGGTGCCAACTTCTGGAGTCAGACCAGAGGTACAAATGCCCCCAGCCTGTGGTGCCAGCTGTTGTAGCCTGTCAGGTTTTGGCTTCAATTACTGTAGTGAGTGAGGTACTTGTACACCTTAGAGTGGCAGAAGAATGTGATGTTCCTGAGGAATGGCTGTGTGAATGTGTGTGTTTGTGCTGTCAATTTCAGCCTGGACTAGCTCATAAGTAGCTCATAAGTACTCGACCTTCAGGTAAGAAGCCTGGGATCCAGACAAAGGTTCTGAGTGGGCAGAAGTGTAGTCGAAGTACCAGTTAATGCATTAGTACTTGTAGAACTTAGAGAATTTTGTGTGTGCCTTCACTATGAACTGCTCTCTTTGCAAACCATAGAGAATAAGGATTTGGCTATCTAAGTCTGTTTTACATGAGTCCTGTGTGTAAGTGCTGTTGAAGGCAATGTCTTGCCTGCAGTAGTCTGTGTGATTGCCCATGTCACCATCATGTGTGTCTGCGTGTCTCTGGGATATGTGCTCAGTTTCTCTCTACTAGTTGAGACAGTAGAGTGCAGATGTGTCTTCCAGCATGGAAAGAGATCCTGAGTCCCCAGGTACTGGGCTAGACCCCAGTGACTGGGCAAGAGTTCTGGGCTGGAGTGTCTGGAGGAGGTGGCACTCCTATCATCACTTAATACGATTCACCTCTCTCTCTGAGCTGCCAGGTTTTTCTCTACTCTATAATATGAAATTGCTGTGGTATTAAAAGACCATAAGCTTTTTATTAACTCTGCAAGGCCTTAGGAAAAGGATTAATACATCTTCTTTTATCTGGGCTTACCTTAGATTTTGCTTGTTTAACCATTACAGCAACCATGTCGTGAGCTGGTACCTGTTACATGTTAGGAGTTTTAGTTTAGGTTCAGGCAACTGTGCAATATAGCACCTACTGTTCTAATAATTTTGATACATTTGTGTTATTATCAGGAAATAATAAAATTGATTTGTTCCAATTTGGCTGTGAAGAGTTATACTATACTGAAAGTTCTTACTTTCTCTTTAATACTTATGTAGTATGTCTTCAGCTATTCTGTGTTCTGGCTTCTGGAAAAGTGTTTACAATGGAGAGTTAACATTGATAAGGAGAATAAGTGAGTAAATGAAAGCATGATTGCAGATGGGACTGATTGATGGATCAGTTGCTAAAGAGTAGTGTTGGCAGAATTTGTCTATGGGTGTGGTTAGGTGAAAAAAAGATGAATATTGTGAATAGCCTTTCTAAGGGAAACTGACAGATGGGCGCATATTTTGCTGGAAGAATGACTGTTTTGTTTTGTTTTGTTTTGTTTTGTTTTGTTTTGTTTTGTTTTGTTTTGTGGTCCTTTATCTGTTAACCCTCTCATCTTCAATTTATCTTCTATAACAGTAGAGAAAGATTTTGATTTCCCACCTACAAAAAAGTGATGTTGTAATTTGTGAATTGAATGTATGATTAATTTCTATAATAATAACAATGATAATAACAATAATTAATGATAATAATAACAATGTAGTTGTTTTCTGTTTCTCTTCAGATAAATATTTCAGGGAAGGAACTTTACTCTCAGGAAAAATTAATTTAGTGGGGAGATCTTTTTGTTTGTTTGTTTGTTTGTTTGTTTGTTTGTTTTCTGACCATTTTTTCATATTAGGAGCTTGGTCACATCCCGCCCCTGAAGGGAGGGAGTGGTGACCAGATTTGTAAATCCCCTCAATTAGATTAAGGTGAAGCAAGGTGCAAACTCAAAGTGCAAACTAAGGTGCAAATACAAATAATCAATTCCAATGAGAATCTCTGCACTAAAATTATCTTAGAAATACTGACACTCATATCTATCTAAGCTGTGTGTTGAAATTATGCAACTTCATAAGAAATCAAAATAAGTCTGAAATAAGTCTGACTTTATTTAACAATGGTAAAAAGAAAGAAGGGGGGTGGGATAGTGAATAAATGAACAGAGAAAAGAAAATCATTTGTTCAGGTTCCAGCACTGGTCCAGCCAATGGAGATGTCCTTGGTATGTGACAGTGCTCATCCAAAACTCCCAAAGTTCCAAACCATTAAAGTCTCAAAGTCCCTCCTAGTTTTTTCTCAGGCATCCTTTAATGCCTGCTATATTTACAGGGTTTGCCATTAACATGTTCACTGTCAACAAATTCACCACCAACAACAACTCAGTCAAAAGTCTGCAGTAAATAAATCAGCTGGAACAGGAGAATTTTGAATAGTGCAAGGCCACCTCACTTCCACAGGGCTCCCTCCTCTGACCACATCTGTAGGAGTTACCCTGTTGTCATGGCAATGACCTTATCTTGCAAGTGTTTGAGACAATTTTGAGGCATATCACAAATAAAGTGTTTTTCATTGGTCTGCTACTCTTCATTTACAGAACGACATGCTTCAAATCAGAATCACAAACCACATGATATTTTCTTCCTTTTTTTTAGCTTTCTCTGGCATAAGAGAAAATTAAAAATGACAGATTTTTTTCCTTGATTATAGCCTTTGATGAAAAAGTACCTTAGCAACTGAATTCTTAGGTAATTGAAATTTTGTATATTAATATATATATAAATATATATCATTAAATATATAAAAATATATTAATAATTATATAAGTATATATAACAAGTAAATTACAACAAGTACATATTAATAAGTATATATTTATTATCTCTTTTGCTGTCCAATTGCATTCCTTCAAGATCTGTAACAAGGGAGAAGGTGGTATCCCTCCAGAATTTTAGAGAGTCTGGTTTAATTTAATATTTCTGTTCATGATCTTGTACAAATAATATATTCAATATAAAAAAATATCAAGACAAATAGTGGGTTTAGAAAAGATGTGACCTTGAGAACAGATAAAATAAACATTATCATGTATAGTAAAAGGCTTTTACTTCTACAGACTAGTAAGAATTTCTTAGACAAGCTGAAATACTGGAAAACAGTATAAAAATAAATATATGACTGTATTATTGAATCACAATACAAACACAAACTGTTAGCATGAATCAGATATGAAAAGGACAAATTTAAATCTGAAATAACATTCATGAAAATACTGATTGCATTATATGTTTTCTATGATTTGATATACTCTATTTTTCTGACCCCAAACTGCCATCCTTTAATTTAAGCAATCTTATGTGAAATGCAAGGATCCATGCCCAAAATTCACAGAATCACAGAATCACAGAATCACCCGGGCTGGGAGGGACCTCAAGGATCATACAGTTCCAGCCCCCCTGCCTGGCAGGGCCACCAAACATACACATTTAGATCAGGTTGCCCAGGACCCCGTCCAACCTGGCCTTGAACACCTCCAAGGACGGGGCATCCACAACCTCCCTGGGCAGCCTGTTCCAGGGCCTAACCACTCTCCTTGTAAAGAACTTCCCCCTAACATCCAACCTAAATCTTCCCTCCTTCAACTTGAATCCATTTCCCCTAGTCCTGCTATTGTCAGCCCTTTTGAAGAGTTTACACCCCTCCTGGGTGTAGGTTCCCTTCAGGTATTGAAAGGCTGCAATGAGGTCACCCCGCAGCCTTCTCTTCTCCAGGCTGAATTCCTTCTTATTCTGCTAAAAACTGACTGATGAACACATTGTTTTAGGGTGTCATTTAGTTCATTAAATCTTCATGAGAACTGGTGTCCTTCAGATTTTTCTGTTTGTTGAGGTTATTTTTATTTTGCTTTTGTTTCACTTTATTTTTTAAAAGAGGCTTCAACTTGAGTTCTCAGTTTTCTAATACCTTTTGAGGCTCTGAATCATTTTGAGTAAATTTACCCTGAGAGTTGATTCTTCCCTTAGCTGCTCCATGATTTCCCCTTACAGTTTTACAAGAAGTAGTCCAAGTGCAACTTGCTTTCCTTACGCTTTCTTTGCATGATAACACTTGAGACTGGGCAAAAATAAAACTCAATTCTGATAGAAACATTTGAGAGACAGAAGGAGCACTACCTTTCAAAGATGTACTAGCTCTGCATTCATTAAAGCTCAGAATTCATAATAAAAGACCATAGACTTTATATTGAAGTAATACTGTGGGTGTCAAGATCAGGCCTATTATGCTTATTTTCTGTGAACTTATCTTGACTTTTCATAACTATATTTTCACTTATTTATCAACATTTTCTTAATAGCTGTTACCGAGTTTGCTTAAGCTTTGTTTAACTTTACTTATTTAATTGGCAAATAAAATGATTATTCATAAATACCTTCTAGTGTTTTCTCGGAAATTACAGACTAGTAATTTCCACTTGAAGCCAAGTAATGATTACAGAAGAAGACATGTAACTAGAACACCTGATCAAGTATTTTGTGGGGAGTGTCAACTTACTTTTGCAAAGGCAAGTTTTGCCTCGCAAGTCAACTCCTTGAAGCAAGTATGAACTAGAATTCTATGTTATAATTTAGTAATCCTGAAAGATTTTTGCAAGGTCAGCTGACAAAACCTCTTAAAAACATAAAGACATAAGTGGCAAATACCAAATGTTTTCTCATGATTAGAAGACAGAGAATTATAGGAACAGAAATAAACAGCCAATTTTTAAAACAGAAAGGGATTAATTTTGAGGGTGTAACAGAGATATGACTCAGTTTATGTGTTGTCCAATAGATTTAGTTTGTGGATGATTTCAGCTTGAGTGGTGAAGGAAGCACTGCCATTCAGAGGGATCTTAACAAGCTGGAGAAGTGAGCACTCATGAATGTAATTAAGTTCTACAAGGCCAAGTACAAGGGTTGGAACAATCCCAGATACATGTAAAGACTGGGAGTAGAGCTCACTGAGGGTAGCCTTGCTAAAAAGGACTTGGGAGTCCTGTGGACAAAAAGTTAGACATGAGTTTTCAGTGTGAGTTTGCAGCCCAGAAGGCCGACAATACCCTGGGCCACATCAGAAGAGGTGTGCACAGCAGAGAAAGGGAGGAGATTATCTCAATTTCTTCTGCCCTCATGAGGCCCTATCTGCTATACGGTGTCCAGATCTGGGGCTGCCAGCCTCGAGTAAGACATGGAGCTGTTGGAGCAGGCCCAGAGGAGGGCCATAAATATGATTAAAGGGCTACAAAGACAGACTGAAGAATCTTCAATAAATTGAAGGGGGCTTTAAAGTAGAGTTGCTGCTCTATCCTCAGCCCATCCCACTTCCATCCTGCTGATGGTAATGGATGTCCTGGGCCTGGATTTGGATCACAGGACAGAAAGACAGCACTTAAAGTTCAGGATAAGGGGACTTTATTGGTAAATCAGCCTCAATGGATGCCCAATTCAAATGCCTGTACACTAATGCATATAGCATGGGGAACACGTAAAAAGAGTTACAGATGTTCACACACCTACAGAGTTTTGATATCACTGGCATGACTGAGATGTGGTGGGATGGCTCTCACGAGTATGTAGGAATATAGGAATAGATGAGTGTAAACTCTTTAGGAAAGGCAGGTAGAGGAGAAGGGGAGGAGGTGTTGCTCTCTACATCAAAGACAAGCTGGAGTCTGTGGAGATGGATGAGGAGCTGATAGAGAGTTTATGGGTTAAGGTTAAAGGGAAGGCAGGGGAAGCAGACGTAGTGGAGGGCTGCTATAGGCCTCTTGAACAGAAAGATCAAGTGAATGAGGCCATCTATAAATAAATAGGAGCAGCTTCACGTTCACAAAATGGGGTTTGGGAAAATTACTTAGCTTGGTATGGCTGTCAGACCACAACCCCTTACTGCTTTTCCATACAGGGAGAGATGAAGAACCTACATGTGAGTCAAGGGCTATCAAAAGGGACTTTAAAGCTTTGGGATGACAGCTGAAGGAATTGAAGTATGGATCATCTTTTTTTTCTCCAGCTTATGTATTGGGTGAGGACACAGAAACCAAAAAAAAGGATATTATATTTAAGCACATGGCTTCATAGCTTATTATCACCAGAACTTTTGGGTTTTTTTTGGCAGCCTATATGACACTGAATTTGTTGGCACTAGATGGGCTTTGCCTTTCTTGAATAGGGAGAATGGCTCTTGGGAAAAAGCTAGTGGGACTCATTGAGAATTGGGTTACAAGGGGAAGAACTTGTTTCCAAATAACATCCAACAGAAAAGATAGAATGCATGAATCTAAAAGTGTCAGTTAATGATTATTTGGGGAATAGTGACTGTAACTAATAATTGAAACTGGCTTTTGCTTTTTGCAGTGGGGTGAAAAAGGAAGCAGGGATTTGACAAAAATCACTAGCATATATTTTACTTAAAAATAAAGCATTGGTAAGTATTAATTCAACAAAGAAAATAGTTAAGAATGTAGTATGTATTCTCCAAGGGACATTATCCACTTTTTGACAAGCAGAAAATAATAAATATTTCTCCAGCTGAATTTAATTGTGCTGACATTCTGTTTGAAGCAATATCACATTTGATAAAAAGGAGCAGACTGCAAGACATTCTACTAAAAATAATTTGTCTGTTTACAAGATTAACATAAAATAAAGACTATTTTTGAGGATTCTGCAGTCACAAAAAAGGGGGGGCATTTAAAAATACATTTTAAGAAAATTAATAGTGTTGTGGGGGTCTGGAGAGAGGGAAATACACAAACTGTGCTGCATGCTTTTTTTCTTTTAACCTATTCTTTAAAAATAGAGACATTAGTCTGGATTCATTTCTGAAACATCTAATCACTCTGCTTTCAAATCTTCTCTTACCTAAGTTTTGCCTAAAGTTTCCCACAAGGCAAGACTTCTGTCCTGTATTAGCCGTTTTGTTCTTTTGTGAAAAAAAAAACGGACAAGGTCAGTACCTCAATATTTTCTCCTAATTTTTTTATTTTTTTTTTTTTTCCTGCTAAAAGCTAATCATGGGTTTAGGCTGTCTTTTTATTACAGAAATAGATTTAAATTTTTGCTTGTGTTTGTATCTAGATTGTAAATAACAATCATACAAAAACCAAGGTTAAGACAGTAATGTGAACTACTGAACTGAAACCAATGTGAAAGAATAATATGTAGACAGAAATGAATGTATTGCATATAAGTTCAAGGCATTTTAGTCTTGGAAAACATTAATTTGAATACAACTGTGAAAAGGCTTCATTCTTACATTTAGCCATGTTGAGAGAAATATAGAATGAAATAGAGATAGAAGCTGAAATTATTAAAACAAATAAGATCTTAACAATTTAAACCAAAAGAAAAATTCCTCAAAATTTCTAATGAAGCTAATTTTCTTCTAATTCTTTATAAAGGATAGAATATTACTCTGTTGAAACACTCCCTTCATTGGAAACTTTTTTACTACAGTGAATATCTTACTAATATTGGTTTTCACTTACTATTTTTTCAAATCCCACAGGAGATTAATCACCAAACTGTAAATGTTGTTATTTCTTCCATAGAAGCAAGCTTAGCAACATGTATAAAATCAATTTAATAAAAATACACACAAAATACACACAATTCAAGCATTTGTGTTTCTCTCCACAGAAACTTTCACTCATATAAGTGAATATAATAGCAATTTACTGTCAACATTTATCTGAGGAGCTGTACCAGGGCTAGGATCTAATAGACCGTTCCACATCAGAATTCTGCATCACATTCTTCAGGAGCTAATTGTAGGGCTTCAGTTTAATTAAAGTCTGTGCAGTGAGCCTTTGTGTTTGTGCCTGATGTGCCGAGGTAATAGCATCCATTAGTGTCTGGACAAGCTAGATTTTTCTTGAGTAACAGATTGTTTGGTCAGTATACCTTCACTGACATAAGGGAACACAAATTTCTGCAATTAAGTTTTGTCAGTTTTTTATGTTTTGTATTGTACACCAAGAATTAGACTTCAGCAACTTTTTTTCTTTTTTTTTTTTAATTATCTTATTATCAGTGGCAAAGTAGTCTTCCACAATCTTGCTTACTTGGTTAATATGCACAACTCTTCCTGAGTGTATTTAAATAAATATATAATTTTAACAGTTTGAATGTTTTGGCTTCACAGCTTCACAGATGACTCAGTGAAATTTTACAGAAAGTCTATGAAATCTGGAAATGACAGTGATGAATGGAAATATGACATGCAGTTAAACTAGGAGTCATTTGACACATAAATGATAACCCACTCTCAGAGATTAGGGTTAAAACTAAATTCTAGTCTAAATGGGTAAATGTGACTTAACTATACCATTTAGCCATGTGCCAGCTATGGAAGAGGACATTATGTTTTTTTCATATATAAATTAATTTCCCAAGTAACTGAAAGTGAACTAGTAGTTAAATCTCATCAGGTTATCATGAAATCTCCTGGTGACTGGAGCTTTGAGATTGAAAAAGTGTTTCTTTTCTAATTACAGACAGTAGAAATATAAATATAAATTTAAATAATCTTGACTGGTAATGAAGTTAAGGAAGTGTATATAACTATTGATTGTTTTGTGTATTAGCATGTTTTCTCTTTTAGTGTGCTGTTTCTTCCTGGGTGTAATTAGAAAAATTCTTCCTATGGGAGTATTTGAGCAGTTCTATAAGTAGCAGAAATCACAATCTCAAAAAAAGATTTAATAAAATTTAATTAAATAAAATAGTGGTACAAGTAATTTCCTGTTTTAGACACTGACATAGACTATCTCTCTCTAAAAAATACTACTACTACTAATAAAATTACTTTCATATTTCCCATGCAAGCATTCCTCTATTGACATAGGAGGGGAATAAGGAAAAGAGTTTCAGCAGTCTTTTAAACTTTAGAGAGGAGTAATTATACAGTTTTCTTTCCCTTTGTAGCATAATATTTCAAGAACATCTGATATCAACATTCTGAAATGATAAAGCAATACTAATTCTTTTCAGATAAGCACATTTTTCTAAGAATTAATCTGTGTTTGCCTGAAATGTTCAGAGTTCTTTTCAACATTCTAAATGCAGTAATTGGATCAATTATGAAGAATGTGATTGGAAAGGTTATTTCATTTTCATTGCAATGATTCACCAATTATCAAGAGGTACAGTGCTATCCCAAGGTAATAACATCTGCCAGGACAATACTTAGGAATATGTGACTCTGCCTACATTATGAAGAAAGCATTTTCTTTACCAACTGCCAAATCAACCTAACTCATGAAGTGTGATTCTTCCTAGCTGTTGTATTTTGGACTATACATTTTTCCAAAGGAATAAGTGAAAAAAACTGGCTTAAAAGGATTTGTGGAACAAAAAGCAATATATTCCAGATAGGTTTGAAGGAAAGATTTCACAGATAATGCTCCAACAAAAGCCATACTAAAGCCTTATTATTGAGTTAACGTGTTCTATAAATGAACAATTTAGTCTTCATGAAGTTTAACAGTAATGCATTGCTGTAGTATAAATTGTTTACACTATTACTTTGCACATCTGTTCAATAAAATTTCAGCATATTTCATCATTTTGAACATTTTTCTTGTTTTTGTCATTGCAAAACTTACTAATACTTTCACAATTTTTATTCAGCTTTTTACCCAGCTAAGTCCTCACTGCATTTTTTGTAACATGACTTTTACTCCTCTTATATATAGATTTAATCCAGAACTAACAAACTGTTTAATAAAAATATATTTACTGTTTTATTTTTTAATCAAAACCAACCATTCCCATCTGGTGTGTGCTGTATAACAGAAGTTACAAGTACTGCAGGTCAAGGTTAAACTAATATCTTATTGTAAGTATTACTATCTAAGTGTAATATTACTATTCACACAGAAAGAATATATTTCATATATATCTTTACATGTTTTCCTTCTGTAATTACCTGAAAGGAGGTTGTAGTGAGAAGGGTCTTGTTCTCTTGAGTAACAAATGATAAGATGCAAGGAACAGGTGCGGAGGAGGTTTAAGAAGGATTTCTCCATTGAGAGTGTTGTCAAACATTGGAACTAGCTGTTTGGGAAAGTGGTGGAATCATCATCCCTTTGAGAGATGTGTGGATATGTATTAATGGACATGGTTTTGCGGGACTCAGTGATAGGACCAAGATGATTCTGTGACTTTTTGATACACCTTATGTTCAAACTGCTATTACTCTCAGAAAATATTGTTTAAACAATTTTGTGGTTAAGATTTTTTGTTCCTGCCTTAGGTTCATTGTTTCACCTTTGTTCATTTAGCCCCTCTTTTCTTTAAATCCAGTCTGTACAAATGACCAGCATTTCTTTTTACATTCTGAACTTTCCAGTGCAAGGACATTCATTCTTTACCTTCTTCTGCATCCAGTCCTAGTCTTAGATACATATTCTGAATGCTGACATATGGCCTTTTTAATTATTAACCACAGTACAAAATTATTATGTATTGTTATAGTATTGGCAATATTATAAATAGGATGATGGGAAAAGAAATTGCATTTGAGTTCAGAATAAATATTGGTTGCACTGGGTAAATGTGACCAGGGGATGAAACACCTCTCTTTGAGGACAGGCTGAGAACCGGGGCTGAAGAACAGGACACTATGGATAGATCTGATAGTGGCCTTTCAGTATCTAAAGGGGGACTATAAGAAGGAAGGGAATAGACTCTTTAACAGGGTCCTTTGTGATAGGAAAAGGAGACAAGGGGTTTCAAACTGAGAAAAAGGAGAGACTTAATTTGGACATAAGAAAAGTGTTTTTTACAATAAGGGTGGTGAGGCACTGGCACTGGTTGCCCAGAGAAAGTGGTGCATGCCTTGTCCATGGAGACATTCAAGGTCAAGCTGGACCAGGCTTTTAGCAAACTGATCTGGCTGTAAGTGTCCCTACTAATTGCAGGTGAGTTGGACTAGACTCTATGATTATATGATTCAATGACATCTTACATTTCTTTGAAAATAGTAGTGAGCCAATAGACGTACTTAAAGACCTCAAGCAGGTAATTTATTTTCCTTGAAATCTGCAAATAATGAAAATAGTTGCATTTATTCTTCCAGTGGGAATCGTCTCTAAAAATGCAGAATTACTAGAATGTAATTTGTGATTGCGTTAAAATGATTATACTACTCAGAATCCCAGTGGAGCTTCTAGAAATATTATTGAGGATGTCTGTAGAATGGAGTGTCGGTGTGTTTGAATTAAAAGGTTCTAAACTAATCACACACTTATTAGTTATGGCCAAATACCTGCTAACTCCCATATGAGGGAGAAAACAAACCAAAACTAATTACTACAGTTGTGCACATAGGAGAAGATGTCTGTACAAGAAAAAGTGGCAGAAAATAGCTTTCATGGCTATAATTACTTTTTCTGTTATGACTTTCTCAATTATTACAGAAAAAAAAAAAAACAACAACACAAACACAAAAAGGCAACAGAGTAGCATAATAATACGAGGTGCTGATAGGCTGTAACGGTATGAAAATGAGTAGCAAGACTGCAGCAGCAAAGTATTCTACCTTGTGAAATAATCCTGACAGATAATAGATTTATTTAATGCATTTAACAGTATAACAGTAGGTCTGGCTTGAAAATAAATAGACTCTGAAGCAGGAAGAGTCTCATGATTTCAGTTTTGCTTCTTTACTTAAAAAAATACCAGAATAACAGATATGTCAAATTATGAAATGTTTACTTTCTCACAGAAATAACTGCTAAAGAAGAAAGTCTGTTTTTAGAAGAGACGTTGGTAATTTTCTGCAAAGTTGTATGGCTTTTGTATTTACACAGAATTTTAAAAACAGAATCAGCTTATTTTTTCATGAAAACTAAGTTATTGTAGTGAAGAATAGCTAATAAAATCTAGTAACTGAAGTTATCAGGAAGGCCATCCACAACCTCCTTGGCCAACCTGTTGCAGTGCATCACCACCTTCTGAGTGAAAAACTTCCTCCTAATATCTAACCTAAACCTCCCCTGTCTTAGTTTAAAACCATTCCCCCTTGTCCTATTACTATCCACCCTCATAACACAGATGTAACCCCGCCTGTTTATATGCTTCTTTCAAATACTGGAAGGCTTCAATTAGGTCTCCCAGAGCCTTCTCTTCTTGATGATAAACAATATCCAATTCAAATCCTGTCTTCTCTTCATAGGAGAAGAAAGGTTGCAACATCTTGCAACTGTAAGGTCCAATTCTAAAATGAGGCTGAATAATCATATTTTGTCCATTTCACCATTAAGAAAGTATTGCAAAAAGGAGAAACTTCATCAGAAAGTATCCAGTGCAGTTCTGTCTACAACATCCTATGGCTACCTTACTCCAAGAAATGTTGACCTGAAACCACCTTAAAAGCTTCGCTCCAGAATTATATCTCATTTTCTTTATTTCAGCCATAATCTGTGGTCTAATGTATGATTTGGTCCACCAGAATGTGAATACCTCTTTAGAGGTATTATATAGATAGCTGTATAGTTCAAACTATTAGTCTTACAATGCAAATGCTCTCACTCCTGCTTCCTTTATTCTTGAATGGAATTTTTTGCTGATTAATTCTTCTACTTTCAGACTGCATAGTCTTTAATATCTGAATAAAATAAATACACATGATGTTTGGCTTCCTTTCTTGCCTCTAAAATTAGCCTTCTAAAAATGCTTACGAACAAGAAAAGTAACTTTTATCAAAGCCAGTGGTAGCAACTTCCTTTTGTCTAGTAGCTGAATTCTGTATATCACCACATTAGATTTAATTCCTTGCTCTGGATTTTATTTATCTTTGAGCTGAGTCCTTATATTCTGATTTCAATTAAAACTTTGTATGAATCCACTGAATTGAACTAACTAGTGATTAAACCTAACTATAGGCACTAGTTATGATACTACCAATGATGCTGAAGGCATCATTTACAGAAGACATGTCCAACCCATGGCCCACAGGCCAAATTCAGTTTGGCATAGCCTGTACTGTGGCCCTCCCCCAAGCCATCATGGCAACATTTCTTCCTCACTGTGTGGCACATCCTGGTCGTGGGCACGCACTCACCATTTAGCAACAACCGAACCATTGGTGTGCAATTGCCTCTGTCTGAGCTGAAACCGGTATGCAGGGCAGTGCAAACTCAAGTCATGGCAAATAATTGCATGCATTTTGATACATAAGATAAATGCAGATCTGTGATCAGCAAAAAAATACAGAATCATAGAATCCTTAGAGTTGGAAGGGACCTTTAACAGTCAACTAATCCAACACCCCTGCAATGAAAACAGGGACATGCACAGCTTAATTAGGTTGCTAGGACTTGATCCAGCCTCACCTTGCGAACAGCTTCCAAGATTGCAAAGAAAATTAGACTTCATAGAGTCATAGAATCATAGAATCATAGAATGTATTGGTTTGGAAGGCACTTGGCCTTGTTGACCTTCATGAGGTTGGCATGGGCCCACCTCTCAAGCCTGTCCAGGTCCCTCTGGATAACATCCTTTCCCTCTGGCACATCAACTATGCCACTCAACTTGGTCTCATCTGCAAATTTACTATGGGTGCACTCTATCTCTCTGTCCGTGTCATCTACAAAGATGTTAAATAACACCAGTCCTAACGCTGATCCTTAAGGAACACCGCTCATTACCAGTCTCCACTTGAACATTGAAGCTTTAACTACTACTCTCTGAGCACGAGCATACAGCCAGTGCCTTATCCAGTGAGTGGTCCATCCACCAAATCTACTTTTCTCCAATTAGGCAACCAGGAGTGCCATTCTGTTTCCAAAGTACACAAGCTTATACTGGCAATGATTTTATGTTTACCTCCTTCCTCTTATAGTTCCTTCTCAACTCCCTGCAGGAAAACATGAAATAAACAATCCTGTTCAGTGTTCTAATCATAGAATCTTTTGAGCTGCTAGGAACCATCAATAGTCCAACTCCTGTGCAACAAACAGGGACGTCTACAGCTAGATCATGTTGCAAAGAGTCTAGTCCTGCCTGACCTTGAATGTCTTCAGGGACAGGACATTTACCACCTGTCTGGGCAACCTGTGCCACTCTCTCTTTTAGTTTGAAGCCCCTTCTCTCCCTTCTCCTATCAAAAAGGACCCTGCTAAAGAGTCTGTTCCCTTCCTTCTTGTAGCCCAGTCCCACTTTCAGTACTCTAAGGCCACTATCATGTCTCTCCATAGCCTCAATATCCTCCTCTTCTGAGGAGTCTGAACAGCCCCAGCTCTCAACCTACCCTCTTAGAGAAGGTGTTTCAGCCCTTGGATCATGTTCTTGGACCATGTTTGTTAGCATTAGATTAATTTTTATTGAACTTTATTAAAATTCATAAATACTGATTTACAAAATGAACTGCTGATACTAGGGAGTGATCTCAAGTTTTTTTTTCCTGACACAGATTTAAAAAACATAAGAGAACTTTAAGATGCATCAAGCAGCTTTGTCCAGTCTATTAAGCATGTTAGATTGCCATAAGCAGCACAACAGAATAGCTATAATAAGAAATTTGTGACACAGACCTTAACCAATGTGATAAACACACAAGATAACCTGGAGCAATAACTAGAAGTAACATTAAATGGAAATGCTCTAGCCCAAAATGCACTGTCCATAACTGATTGCCTAAAGCTTTTTCAGTTGAGAACAATATGTAGAACATATATCTGACAGAGAACCATGTTGGTAGAATATTACTTCACAGCTATGTGATCACAAGCTGCCAAGTAATTTGTAGAAATATACTGGAAGTGAGAGAGAAACATTATCTTGCCTTAAGGGCTACCAGAAAGACAGAAGAGCAATACAGACAAAGCAGTGTACATCAGGACAAAGCAACATTTTTAATTTTTGTAATCACTTAATGCACTGAATTTCTCTCATTGCCTAGTAACTTGAAGCCAGCTATCCTCTTCTTTTTCCCTTTCATCCCCTACAATTCCATGATTCTGTGATCTTGCAATAGTGAAGACAAAACAAAACAAACAAAAAACTTGTACAGGTATTCTGTGAAGTATGCTTTCCCTTTTCTTTTTCTTTTTCTTGTCTCCTTTTCTCCTATTTCTTTTCTTTTCTCCTTTTTCTTTTCTCTTTTTGCTTTCCCATTCCCATTCCCTTTCCCATTCCCTTTCCCTTTCCCTTTTCCTTTCCTTTCCTTTCCTTTCCTTTCCTTTCCTTTCCTTTCCTT
>JAPSGF010000137.1:749698-788534 GCA_035772895.1 Perdix hodgsoniae
CCTCTCCTCTCCTCTCCTCTCCTCTCCTCTCCTCTCCTCTCCATGTTCTGATGTGTTAGTGTGATGTGATGTGTGTAGTGATGTGTGGTAGTTATGTCATTCATAGTAATTATAGAAATATGAATACTGGAACCTTTTAAAGTTGAACAAATGTTATTGAACTCCTGTACCTGGAGGGTAATAATCTTCTGTAACAGTTGGCTGGGGTCAACCATTTGGAAAGTAGCTTTGCAGAAAAAGACCTGGGGGTCTTGGTGAACAAGAACGTGAGCATGGGCCAGAAATGTGTGCTTGCAGCAGAGACTAACATCTTTTCAGGCTGCAAAAAAGCAGAGTACTGCCAGCAAAGAGATCCTTCCCAACTGCTCAGTTCTGGCAAGATACTTCTAGGTGTTGTGTCCATTTCTAAGCTCCCTGCTGCTAGATGTGATCGTACTGTATTTTGTTCAGAGAATGCCTGTATAGTTGGTAAAGGGATTAAAACATCTTTCAGACAAAAGGAGGCTGATAACGCTGTGCCTGGTCAACCCGCAGGAGAGAACGTTCTGTGTTTAAATCCATGTATTAAGAAAAGGTCATAGTGGATAAAGAAAATGGAGCTAGGATCTTCTCAGTGATTCCCAATGACATAAAAAAGGTACAATGGAATGAAAGTGAAATACAGAAAAGTCTACTTAAATATATGACTCTCTTTTCCTTTTTCCTTTTTCCTTTTTCCTTTTTCCTTTTTCCTTTTTCCATTTCCTTTTCCTTTTCCTTTTCTTTTTTTTTTTTTTTTCTGTGAAGCCAGCTGAAGGCTGGAGCAGAATGTGGATGCTTCATACATGGAGATATTTAGTTGTCAACTGTACATGAACATGAGTCACCTACTGTAGCTGATGCTACATTGAACATTGGGGACTGTTCTAGATGACCTGTGAAAAGTCACATTACACCTAATTTTTAAGTTTTAAGGTTCTGTATAGGGAAATTGATTTATTTTCCTGGAAAATAAATCCTGGAAAATAATATTTATTTGATAGAAATAGACAAGAAATAAAATCACATTTTATATTGAAATCTGAGGTTCAAAAGGAAGAGTAAATAACAAGAATATAATAAGGAGTATTTCTAGATTTCTTTCTACTATATTTGAAGCCCACTTCAAGTACAATTCAGTTTATCTGCAAACAGTACTGAGCCATCTTTACTTCATTTAACTTTCTTCCCACATATCACTTTTCTTTTAAAAGTTTTAATGATGAAATAGTTATATAAACTTTGTAAAAATGTGTAAGAAATGTTTAAGTGATTTAAATTCTCAAATGCTTAAATCCGACATTTCAATATAAAATGCGAATTTATTTCTTCTCTATTTCTGTCAAAAAGCTAGTAATATAAGTTGTTCCAATTATCCTCCAGGAAAATAAATCAATTTCCCTATACAGAACCTTAAAACTTAATAATTAGGTGCAATGTGACTGTGCATGCACACATAAGTTTGGAAAGAGAACAACTATGCTACCGGCACTTCATTCTTTACAACTTTGAGTGAAATAGAGCTTAAATAAAGCTCATTAACTCAACTGAAGCCATTAATTTATATTCTCTAGGCATCTTAGCTATAGTATCAAAGAAGCTGGAATGCACATGGTTCACAGAAGCATACCTCAGGGAAGCTGGGTAACTGGTAGAATTGTCTCCAGGCTTTTAAAATTTGCATATATCTTTACTGCTCAAAGTTTTAAAATTCATATACAACTGCTTCTGATTAATCTCTTCATATTTTCTGATCCTCTCTAATAAGGACAAGAGTTGTCAACATGGGTTCCTACTGAACCCGACAAATTCAGAAAAAGTCAGAAAATTTTTGATCATACTATTCACAAGTCCTGAACCATAACAAGATTTAACGTCTTTTACTGCTATCATAATCTCTGTGAAACTGGAAAGAAAATTCAAACGGACGACAGTTTTGTCTAAAAATACAGTTTACTTCTGAATTTTCACTAGCCATCTGTTTTTATTCTATGGCTACATCTCCTTCACATTTGGTTGAATGACTCTTCCAGCTGTGTGTGACAGTATTTTCTGGAAGAAATTAGCTAACTACATGCAAGAAAAACATCAGAACACCTACTGAATCAGAAGCTTGTTACATCATTATCTGTCTATTACTTATGCAGTGGCATTTGAGACACAGAATTTACTAACATAAAATTCTATTTTACTCAATATCAAAGTCAGCATTTAGCAGAGGTATTTGTAAAAGTAAATTAATGCTTTGTAGAAAGAAAGCAGAATCAGATCCTTTGCTAATTTGATTGCTTGTTTTACTTAAAATGATTTGGCTTCTGTAAAGGTAATTGCTATTTAAAATTTTGCAATTTTCTGCTCTCTCTGAAACTGATTAATTCTCTCATGTACAGTTGTGTGTGCATTCTGTATCCATGTAAGCAGATACATGATTTCCCCCTATATTTTACAGTCTTCTATAAAACATGGAGAAAATGGGGATTTCATGTCTGTGCAAATTCACTTTCATCAGTTTTTTTTTCTGCAGTGGAATTGCCAGGTCACAGCCTGAGCCAATGGTTGAGTACTAGGTGAGAAAGCATAGCTAATCCAGGGAGCTCAGGTGCAAGGAATGCAGCCATCCCTCTTCACCATCATTTAAGGGTTAGCAGCCACAGGGATACTATATCTCTGGATGGTAACTGTCTTGTGTGTGTGATTTTGGTTTTAGTTTTGGTTTTAGTTTTAGTTTTGGTTTTAGTTTAGTTTTGGTTTTGGTTTTCCTTCATTTCCTGTTATTGCTTCATATTGTCTGAATTCTGTTTGGAGGCACTGTCATCACCTTATTTGCAATGCTTTATTGGCAAGCCAGATAGGAGCAATACTGCTTCAGTATTCATGAGGTAACATCATGATACCAGGTAGTGGACTTCTGATCTTCTGGGAACCAGCAAGTGAGAACCTAATCTTCTCAGCCTTCTCCTTGTCTCCTGTCTCCTTGTCTCCTTGTCAGCTTGCCTTTGTCACTCACTAGGGGGAACGGAGAGGGTTGGGCACACTCCCTACAGTGAAATTACTACCTTGTTTATTTTCTTTCCTAATTAAAATTAGACATACAGAAAGTATCTTCATTTGAAATGCATGTAAGTTTCTTTCATCCTACAACCAAATTTCACAAAACTTTTCATATGCTTCGTATGAAGTTTTGCTTCATTTCTACTGTACCTGATAACTTTGAAATTTGCTTTTGGATAGGAAAAAAATAAATAAAACATCAGCAATGCCTTTGCTGTTGTTAAATAATTGATAATTTTAAAACTGAGAGTAACTTGATTTGTCCTTCCTGAGTATTAACTGAGTTTTATAAAACTAAGAATTCACTCAAATAATGCAAAAGTACACTTTGAGTACTTTAAGTCCTGAAGCACTGAAGACTTTATTTTGAGGGGTTTTTTTTGTTTGTTTGTTTGTTTTTTGTCTTGTGCCTTCAGCTTACTCACTGTCCTGATTTGAGTTGCTGGGGCATATTAATGAGGTGCACTAATTTAAAACACTTTGAAACAGTAATAGAAGCATCACAGGAACAACAATTTTCTTGTTTCATGGAGCCGATGTTCTACTGTGTTCTTTCATATTTCATTTCAGTTATGTCTATGAAAGATATCATCAGACTTACGTTCTTAATCTTTTCCCTTTAATTTCAGTGTTATTCTGAATGATTGATACTTAATTTGATAAAGTTGCACTTTGCGTCTTATGTCCTGATTCTCTTAGTATTCTATTTACTAGTTCACCCTCCTATTCATAATAATAGCATAAAACTGAATTCTGAAGAAATATAATAGGAAATATAATCCTCTAGAGACTAACTGCTTTTCAGAAAATAACAATGCAGGTATCTTGTATTAAGTAGGGGTAGTTCAAGTACGGATAATTTTTCTTTTCTTCTTTTCTTTTTTTTCCCAATAGATGGTTTAAATCTGTAGCATCCTTAATATTGAAGCTTCATGTAGCTGTAAAACGTACTTCTACAAATTTTTTATATGCTTAATTATTTTCTCTTAAAAGGATTTCCAAATACATGAAAAGTAGAAGAGAAAGTTCCTATTCAGAGATTTTATAACGAAAAGGGAATGTAGTAGTAACTTTTTCAAAGAAGAGTTTATGCCAGCTGAAACACTTAATCCTCTTTAATTTCCTGCTTTCTATGAAGCAATTAAGTTGATATCATTGAATCATAGAATCACTCAGATTGGAAAAGGCCTTAAAGATCATTGAATCCAACCATGACCTAAGCATACTACCCTAACTAACAACCCTACTCTAAGTCATGTTCCCATGCACCACATCCAAATGGTTTTTAAACAAATCCAGGGATGGTTATGCAACCACATCCCCGGGGAGCCTATTCCAGTGCTTAACAACCCTTTCTGTAAAGAAGTTTGTCTTAATATTCAACCTAAACTTACCCTGGCAAAACTTAAGGCCATTCCCCTCATCCTGTCACCTGCCCCCAGTGAGAAGAGGCCAACCCCACTCTTGCTGTAAGCACCTTTCAGATATTGGAAGAGAGCAGTAAGATCTCCCTTAGCCTCCTTTTCCGCAGACTGAACAGCCCCAATTCCTTCAGCCTCTCCTTGTAGGGCATATTCTCCAAGCCCTTCACAAGCTGTGTTGCTCTTCTTTGGGCCCGCTCCAGCACCTCAGTGTCCTTTCTGTACTGAGGTGCCCCAAACTGAACATAGCACTCGAGGTGAGGCCTCACCAATGCCGAGTACAGGGGCAGGATGACTTCCCTAGTCCTGCTTGCCACGCCATTCCTGATACCAGCCAGGATGCCATTGGCCTTCTTGGCCACCTGGGTATGCTGCTGGCTTATATTCAGCCTCATATTCACAATCTATCATTTGCAAATCTGTGCTGATGGGGCCAGATCCCCTGGTTTATCTTTGATCCATGATGGCTCCTGAGATGATCTGTTCTATAACCTTCCTGGGTGCTGAGGTGTGACTGATTGGTCTGTAGCTACCACGATCATCTTTCTGGCCCTTTTTGAAGATGGGTGTCACATTTGCTGGTCTCCAGTCTGCTGGGACATCCCCAGTTAGCCAGGACTGCCAAAGGATAATGGAGAGTGGCTTGGCAACAACATCTGCCAACTCCCTCAGCACTCTAGGGTGCAATCCATCCAGCCTCGTGGACTTGTGAGCATTCAGCTTTTGGAGCAGGTCCAAATCCTTCTCACCATGGATTATGTAGGGCCTATTCTGTTCCCCATCACTATCTACCAGTGCAGGAGGCTGTGTCCCCAGGGATTAACAAGTCTTACTATTAAAGACTGAGGCAAAGAAGGCATTTAGTACCTCAACCTTACCCTGATCCTTGGTAACCAAGTTGCTTTTGGCATCCAACAAGGGACAGAGATTCTCCCTAGACTTCCTCTTGCTGTTGATGTATTTATAAAAATATTTATTGTTTTCCTTTACCTTAGTGGCCGAGTTGACTTCTTGCTGAGTTTTGGCTTTTCTAATTTTCTCCCTGCACAGCTTCACTACATACCTGTAATCTTTATAAGAAGTTCACCCAGTCTTCCAGAGACCATAAGCTTTCCTTTTGTTCTTGACATCCAGCCAAAGGTCTCTGTTCAGCCAGTCTGGTCTCCTAGCCTGTCAGCTTGTTTTCCGTGACTTGGGGATGATCAGCTCTTGTACCTTTAAAATAACTTCTTTAAAGTATTCCCAGCCTTTCTGTGTACCCACACTCTCCAAAACTACTTCCCAAGGGACCCTCTCAAACATGGTCCTAAAGAGGTTAAAGTCTGTCCTCTGGAAGTGCAAGGTGGAAGTTCTTCTGACTCCCCTCTATGGTTCAACAAGGATTGAGAAATCTAGTATCTCATGATCACTATGCCCCAGATGGCCTCCAACCCACAAGACCTTCTCTATTAACAAGCAGCATGTCCATTTGCTCCCCCTCCTTGGCTAAGTATGATATGCACTTAAGCGTCACTTTTTGTGGTATTTCACCCTAAAACACAAAAAGGTCCCTGTTTTACTTTGTCGAAGTAGAGGAAAACATTTTAACAAATAAACTCAAGAATCACTGTGACAGTGTTTTTTGATGGCTTGAAAGTGCATTCGCTATAGAGAAATTGCTTTATAATGAAGGGTGATAGTAGGAGGAGAGAATTGAAGGCCAAAAAACTAGATTCTTCCACTGAGGAGATAAGAAGTTAAGCTGAAACACTGGTAATGAGAATGTAATAAATACTGCAATAATAATATATAATATTATATATAGACCGCAGATTATTTGAATGATTCCAAGGCACTTCTGTGCATACTTTTCTTCTAACTGTTAAGTGGAAGAAGGCTTTTAATTTGAGTAGTGTGGTGTCTTTCCTGAGTAACTTTTAATGACATTTAAAGGGGTGGGGTAAATATTCTTTTTTTCTTAAAAACTACTCACCATCAAAGATGGATGTGCTTACCTCAAGGGCATATATTATTTTCAGACATTAAAATGTGTCCCAGTATTCATTTAAGTGCTAAGTGGAAAATGAAAGCAAACTAAAACAGAAAGTTTCACACCATACCAAAGAAGTCTTCCTCAAATTGCGTCAATTTTTACAACAATATGTAATTACACTGTATATGTGATTTTGTGATTGAGCCCAATATGATATGTGACTATTCTAATTCTCACTGATAAATATTGCTCGTTCTGCAGTTCTTGCACACCATGTGACCATGATTCCAAGCAGCAGTGAATGGACTTCTAAAGGCCTAACCTATCATGAAATATAATTCAGTTATTCATTATCTATGTTGAAGTTAAACCCAAATCTCGAAGGAGGTTAAGACCCCACCATGCATATTTCTAGTTATAGTTTTAATGTCTGAAAATGCATGTCAAAAAGAGAATAATGAGATCATGGTATACTGTGAATTGATTTCTTTGAGATCATATAGCAAGTTACCGATGAGTTAAATTGTTAGGAGCTCAAATCTAGTGAATTGTAGGTCAGTAATTTGTTCATTAGAGAACACTGAATTTTGTTTTAAGCTTTTTGATATGTTTCACAAGGAAAGAGCTGCAGATGTTCTTAGGAAAAAAATATTACCTCTGTATTATTTGCTTCCAATGACATTACAAAAGATGTGTCTCTAAACCCCAGACTTTGGATTAAAAGGAGAAACTATCCCACCATTAACAATCATTCTTAAATATTTTGAACTTTGTTATTCTTCTGAAACTCCTTGTTCATTAGAGCAGTGACAGTTATAGGTAAACTCATAAACCAGTGTGATACAAAAGACAGAGATATTCAGCATCTGCATAAAGACTTACTTATTGAATCACCCAACATTAACTATTAAAAGAAATTCCTCCTCTGAGTACTATGAAAAACTGAGCTAATGGTGAATTCTACCACTTGATGGCTAATGTGTTTTCTTTTTTCCTTCTTTCTGTCTCCTAGGTTGAAAAATAAAAATAGTTTTGAATTCATAGACCAACAAATATGAAACAAAGTGCAGTATGATAGAATACACATACAAGAATAGTAGTTTTTATGGACTTAGAGCAGATCCTTAGAGGAGGTGGGCTGACTTTCTGAATGTGTCTGGCTCCAGGTAAGAGAAATAAAAGCTGAATACAAATATACAAATATACAAATATAATATAGTATAACACAATAGTACAGCTCACAATAAATTAATAGGTTTGATATCTGGATAGCGTTCTTCACCAGAGAGTGATCAGGTACCAGAACAGGCTCCTCAGGGAAGTGGTCGCAACACTAAACTTGACAGAATTCAAGAAGTGTCTCAACAATACTTTTTGTCATGGTCTAATTTTTGGGTGGTACCTTCCAACTTCAGATATTTTATGATTCTGTGAGAATACTGTTGGCATTCTATCAATTGTCAGATAAGGAAATTTGATTTATTGCAAGAACAAGTGTTCACTTTCCTACTTCAGAGAAGATCTAATTTCTAGCAGTTTAACAGTTGATGTAGATTATTTGCAATAGATAAGCAATATGGTACAGAGGAAGGTATAGAAATCTTCTCTTTGATTCAGTCTTGACATTTTCTGACTGGACTTTGTTTGCTCACTTTATCTCTTTCCTGATTTATCAACCAATCTGTTATTTAATTTGTATATTGCAAGTTCTGTCACATTCAGTATATTAAGACATAGCAATAAATCCCACTTAATTTCAAATCTATCTTGCCTATGGTGATAATTATTTATTTGGTTTGTTTTAGAGCATGTCTCCTCTTTGACCTTATTCTCAGTGGGAAAAAAAAAAGAATTTATGATAAACTGATAAAAAATGTACAGACGTGCAAGCTTTCAGGCAGAGTTCTGATTTTTATCATTAAGCAGCTTCTAACTGATTAGTGTAATCGTATTGCCCATTATTTGACTTTTGTATTTATTTTGCAATCTACGTCATATTATTTTACACCATTTCTTGCTTAAGATTTCATGAAAACCTTGTGATTTTTGTCTTGATTGTCTTTGCATTAACTATGCTTTATATACAGGAAGTTTATATGTAGAAGTAAAGTATAGTCTCTTGCTTCACCAGAATTTTATTTTATAAAAGAGTAGTTCCTTAAACTCAGGAACACTCTTAAGACAGTAGAATATTTTGAATTTACAGTTGTGGTAGGGGAGGGGAATATACTTTAATATATCTTTAATATGTTATTAAATTGTTCTAAAATGATTTCTTTAAAAAACACTTAGTTCTGCATCTGCATTCCTTACTTCATTGCTGAAACTCATAAGATATGTGAATTTCACTGAACTTTTTAATATTGTATGTCTACATGTTCTTAGAGACTTATCACTGTGCAAGTTATGAGTATCAGTTCTGCTGTTAAACTTGATAAAATATGGAAAGCGTTTGAGAACAGAAACTCAAGGACTGATTTCCTCATGCTTCCTGAAACTGTCATACTTTCTAGTCACCATTCCCTATTTTGTTAACTCAGCAGAATTTTCTTCATTCTTTCTGAAATCTGACTTCAGTTTCTGTACTGAACTTGATTTATTTTCTTCATAATGGGAAATTTTCCTCTGGAGTGATGAATAGAGCTTCTTATATGAATCTAACTAACATAGATCTGAAGGTGATGGCATCTTTTACGAGAAGAAGGCATTGGTACAGTCTCTTTCAGCTGCTCTCCTGAGGCTAAACATTCAAATAGTTCTTAATGAAAGAAGTATTAGATATTCTGGCTAAATTTCTTTCAGCAAGTCCTGCAGAAGGAAGATGAGACACTCAACGTGGATGGGGACGAACTATCTTTAAAAACATTTTTATTATCAATAAGAGAAAGACGCCTCTCAGCTGATGTACTCAGGTCAAATTTTCAAAAATCTATATTGCGACACTGGACCCTGTACATAGGGCTAGGCATTTGCAGTGAGCTATGAAGAGTTCAAAGAACAACTTATCAGAGAAACAACTTATCAAAAGAATTGTGTGATACATCTCTGAAATTAATATCTACAAATTGATACTGGAAGGAATAAAAGGGAAAAATCAAGTAACATTTACTGTATTACCTTAGATTTACTTCATTTATTTTCTGGGCAGCCCCAGTCAGAAGCAAGTTATAATCTTCCCCTAAAAAGTTTCAGGTTCTAACAAAAATTGTCATGAATGTATAGAAATACATATTCCTGTAGAATAAAATGATGTAAAGGTTGTGTCCGTGCTGCCAAAAATACAGCTGAAAGGAAAATCCAGCAAAAGTTTGTCATTCAGCTGTATACCAAGAGGGCAATTATAAATCATCTTGTAAATGCTGTGAACTTAAAAAGAAAATTCAGAAGTCTTATACATCATTTAACAATGATGTATAAGACTTCTAACATAAAATATCTCAAAATTCAATGTTTCTTTTGTGTGAAAAGACCATGCAGACATAATAATCTCTATGGAAGAAGTAAAATCATAAGCAAGCTGTGCATTTATCAAATTTCTTTCATCCAAAGATCTACACTGCTTTACTGCTTTTTAAATATTAACTAATTAAACACACTAAGTTCCCTTCTGCTACAGACAACAAAAGCAGTTGTCCCTCATAAGTGTCTTTAATTCATTGCTATTAATGGCATTGGGATTTTAGAACTGAAAAATTTATTGTAATTAATATTACTCCAGGAAACTAATCTTTCATATTTTCATGTTTTTCTTGTTTTCTCTTGTTTTGGTTGTTTGCAACCACTCCTTCTAAACCAATAACATATAATTTATGAAAGCATCTCACACAGTTCCATTGTCTAATGGAAAGCTGCATTAGCTCTGTTTAGACATCCTGCAAGTTTCTGTACTGAGGAACTTGATCTAAGCAGGTTGAAAAATCTGTTTCTTGTCCTTGGCCTGTGTCATACACTTCCTGTACATTCCCTTTCTGTCTGTTATGTTCTTTGACAGCAGTGGAACACCATAGGTTTCATCAGACCGTCTTTGGCATTCACACTAAAAATGAACATCACTTAGGTACTTCTAGTGGCTGTTCTGGATTATTTTGAATTTCACTACATGCAATGAACTCACTTTACACTAAGAAACAGAGAAGATGCATAGATGATCAGTCAGCATAGTCATGCTATGTCCCTGCCACTCTTTTCTCACAATCTGACAGCTGATGAACATGATCAACGAAAATGTTCAGGATATTTTTGCCAAATGTTCAGACTTGTCACAGAATCAGAGTAGAGATATTGACTTCAGAATCTATTATTTCCATGTCATTCCACAAATATATTTCTTAATATCACTTTTCACACTTGTGTTTCAAATAAATGAATAAATATTATAGTTAATTCTCGTTGATTTTCCTGTTAAGTACAATAAATCCTTCCAAGCTAATTTTCTATTTTAATTAAGAAAGAAAAAAATATGGTAGAGCTACTTCTGATTTCATGTGAAATCAAGGGCATTTTCCTCTCTCTTTTAACAAATCTAACAAATACAACATGGGAAGAAGGACTTGATGAAACATATAGAAGAGTGGGCAAAAAGGTAAAAGTCTAAGTTTTCAACCTTAATATGTATGCCTATAGAGATTTGTTTATTATGTGTATGGGTATGTGCATTAACACACACTAACATATTTACATGCAGAATTCATAGAATTAGACAGTTGTATATGCATTCATAAATTTATCCAAATATGTAATATTAAAAAAATTCAGTGAACAAGAGAGGGAAAGAGACTCAAGTATCCAATAATGTCAAGTTGATCATAGGATTTCCTGAACCATCACAACTATCTTTCAGAAATGGATCTGCCTGCTCACTAGAGTAAATGGTTCCCATCTTTATTTTCTTTTTTTTTTTTTTTTCTTTCTTTCTTTTTTTTTCTTTAAGTGGAATTTTCATTCTGGAGCTTTCATTCAGAGCTTTTTAAAAGCTCTGAAAAAAAGTAGGTTCATTTATTGATTGACTTAAAGAAACAGACATTTTTCTTGCCAGGCTATGTTACAAATTTTTTAGCTGTACAAATAAGATTGTATAATAGCCTCCCTTTACCATGTAACATGGATCACAACAAAACATATCACAGAATCACAGAATTATCAAGGTTGGAAAAGACCTAAAAGATCATCCAGTCCAACCATCACCAATACTCCCCAGCTAAATCATATCCCTCAACACAACATCCAAACATCTCTTGAACACATCCATGTTCGGTGACTCCACCACCTCCTTGGGCAGTGCATTCCAGTGCCTGACCACCCTTTCCGAGAAAATGAATATGAAGCAATTGCTTCTTAAGGGAAAAACAACAACACAAACAAACAACAACAACAACAACAAACAATGAAGAAACCTTATTACAAGAATGTTATACATTAAAAATAAATCTGATATTATATTAAATATATTAAAAGTATATTAATTTAAGAAACATGGAAGAGACTGTGTATTTTCACCTAGAATTTAATCTGGTTATTTTTCATGATTTTTCTGTCTTCATTAGAAAGAATAACTAAGGGAAAATGTGATGATCAGGCTTAAAGTCATGATAAACACCTAGATGAGCACTGAGTTTGTGCATTGTAAGGAAAATCAATTAAATACAGGTTCATTTTTGCATAAGAATAGAAAGTGGCCCCTTTAAAATAACTGCAAATATTACTTAATCATTCTTGGAAAAGCAAAGACATATTTCTGTAAACTATTAATGTATATTAATGCTCAAATAATTCAAGGTGAGGTAAAGAAAATCTCTGGTTCCATCCCAGACTCAGATACATTAAACATTATATAGCAGTATAAAATAAAGTTGTATTACAAGATTTATACCTATTTCAAAGCTTTTGATTATTCTTCTAAAATACTTTGTCTGATCTTTATGTTGGTCTGGTTACATTCTGTGAATATTTAATACAATTGTTTTTGTTTTCTTCTAATAAAGATAAATCATCTATATTTTTACTTAAGACCTAGAAGCTACTTTAAATATCAAGCTGTTTTTGCCAAGTCATTGCCATAGGCAAGAAGGCAAGAAAGAGCGCATCTGTGCTCCAGTAATGGGAAAGGATACAACAAGCAAGACTTCATAAAGCTATGCTTTTTTTTTTTTTTTTTTTTTTTTCAGAATTTGCATGATATTTGCCTACAAAACATGTCAGCATTTGCTGGAATTTATTTTTCTAGAAGTGAGAAGTTATTACAAAATGATTTTTTAAAAAATCGATCAAAGAATGCATGCTTTAAATGAAAAAAATGTGTTGTTGGATTCCATGATGGCATTATTTTTCTTGAAGACTAAAGATGGAGAGTTGTCCCTGAGTTACTCCTGGGTTTCTTCCAAGAAAGGATCAACATGTCAGACTGGCATCAATGCCACATTTTCCTGACACACAGTAATTTACTTGCAAATGAAAGAAGAAATAATTCGTATGATAATTGATAGCTGATTAGTCTTCAGTTTGGATGTATTCCCTCAGGATTCTGAGGAACTTTGGTTCCTTTGAAATATCTACCAATAAGGAATTAAAACGGTCAGCAAAAATGTACTTCCATCATTCAGAATCTTTATTCTAATATCCTAGACCTTCAAACTGAGCTGTATGGTAGAGGATTCTACACTCAAGTGCAGAGTAGAACAGTGTAAATAAGTAACTGTAAAACAGTTGTAAATAAAACTGGCAATTGTAGAACTTCTGAAACTACCCACAATATCATCTTGTACTGTAAATTTCATTATGTCAGTTACAAGTTAGTCTTAGTTAAAGCATCGAACAAGATGGCTCAGAAAAATTTGATCTTGTAGTGATAGACATTTCTCTCTTACAGATTATCTATATTTAAAGTAAGTATAATAACTACACAATTAGAAATGTTATGCCTGTTGTTTAAAGTTAATAAAATTGCATTAATAAATCTTAGTTTATGAACACTTGCATCACAAAAAATTTAATCAGTGAAAAGGCTTTCTGTATGGAAGCTCTGCCTGCAGAAGATCTCTTGGACTGAACAAAGGGAGCAAGCATTAGAAAAAAAAGGATTATTTATGTTTTATGTATTTATTTTTGCATACACTAACATGCATGTAAGGTTGAATACTATATACAAATTTTGATCTTACTAAAGACTACAGAATCTGAACTGCAGGTTCACTGCCTTGAAAATGTTGCAGTGAAACACACTTCTTTTTGTTTTGACATCACTTAGGATCTAGACGATAAACAACTGCTATAATTCTGTTTTTTTGTTTTCTGTTTGATCTCTGACATAACCAAGGCCTAATGAGCTTCCTGACTGAATTTGTGAGTCCTACTGCTGGTGCTAGATTAAAGCATGTTTTAGCTAAATATTCAGGCTTGCTATTATTCTCCCATCAATAGAGGAGCCATCAGAATTCTTGAGATCTTGTTGCAATGGCTCAGAAAACTCAATTGACTTCATATCTAGTCTGAATTCAACAGAAATAACAATACTGAAGGAAACTAGTTTTACTTGTCAGAAATATGTTTGTCCTTATTATCAGAATTATCCATATCTGGATTTACTACTTTTTCTTTGCTAAAAAATGAAACCAGTATTATATTATGATATGTTAGATTATGCCATATTAATTATATTATATTATATTATATTATATTATATTATATTATATTATATTATATTAAAACTGATAGTCCTGATTATGTCCTTAATAATTAAAATGCCCAAAGTGAGATTAAATAAATTCCCATTGTCTACATATAAGGAGGAAGGTACCAATTGCATTATTATTAGAATGTACATAGAATAAGGATATGTAATTTAAAACACATTAGCAGCTCAATATTTTCCAATCTCATTGAGCTTTCTGCTTATGGAAGTGTATTGTGTAATATCCTCTTTCATTTCCTTATGCTCTGAATGACATGGCAAATCTTAGGAGTATTTTAAGGTGAGTCTTATCTGCTAAGTAAAAAAATGAGAATAGAATCAAGTTCTTTTATAAGTAGTTAAGTAACACCGTGATAGAATGCGACAGTTAAAAAAGATGCTTCGCTGTTTGAAAAAAAAAAAAAAAAGTAAGCTTTCAGCTGTTTAGACTAAACTAGTTTTAAGATTTTAAGATACAGGGTATGTAAATTAGATAAGCTTATTGAGGTCCTAATACTCAGGAAAAATCAGGGAATCTGAATCTTTTGCTGTAAACCGCTTAGATCTTTTTTTTTTCTTTTTTTTTTTTTAGCATTTATCTTCCCATTGCTTGATATGTAGGAGAAACCTACATATCTGCTCCTTTGAAATGTTATTTTTGTCTGCTTAAAACAAAAAAAAAAAATATGACTACAGTGCAGTACAGTAACTTTCACTGATGTCTTCAGTGAATAAGAGTTTTTCTTAGTTTCAAAGTCAACCAGATTTAAACATCTCAATCTCATTGAGGCTTAGAATGTATATATTCAGTTCAAAGAGAGCAGGAAGTCTGCAGCAAGGAAAGATAGAAGTCGCAGAATTTTTCTAGTTCAGTCCAAAGGTTCAATAACAAGACAGAAGAACACAAATATGCATTTTGATTCATTTGGAACATTTTGAAAGAAATAACCTGAGATTGTATATTTCTGCTTCTAAAGGTATAAGTATTAGATTTGAAGTGGAATTCACAAAAAAATAAAAATGTTAAAAAATCACATGATGGAAGATAATAAAAACAGTAACCAGGAAAGTTATCCCTACTTAGGTCTGCATGTGAACAGGGACCAAATTCAGATTTTTGGCAGAACCTAAATGAATCTTACTTCATGCAAAATTCTAGTCATTTATTATGGATGACTAAGAGGTTTAAGATCATCCTTTAACTTCACTGGACTCCGTGAACACAGAATAAGCACTGATATTTATAGGAGATTTTTTTCACATTCTTCCTTTGTGATGGTTTCATCATCGTGGGCAGCTAGTCACCACAGCAATTCTTTCACTATCTCTTCTCAAAGGAAAAGTGGGAGGAAATATGAAAAAGAGCTCATGGGTTGAAGGACAGGAAGATCACTTACCAGTTATCATCATGGGCAAAGCAGTGTCAACACAAGGGACACTAATGTAATCTACTGCCTATTTCTAATAGAATAGAGCACTGAGAAACTAAGAACACATTTTTCCAAACCACCTTCTTCTCCCCGAGTGATGCAGAGGAATGTAAAATGGAGGCTGCAGTCAGTCTGTAATACTTTTTTCTCTACCACTACCTTGTGGTCATTCTCCTCCCTTTCTCTATCATGGAGTCCCCTCCACAAGATGCAGTTCTTGCTGAACTGATCATACATGGGCTTCCCACTGACTGCATTGGTTCAGGAACTACTCCAATATATGTCCATACCACGCGATGTAGTCCTTCAGGAATAGACTCTCCAGCATGGATCTCCATGGGCAGCAGCTCCCACAGACCTTCACTGCAGTTTCCTCTCTATGGCCATAGCTCTGGCCTGAGACTCGGCACTGTGGGGGCTTTCCATGACTTGCAGCCACCTTCAGCTTTTGTCTACTACTGCACTATGGGCTCTTCCTGGGCTGCACATGGAGATTTGCTCCACATAGTACCACTCCATGGACTTCAGGGGTAGAGTGCTCCACTATGACCCTGTCCTCTGGCTGTAAGGAGTCTATACTAAGTGTCTGGAGCATGTCCTGATGGTGTCTGCGGGGCTGTTTCTCAACATTCTTTCACTCCTCTCTCCCAGTTACTGTTGCCCAGTAATTTTTCTCCTTTAAAATATACCTTCTCAGAGATACAGCAAGTGTTGCTCAGTAGCTCAGATCTGGCCAACTGCGTGAGTATTTAGGAGTTTGTTGGAACTGGTTCTGATCTGACATGGGTTAGATTCCCACAGTCTATTCCTGTAGTCTCACTCTGTTAACTAAACCTTGCCATGTAAACCAAATACATCCTTGTACTAATATATTATTTGAAGAAAGCAGGCTCTTAAAGATATTTTTTCTCTTTCCTTTCACTTACATTCAACATGAAATCAATATCTCACTCACAAACAACCTCAAATGTCATTGTTCTTTTTTTCAGTTGTAAAAAATGTCATTATTAAAATGAAGTGCAAAAATTCTGAATTTTTATATATTTTTATGAATTATAGCCTTTCTTTTTGTCCCAACATTTATCCTTCCATTTAACTGTATGTAAGTATTGCTAAGCAACATTGAGTAGATGCTGTTTTTAGAAACTTCTGCTTATACAACAGCTATCCCTTAATATTAATCATGCAAATTATAATGACGTTCTTCAATATAATTCAAATTTTAGGCTGTTAATGACCTTTATAGATATTTTTGTGTCAGCAGCAATCATCTATGCATCAAGTTCAACTGTATCTGCTTAAATAAAATTTATAAGATCTTGCCATTTAAATCAACATGAAATCATCAATTGTAACTCCGCTAATATCAGTCTAACATTATAGTGCTATGGCAATTAGTTCCCTCTTGCTATTGCTGGCAGGTCTAAGCAGCACAAAAATTATTGAGACAGATGTACAAGTAATCAGTTATGTCACTTTATTGATGCATTCTTGATTATCCCTTAATGAGGCAGAATTTCTGAAGAGGCAGTACTTGTCCCTAATGAACATTTCTTCAGATGGCAGATTTGTTTGGCATACCCACCTGCTTTCCTTACACTACCTGTTTAATTATTATTTACAGATGGAAAAGCAACAAGAGCATATCAAAGATCACACTTTTTCCTTAAAATTGAAAGAGACCTTGTGAGATTCTGAGATGGGGGAGATTTTGAATAGATGTTGAGAGGAAATTCTTTACTTGAAGAACGGTGAGGAACTGGAATATGTAGCTGTATGGGAGCTGCTGAATCACAGCCTGAACCTTTGATTAGTTATCTGAGGCAAGCAGTATGTCAGCCCTGGGAGCACAGGTGAAAGCAGTTCACCTGTGCTGCAGGAAGGGGTGGAGCCAGGCTCCACCTCTCCAGCCCCATTTAAGTGCTGACTGCCAGGGAGGAAGGATCTCTGCTGAGAGATCCACTCCTTTGGAGACCTTTACTGCGAGCCCTCTGCACGGGTAAGCGTTCCACCTATTTTCTCTTTGTCTTTGTTACCCTTGTGCCTAACTCTTTTTTGGGTTATTTTTGATTATACATCTATTTGACTGTACTTTTCAATTATATTATTTTTTCCTTGATTGTACAGTAGCCCAGAGAAATTGTGGATGACCCATTCACAGAAGTATTCAAGGCCATGTTGGATGAGGCCTTGGAGAACATGATAAACGTGGGCATTCCTGCCCAAGGGAGAGGGGTTTAAACTAGGTGATCTTGAAGATCCCTTTTGACTCAAGATATTCTATGAGTCTATTGTTACAATTCAATGTGAGCCAGGTCTTAAACCAGATTAGAAAGAAAATGGGGCAAAAAATAAAATATCGGAGTTTTACACAAATTAGTGAATCTAATGTAAATATGTGGTCATTCAAATGCCTAAGTTAACTAACCTTTTGTTTGTTTTTTTCTCTCTTTTCTTCAACTCAAAAGCTGAAGTACAACAAAATTAACTCAAAAAATATCAACTTTCTCAGTGGAACCAGAATTTTTTGAAAAAAAAAATGGCATATTTAGAGCAGTGAATATTAAATGCTGAAGGAAGAACAAGGTTCTTTCCTCTTCTTCCTGTTTCCTAACACATGTTTATTGGTCGTTGTGGAGAGAATCAAGTTTTCCTCCCCAGAAAATCTGAGCTACCTGGATATAACCAGGTGTAATCAGAAAGCCTAGTAATCATATAACTAAGGCTTTATTCTCAAGAAAATGTCAACAGTTTACAGGCTGGTTCTGTGATTAATGGGGTGGGGGGACCCACTGGCCCAAATCCCAGGAAAGGGAAAAGGGAAAAGGGGGAAAGGGTAAGGAGATGGGCCTAAAGGCAAAACAGCAGCAACAATCTGAGGAGGAAAGCTAATTTACTAAAAAGATGGCAGAATGCAAGATAACACACTGTAATACAATATAATCCAAAATAAGACAGTTGGAGGCAATAAATCAAATAAAATAAGAGAGTGTCTGAAAAACCAAAGGCCTTACTCTAAAGCTGAGGCAAGATGTCTAGCCAGGCTGAGCAAAAGGGAAAAGAGAGAAAGTCTGGTGATACGCAAACAGTTTTATCTTTCCCTCTGAGTGGAAAACAGAAACAGAACAATGCAAAGTCATCTAGGATATGTAGTATGTAAGATTTGCTCATCACTTCCATGAGACCTGGAGATCACTCAGGCTCTTTCTAAGAAGTACCCCAAAGACCCACGCAATTGAAATGATCAGGGACAACAGCTACTGCATTCAGAAGAGAGGTATTACCTCACCATTTCATGTTGGTAGGCCAGAGTGCATGCATATAACTATATATCTGTTTATCCAAAAAGGAAAGAACAGGTAAATACCACAGATTAGGCAGACTACCTGGGACAAAAAGTCAAGTTTTAGTATCATCTGCAGTTCTTATTTCAGCAGATGGTAGTATTCTACTACCATAGTATTAAAAAATGTAGAGTACAGAGTGTGGCAGATAACAGATCCTCAAATACTTGGGTGATTTTTCGCATTTGTTAAGGGAAATTTAGAAGATTTGATTATGGTCTTTCCGTGGTCAGAGAGATGGAGAAGTACTCCATGAACTGCATCAAAAGAAATGTAACTAGCTGGTTGAAAAAGGTGATCCTCTCCCCGTGCTCTGCTCTTGTGAGACCTTTTTAGAAGCATCATTTACTTCTCTCTTTTCAATTCATTGGTCTAACATGTTCTCCTGACTATAAACAAATCAAGATTAATATTCAATAAGGTCCATGGAGTATAAACAATTTTACTTGACACACTGCAGGCAGACGATATGAGTAGTTATGCTTGCACTATTTCTATGGAATTTTGTACTCAGAAGTAATAAATTCATGGAACTAAGTGCTAAATAAGAAAGAAGCTTTTTCAAAGACCTTCTTCAGACACAAAGTGGGAAACAATTGTATTGAGATAATTAATTCTAAACAAAACTCCATGAGCTGTCTTGGGATCTCCTTTTACTTTACCTTGTCCCCTGGATATATTATGCCTGTTTTGCAAAGAAAATAATTATCCAGTACTCTAAAAAAAAATATTTTGTTTGATGATTCAAATAAATATTTTGTGGTTGATGATTCAGCGAGCATTAGCTAGCCTTCTTAGATAGAAATGTCAAGATTCTTACAATTTTACATTTTTTTTATTCCACTGATTGACTGCTTTCTTTTAATGATTGCTTTCATACATCAAAACTTTCTAGGAGTATATAGAAATGTATTAAATTGCTATTTTGTTTACACTTTGGAAAAACAAATGAACAAAAACTCTAGAATGCACTACTTAATTGGAATATCAACTCCAGTAACCAAGTCAAAACTAGAAAATGTTTCAGATCTAATCTAATAATATATATATATATATATATATAATTAAAAAGAAAAACCACTACATCCAACATTATCCTGTTATTGTACAGGAACAAGACTTTAAAAGGAGTCATACACTGCCCTGATATCATACTGGAATGATAGACAATAGACTCATAGAATATCTCGAGTCGAAAGGGATCTACAATTATCAATCAATCTATCTTTATACATGTAAATACATATATATAAATAATGGTTTTTATTCCCTATATTATTCCCTATAATATTTATATTAATATATGATAATAAACACTATTCAACCCTTGTGAACAATCAAACATTATCAAATAGCATTACTGTGCTCTTTGTATCTGTTGTAGCTTCCATGGAACTAAATAGGATGTTTTACTTTCAGAGTGACCTATGTAAAATCTCTGAGAATTATTTGTATCCAGAAAGCTAAGCTAACTTTCCACGTTGAGGAGACACATGGTAAAAACACGCTAGATAAGGTAGACTGGACTCTCATCTCTGTTTAGAGCAGGAAAAGTGTTCCCATTGCCCTCAAAGTGCCTCTAAGCAACAGGTATGAAGCTTTGGGGATGGAAAGAGGAGTGGTGTAGATAATGGTTCAGATCTGGGAAGAAATAACTACACTGAGTTTGTCCAACCAAGGACTGTAGTTTGAATCAATGCCGTGAGAAAAAGGCAAAGGATGTTAATAACAGGGGACTCGTCACTGAGAGGCACTGAGACATGTATTTGCAGCCCAGATTATCTCTCTAGAGTGGTTAGCTGCCTGCCAGAGGCCTGCATTTGGATATCAAGAAGAGGGTCTGATAGAACTGAAGGACTACTATATGCCCCCATTCTTTCAAGTTGGGTCACAGGAGGTTGCAACAGAAAAAATTATAAAATTTTTAAAAAGACTTTGTGTCTCTTGGGAGGGTCCACCCCTGTAGTGGATCGGGTATAAGTACTGGTCTCCTTGATTTTCCCAGTTGACAACAGAGATTTGGGTAGAAGAAAGAGAAATGATCAGTTGAACAAATGGCTGCATGGGCAACCTGATTTAGACATGATGTAGTGCCCGATTTAGTGGTTGGAAACACTGCCTATGGCAGGACTGTTGAAACTAGATTATCTTTAAGATCCCTTCCAACCCAATCCATTCTATGATTCTATGTCTTTACATCCTGCTACAAAATGTGGAGCTATACATAATACTGATAATAGGCAAAAAGATCCAGATGGCCCTACTTGGCAGGAGGATTTGATCAAATGATCTCCAGAGGTCCCTTCCGGACTCAGCCACTCTGTCATTCTTTGAAACAACTTTTATTTTTCATTTTTTGGAAAAACAAAAACTAAACAAACAAAAAAACATAACATCTGATTTATTTTTCTCTAAAAGCCTATTCAATCATAATTATGCCATTGCTATTGAGGTTTTAATGGATTATTTCCTGTTTATTTCATGTATTAAAATGTGCCACCACAATAATTTTATTTTATACAGATGCAGAAGTTAAGAGAGGATATATACAAAGATTTAAGGAAGGAATTATCAATCACATTCCAGTTCAAGGCAACAGGAATATATTATTTGATTCTCTCATTATAAATTATGTTTCATGAATGAATGGACAACAAATACATTTATCTTACAGATAATTTGACAGAAATTTCATAGTAAATACAAAATGGTTGTAAACAGGAAATTCAGTCATTGTGGGAGGAAAAATACATGAAATAAAGGCATAAATTTCCTATTAAAATTACCATTAAAATCCTTGTTTAAAAATAAAATTAAAAAAAAAAATGAGTTTCAGATTTGTATTATACTCATAAAATTTCTTAACTAGAATGAGTAGACACTAAGGAAGAAAGAAACCGTTATTATTGCAAACAATTCCACCCCCACCCCCTCCCCTCACCCCCCCAGACCTCTTAGGTAGAATGGCGTGTGTCTCCTTATGTCAACAAGATTATTTTCAAATTACATATGCAGTAACTGCAAGGTTTAAAATTCCATTTCTACCTCTCAGGAATCCCTCTTCTGCTAGAATTAAGGACCCACATCATCTTTAGCAAGTTTATTTTGTAGAAAAACTTTAGTTAAGAAATTATGATCATGATATTAGTCATTGGTATGCACCTGTGGTATTGCCCTGGTAATTCATTACTGCAAATTTTTATCAAAATTGTGGCAGGTTGATGACACATTAGCTTTCATACATTGTCAGTGGACCAGTGAATTGATGATATGTTACGGTAGCAAATCAGAAAAATGTCAATTGTAGAATGTAAGAAGCAGATAACGTTTATTCGTTTGTTCTTGTCAAAATAACATAACCTTTTAAAGAAGAAAGGAACTAGCAAAAGTATACCAACAACATTCTTTATCATTAACTAACACTTCTGGCAAACTGAGGAAAACAGGACATAATTGTCAAAGCTGTGTCATTTTTTCTCTGTTTCTGAAAAGACTGTGATATTGGACCATGTATTTTTCTACACTGCATTACATCAAAACATATAGTGTGGGTTGATGCTTTCTATGTAAAATTGTTATTGTACTACACGAAGGCAGACCAAAAAAAATAAAAATAATTGGCTGTAGACACCTAGTCATTTAGGAAAAGGACTTTTGCAGATAGTGAAGCAAAACAAAATTGAAAACAGGTCAAGTAAGGTTCAGACAGAGAATGAGTGGCAAGACTCAGGCCTGATGACTTGTAAACTCAATAAAAAGCTTATGGCCTGTCATGGCAATACTATCTTATAAAGTTACAATATCGCACAATGCAGTATTCCTGTAAAGCTAACTGGATACAATAGTGCCTTTTCAGCATGACATTTATTTCTACAGTGAAGTGGGTAGCAAACTTGAAGCTCAAACAAGCTTCTTAAGATACTTCTGTTTTCAGCTCATGATATTGCATTTCAGCAGTACTGCTCATACTCCTGTAAAATGGATTCCAAGACTTTCATTACCAGAAAATATAATATCATTTTCAAGTTGTTGTGCATTAAAGCAAAACCTTTGTTCCTCTTTCTTCGGGGTAATGGGTTCATATCAAGCATGAAAGACTACTAGTCTTAGAAACTGTCTTCATATGTTCAATCAACTAGAAAATATAATGAAATGAAATTAAAGGACTCCTTCTTTCAGTACTATGAACTACGCTATGAAAGAACTAAATTCACTTTTCAAAAAGTAATTTAGTATAAACTAATGCCACTGTAAGCTTAACATGTGTCATTCTGGAAAGTCACTGGAAAAATGAACAATTAGAATTAATTAAAATGCAGAATTGGAAATTTAAATTAAATTAAAGATACTAGAGAATATATGTTGCCTATGTAGAGATCCATTTAAATATAATTCCTGTATGAATACTCTAGTAATCTGGATTGAGTACTTTCCAGAATAAAACCAAGAAACAAGAGGACAAGAGAAAATAAATGATGTTCATCGTTAGACAAAAGGTCTTCCACTAAATCTAACAGACCTTGAAGAATACACGGATTATGTGTTTCGTAGTACTGTCAGTGAAACTTTAGAAATATTAGAGGTTTTAGGGCATTTTAAAAATACTTAGAAATATTTGCCTTTTTATACAGTACTGTTTTTGTTTGTTTGTTTGTTCTTTTTTTAATTTATTTTATTATTTTTTGTGGGCATTTACTTCTTCTCCCTACAAAACATTTGCTGATAGCCTGGAAACATCATCAGCCTTCTCCATATCCAACCATGTGCAGTCATGTCAAAGAAGTAAAAGCACACCTCCTGCAAGAATAAGGACAGAAAGTTCCTTTAAACGTCCAGTATCTGAAATGGTGCAGGAAGGATCAAGGCATCCGAGCAGGTTCTATAAGAAACTGAAGCTATGTTGTCCCAGGAAACAAATAAGTGCTCTTTTACCATAACACCATACCACAGAATGACATGGAGATTCACTCAAAGACCTCTTTAAAGTCAGTTGCATATTTCACATTATTCAGGATGACTAAGGATTCATCTGAAACTGAGAACAGTTCAGATGAATTATCTATGAAGTATATTCATCTATAAAAAAGACAATGAGTAAAGGAATTATTCTATATAGTAACTTCAAACAACTATAGTCAGTTAAAAGGACAGCTATTTAGTAAACATTAATTCTGGTTAATGAGCCATCTTGTTTGTATCTAACAACCAAAACAATTGCTAAAAGAGATTATAAATTTCAGTAGCAAATAGTGCTTCCTAAGATGTCTAGAAATATAATGGAGGCAATTTAACAGACAGTTTTACAAGCTCAGTTTTTTGGACTGAAACACACTCAAATTTATCTATTTATAATTAAAGATATTATATAAATAATAGACATCATATAAATATATATTTATAATAAAAGTTACTGGAAAATACAGAATAAAGTCCAGGAAAATGTAGAACAATCAGAGTGTAATAATTTTTCTGAAACATATTAAACAATTATTATTGAGAGGATCAGTGTACATTCTCACTATGAAACCAAGTTTTGGTTACAGAAAGTCAATAATTTCACATAAAAACCTTGCAGGAACTCTCTTGGAAAGTGTTAAGCTGGTTTAAGGTCTACTTAAACTATTTGTGTTTTCTCTGAGATTACATTCAGGAAAAAAATAACAGAAAGTAAAATGAACCCAACCGGGCATATAGAAATATAGTGCAATTTCTTAATCATCGTGAATATTTTTAAAGACACATCTGAACATGCCAAACATAGAATAATAGAATCATAGAATTGCTCAGGTTGGAAAAGACCTTAAAGATCATTGAGTACAACCACAACCTAACCATACTACCCTAACTCTAACAACCCACACAAAATCATGTCCCTGAGCACCACATCCAAACAGTTTTTAGACATATTAAGGAATGCTGACTCAACCACTTCCCTCGGGAGCTAATTCCAGTGCTTAACAACCCTTTCTGTGTAAGTTAAAATCGTGAGGTTTTATTCTCATGTATTATTTTTTGATGGGCAATATTCCATACAGAATTTATAGTTCCTTTCTCATTTTATACTAGACATTGCTCATCACCTAATTTCCACTTCCCTATTCCTGTTGTAAGAAATACCCATCACTGTATCTCTAGTAGACTTCTTGTGAATGCATTGGATGTCTGGTTTGTAGAATTCGGATAAAGAGATCTTAATAACAGTCTGCAATTCTCTAAAGTCTATTGTGGTTAAACCATGCAAGTAGCATTCAACAGATATTAAATGAATAAGAAATGCAGAATTACATTTTTAATTTAAGTTAAAATCAGTGTGATCCAAAATATTATCTCTCCTAGGGCTTAGAACCAGTAAGAACTGAATTGCTGCAACACTTTTGAGCAACATTTAAAGATGACTGTTCTCTCTCCTATGTGTATCTTCTTTACAGAAAATATGTCAACGTATTAGTAAAAAAACATATACACAATTTATTGTAAATTTAAATGGTAATTATGCAATTTATGATAGAAAAATAATTTGCATTTAAATGAATTCAATATACTATATTGGTTTTACATCACCAAATTTTGGTAGAAGGGCTGCAGAGATGGCCCCTGTGAGAAGAGCCCTTGGTATATAAAAGCTAGCTCTATCTAGTTCCAAAAATGACCCTCCAGTGGACAGAGTTGAGCCACTGAGTTACACTGGTTGTGCCTCTGTGAGAGCAGATTTAAGAATGGGAGAAAACTTTCCCAGCAGCAGATGGGAGACAGAAGCGGTAAAATTCATAGAGAACAGCCCCAAAGACTCTGAAATAAAGAAGGTGGACAGGAGATTCTCCAGGCACCAGAGCACAAGTCCTCTGCAACCCATGAAGAGGACCACAATAGAATAGGAGGTCCGGAGAAGCTGCTGCAAAAGAGTACCCTTGAAGGAGTAGTTTATTACTGATGGACTGCATTTCATAAAATGGATGCATATTGGAGCACTTCTCAAGGAACTGTAGTCTGTGAGAAGCCTGCACTGGATCTGTTTTGTAAGAACACCATTCTGTGAGAGGTAACCCATGCTGGAGCAAGAAAAGTGAATAAAGAAGAAAGAGTGACAGAGATGAAGCATTATGGACTGACAGCAGATAGTGTTCACAGTTTGCTTTTAATTTCTCAGTGCTCTAGTCTGTTAGTAATAGGAAATAAATTATATTAATCTTCCTTAGGCTAAGTCTTTTGTCCATGGCAGTAATTGCTGAGTGATCACCTTGTCCTTACCTCAAATGTTGAGGCCCTTTTTCATCATATTTTCTCTGTTCTTTGATAATTAGAACTGAGAGAAAGGTATGGTAGAGTTCAGTTTATACAGTTGCTCATGAGTTAGAAACTATCATAGGTGTAATTAGATCTTTGACCAAAAAAAAAAAAAAAAAAGGAGAAAATAAGTGTATAACTGTTTAGCTCACTTAAAGCGATGGAAAATATAATTCATCAGGTAACTCATCAGGTAAACATCAGGTAAATTCATCAGGCTGGATGGGGCACTGAGTAACCGGTCTAGCGGTGAGTATCCCTGCTTATGGCATGAGGGTTGGAAGTAGATGACCTTAAAGGTCCTTTCCAACCTGAACCTTTCTAAGATTTTATGATTCATCAATTATGAAACCTGCTTTTTGCTGATTCATTTACAAAGTCTCATTCTGCATCTGAGCTTTATATATTCCCTGATAAGTTAAAATACATTTGAAGTTTCTGTTCTCCTACCTTAGCATTCTAGACATTGGTCTACAAATCAAACAGTTAACACAAATTACATAAAAGAAGACAGACGTCTATAGCAGGCTGCTGTCTGAATCCACATTATTCTTCAATCTCCTTCGGTTTTTCAACATTAAGCAAATATATATATTTTTTTTTCCTATCTCTATTGCAGTTATTTTTATCCCAGAAGGCAAATACAGTCTCTGTGATTCAAATAGGTAGATTGTTATGAATGACGTCAGCATATGTATCCTCACAATCTTTTTTTTTTTTTCTTTCCTTTTTATGCATATGATCTTCAGATATTATATTGATTATTGGTACTAAAAAGAAGCAAATATAATACACTATTGTTACAATACCAGTGGTTTCCTATTGAGGGATAAAGATAAAAAATATGCCATAGAACATTCTATAGTGTATATATAGCTAAAAAGAGTTATTCATCCATCTCCTCCTGTTGCATTCTCTCCCAGTTGGAGTATTTTGGAGAATTTTGGATTTCTTTAGAAGACTGATTTAGTGAATAGTACTTTGTGCAAAAAGCTATCAGTGAGACTACTGGGATTTCTTGTACACTATAATGTACCATCTCATACAACCATTATTTTTTATTAAGCAGTGTAAATATATTTTAATTAGAATGAAGCAGCTCTGACTTTGAAATAGCCTAAGGCAATGTAGTGCTTTGTGACTATCTGCAAAATGAGAGGCTGCATATACACAGATTGAGAAGTGGGAATGCTTTCTGGTTTCCCTGAGGCATCAGTTCCTGAAGAGTTCATCTTCTCAGCTTTCAGTTCTGTTGTTATTGTGCAATACATCACAAAGTAGAGCAGCTATTTCCAAGGTTACAGAAGTGTCTTAACTCATATGACCCCCATTAAAATGGATTCAGCTCAAATAAAAGTATGGAAGTTACTATCATTGACTAATATTGATTCAAAAATAAAAGCCAGAAATAGTATAATAGTATATAAGTCTTTTATTTTATCTATCTATCTATCTATTTATTTATTTTCTCTTATAGCCTCTCCGTGTCTTTTGCTGTAGAAACCAAAAGGCACAAAAAAACAGTTCTACTGAATGCCATATACAAGCTTGGAGATACTTCCAGGAAACTTTTTTCTTCTGTCTGAATAAGTGAGCGATTGAAAACTGTGGTTTCAAATGCTGCTTCTGTAGCCTAAAGGCAGGCTACTGAGCTCTGAGAAAGTTTTCACCTATTTTTCTCTCCATGAAATCTGTCATGGTTTTATGATTTTTGGTCATCAGTATTCCACACCATAACATCATGTAATGCATTGGGGGTGGGGTTTGATATCTGCCGAATGTTCATCCGTCAGAGAAGAACTACATTTCCCCAGGAGACTTTGCGGTCAGCAAGGGGATATAACTTCAAGCAAGGTCACCTGATCCTTCTTCTTCGCCTGCTCTTCGCTGTCTGCGCTTCGCTGTCTGCGCTTCGCTGCTATCTGCGCTTCGCCGCCTGCGCTTCGCCGCCTGCGCTTCGCCGTCTGTACTTCAGTCACCCAACTGGACTGCACTTCTCACCCCAGCATTGTGGTGAGGTCTATACAATTCAAACAGACTCTCTCTCTCTCTCTCTCCTATATTTAGTAAAATCATTTGTTCCACCTCAGATCAGTGCTGTTGTTTTCAAGTATTTTGGGGTCCCCTGCTTCCCCTTTCCCAGAGGCGCGGATCCGCAGATCCCTCCGCCCTGCTGGTCACGGAACTGGGCCGGACCAGCCCATAAACCGTTGACATTTTTGGTGGAGAATGCGGGCATACTAGCTTTCTAACTTTCTAGCTGTTTAGACTCTCTGCTCTCGGAGAGTTCCGTTGGTAAAGCTTATCTGTTTCACCGCTACTCTCTGAAAACGTGACCTTGAAAACTCCAGGCAGACTGCCAGTATCGTAGGATATTTGTAAACTCTGAGCTTTGCTATCTTGCCTCTGTAAAAAAAAAAAAAAAGAAAAAAAAAAATATTTTCTGTAGTGAAACTTACTCTTAAAGGGCTGCACGCTGCTGCCTCTTCTTTCCTAATGCTCAAAACATACTGGGCATTAATTAAGCTTGCCACCTTGCTCTATGGAGCAATCGGCTTATACAATCAGATGAAAACATGGACCTGGCACGTTTGTACAATGTGGCTTACAATTCTGGAGACAGCTGCCGATTTTACAGGACTGGGATTTTTTAAGGTTTCCAGTCTCACCTTTCAACCTGTAATGCAGTTTTTGAATGAACACCTAGTCGCATTACTAATCTCCCTGAATGTATTGCTCATTATATTTTGAAGATGTCCTCCCCAAAACCAGAGAATACTGAGTGGCAGGGAGTGTGGACAGGTCTGGGAAAGACTTTAGACAGATGGAAATCTTCAGTCTCATGGAACTTTACTCCAGAACACTTGAAAGACCCTGAGAGTCTAAACAGCTATTTAAGGCAGGAATGTTGCAGCTTGGGCAGTTCTGAGGAGGCACATATGATTTGGGGCCTGGCTAATGCTTATCGGGCCTTATTCAATACTATCCTGGAGAGAGAGAGAGCTTCTGAAATTCAGAGAGATGCCCTCCGAATGGAAATAGACTCCCTGCAATCCAAACTCAACAATCTGCAATCTCAACAACACACCCTCCAAGCTGAACTGGAGGATGAGAGCATTGGAACCGACCAACCTGATCAACCACAAGAGGCACCACAATCGATGTCAGTTGCCCCTGTAAGAGGACGGAAAACAAAATGAATCTCGACTCAGTTAGAAGAGAAGAAAGAGGAGGAAAGAGGTCCAGAGGAGTGGCTCCAAGATCCAGGAGAAGCACCTCTGAGTCCAGGGGAGGGGCCCCCAGTAAGACCACCATCACCAACACCTACAAGGGCAAGAAGTCCTGGAAGAGCAAGAAGTGAGCAAGATATTGTTACCTTTGTGGATCGATCTCTGAAAATGAATGAAATTCGAAGTCTGAGAAAAGACTTCTCACGCCACCCAAATGAGCCTATTGCTACTTGGTTACTTCGATGCTGGGACAATGGGGCCAACAGTGTGTGGCTAGATAGTAGAGAAGCTCGCCAACTGGGTGGCATTGCTAGGGACTCAGCCATTGACAGAGGTATTAGTACATGCCAGAACCAGGCCTTCACCCTCTGGAAGAGGATGTTGTTAGCTGTAAGAGAAAGATACCCCTTCAAAGACGATCTGATGCCCGAGAAGAAGAAATGGGCTGATTTGGAAGAAGGCATCCGTTATTTGAGAGAATATGCTGTGGTGGAAACGCTACATAGCCCCGATTTCATTCCTGATGAGCCAAACCAAGAGCATGATCCTGAGAGAGCCAGGTGTACACCAAATATGTGGCGTACATTCACAAAGACTGCACCAGAAAGGTACGCCAGTACATTTGCAGCTATGTATGGCAGAGGGGAAAGAAGACCTCTTATAAATGAGTTGGTTAATAAGCTTCAAGACTTTGAGTTACATTTAAGCCCTCTACGAGCTTGTGTTTCAGCCATTGAAAAAGTAGCTGAAAAGCTGGAGAGAATGGAGAACAAACAAGAAGATATAATAGATAAACTATCAATTATGCCTGATGCCGATGAATACATGATGGTAACAGATACATCCAATGAGGAACAGAATTCCCAAAACAGCCTACTTGAGAGGCTAGCCAACTTGATTTCCTCCCAGTCAGTGTCATCCAACGTCTCAGCTATCAAAAGAAGACGTCCTCCTGCTCAAACAAGTGACAACAGTAAGACCATGTCACGTTTTGCCTTGTGGCATTACCTACGCGACCATGGAGAAGATATGAAGAAGTGGCATAAGCAACCTACTCCTGCCCTTCAAGCAAGGGTAAAAGAGCTACAGGACAAATCAACCACCAAGGTGAACTTTTCCAGAAAGGTGATTGCTCCAGTTGCTGCAGACAACAGAGGTAACAAATAGAGGGGCCCTGCCCCCAGCCAGGGGGGGGGAAAGGGATAATAGGGTTTATTGGACTGTGTGGATTAGATGGCCTGGTACATCAGAACCACAGAAATATAAGGCCCTGGTGGATACTGGTGCACAGTGCACTCTAATGCCCTCGAGTCACCAAGGGACAAAATCAATTTATATTCATGGGGTGACAGGAGGTTCCCAAGAACTGACTATGTTGGAGGCCGAAATCAGCCTCACTGGTAAAGACTGGCAAAAGCACCCTATTGTGACTGGCCCAGGGGCTCCATGTATACTTGGTATCGATTACCTCAGAAGGGGATATTTTAAGGATCCCAAAGGGTATTGATGGGCCTTTGGAATAGCTGCTGTAGACACAGAAGGTGTTAAGCAGTTATCTGTTTTGCCTGGCCTATCAGAAGATCCGTCTGTTGTGGGGTTGCTACGAGTGGAAGAGCAACAGGTACCGATAGCTACAAAAACGGTGCACAGACGGCAGTATCGCACCAACAGGGATTCCTTGCTCCCCATTCAGAGGTTAATTCGTCAATTAGAGAATCAGGGAGTGATCAACAAAACTCACTCGCCCTTTAACAGCCCCATATGGCCAGTGCGTAAAGCCAGTGGAGAATGGAGGCTGACGGTGGACTACCGTGGCCTGAATGAAGTCACACCCTCATTGAGTGCTGCTGTGCCGGATATGTTAGAACTCCAATACGAACTGGAGTCAAAAGCAGCTAAGTGGTATGCCACCATTGACATTGCTAACGCCTTTTTCTCCATTCCTTTGGCCAAAGAATGTAGGCCACAGTTTGCTTTCACATGGAGGGGCATTCAGTATACCTGGAACCGTTTGCCCCAGGGGTGGAAACATGGTCCAACTATTTGTCATGGGTTGATCCAAGCTGCACTGGAACAGGGAGGTGCTCCTGAGCACTTACAGTACATTGATGACATCATTGTGTGGGGCAACACAGCAAAGGAAGTTTTTGAGAAAGGAGAGCAAATAATCCAGATCCTTCTCCGTGCTGGTTTTGCTATTAAGCGAAGCAAAGTGAAAGGACCTGCCCAGGAAATTCAGTTCCTAGGCATAAAGTGGCAAGATGGCCGTCGTCACATCCCGACAGTTGTGATCGACAAAATCACTGCCATGTCTCCCCCCACTAATAAGAAAGAGACACAATCGTTTCTGGGCGTAGTGGGTTTTTGGAGAATGCATGTTCCAAACTACAGCCTCATTGTAAGCCCACTTTATCAGGTGACACGGAAGAAGAATGATTTTGTGTGGGGTCCTGAGCAGCAGCAGGCTTTTGAGCAGATAAAACAAGAGATAGCCCGTGCTGTGGCCCTGGGGCCAGTACGGATGGAACAGGATGTGAAGAACATCCTCTACACTGCTGCTGGAGAGAAAGGCCCCACTTGGAGTTTGTGGCAAAGAGCCTCAGGAGAGACCCGAGGCCGACCCTTGGGATTCTGGAGTCGAGCCTACAGGGGGTCGGAGGAGGGCTACACTCCAACTGAAAAGGAGATCTTAGCTGCATATGAGGGGGTTCGGGCTGCTTCCGAAGTAGTCGGTACTGAAACACAGCTCCTTCTGGCACCTCGACTGCCAGTGTTGAACTGGATGTTCAAGGGAAAGGTTCCTTCCACCCATCATGCTACTGATGCCACTTGGAGTAAGTGGGTTGCGTTGATTACACAACGAGCACGGATGGGGAACCTCAGCTGTCCAGGAATCCTAGAAGTCATCATGGACTGGCCTGAAGGTAAAAAGTTTGGAACACCACCAGCAGAAGTATCACGTGCTAAAGAAGCCCCACCATACAATGAACTACCAGAGGATGAAAAGAAATATGCCCTATTCACAGATGGATCGTGTCGTATTGTGGGAAAGCATCGCAGATGGAAATCTGCTGTGTGGAGCCCCACACGACAAGTTGCAGAGGCTACCGAAGGGAAAGGAGAATCGAGCCAATTTGCAGAGGTAAAGGCTGTCCAACTGGCCTTAGACGTCGCTGAACAGGAGAGGTGGCCAATGCTCTATCTTTACACTGATTCATGGATGGTAGCAAATGCCTTGTGGGGGTGGTTACAGCAGTGGGAGCAAAATAATTGGCAAAGAAAGGGCAAGCCTATTTGGGCTGCTGACCTATGGAAAGATATTGCTACCCGAACAAAAATATGGTTATAAAGGTGCGTCATGTAGATGCTCATGTGCCCAAGAGTAGAGCTACAGAAGATCAGCGAAATAACCATCAGGTAGACCGAGCTGCCAGAATTGAGGTGGCTCAAATAGACCTGGACTGGCAGAACAAGGGTGAGTTATTTTTAGCTCGGTGGGCCCATGAGACCTCAGGTCATCAAGGGAGAGACGCAACATACAAATGGGCCAGAGACCGAGGGGTGGACTTAACTATGGATGCCATTGTACAAATCATTCATGACTGTGATACATGTGCCACAATTAAACAAGCTAAGAGGATGAAACCTCTCTGGGAGGAAGGGCGACGGCAAAAGTACAAATATGGGGAGGCATGGCAGGTTGATTATATCACCTTGCCACGATCTCGCAATGGTAAGCATTATGTGCTCACCATGGTGGAGGCAACAACCGGGTGGCTTGAAACATATGCAGTACCCCATGCTACCGCCCGAAGCACCATATTAGGTCTGGAGAGGCAAATCCTGTGGCGACATGGCACCCCAGAAAGGATTGAGTCAGATAATGGGACTCATTTTAAAAATTCACTTGTGGATACTTGGGCCAGAGAACATGGCATCGAGTGGATTTATCATATCCCCTATCATGCACCAGCCTCTGGTAAGATCGAACGCTACAACGGGTTGTTAAAAACGATGCTGAAAGCAATGGGTGGCGGAACATTTAAACACTGGGAGAAGCATTTGGCAGAAGCCACCTGGCTGGTTAACACCAGAGGATCAATCAGTCGAGATGGTTCTACCCAATCCAGTTCCCTACATATTGTAGAGGGAGATAAGGTCCCTGTAGTACATGTAAAGAACATGTTAGGAAAAGCAGTTTGGGTTTTTCCTGCTTCTGGGAAGGACAAACCTCTTCGCGGAACTGTCTTTGCCCAGGGACCTGGGTCCACCTGGTGGGTGATGCAGAAAAACGGGGATGTTCAGTGTGTACCACAAGGGAATTTGATATTGGGGGAGTGCAGTCTGTAATCCCATGTGTTAAGCATGATGTAGTGATGTAGAATAAGGGGTGGAATGTCATGGTTTTATGATTTTTGGTCATCAGTATTCCACACCATAACATCATGTAATGCATTGGGGGTGGGGTTTGATTTCTGCCGAATGTTCGTCCGTCGGAGAAGAACTACATTTCCCCAGGAGACTTTGCGGTCAGCAAGGGGATATAACTCCAAGCAAGGTCACCTGATCCTTCTTCTTCGCCTGCTCTTCGCTGTCTGCGCTTCGCTGTCTGCGCTTCGCTGCTATCTGCGCTTCGCCGCCTGCGCTTCGCCGCCTGTGCTTCGCCGTCTGTACTTCAGTCACCCAACTGGACTGCACTTCTCACCCCAGCATTGTGGTGAGGTCTATACAATTCAAACAGACTCTCTCTCTCTCTCTCTCTCTCTCCTATATTTAGTAAAATCATTTGTTCCACCTCAGATCAGTGCTGTTGTTTTCAAGTATTTTGGGGTCTCCTGCTTCCCCTTTCCCAGAGGCGCGGATCCGCAGATCCCTCCGCCCTGCTGGTCACGGAACTGGGCCGGACCAGCCCATAAACCGCTGACAAAATCTTAATTGCATTAGAACATATGTGTAAGTATACATATATGTGTATTTAATATTGATGTACAAGTTTATATTTATATCTCTGTGTATATATGTGTGTGTGTGTACAATAATCTAAATTGTACTTCATGAAGTATAATTATTACTCATAATTCCCATAGGTTACAATAAAGAATGTTGAAATTTGAATTTCTACAGTTATTTTTCACTGCCTGTGATTATAATCACTGCAAAGCAACAGTCCTACAATAATTAAGGTGAAATTAGCTGCGAGGAACTATCTGTGAATAATCTTTTTCACAAAATATTTGTGATTTTTTTTCCACACACAGTTTATCAAATAGGATGAAGTAACCATATGTGTGTATATATTTCTGCATATGTACATACCAAAACATGCATCTCTACTTCTCTATTCAGAATTCTAAGAATTCTTCACTTAACCAAAAACTGTGTTAGTAACATCAAATACGTCTTCCAAAGGTGACTTCAATTCAACTAATAGTAGACGTCTCAAAGTAGATTGTTCATCAAATATCCTTTTGTAGTCTCACAGAAGAGAAAAGTAAAGCCTTAGAGGTTTTTTGGACTTTCATGGAGAAAGGAAGAACATGACAGGCATAATCTTTTTTTTTTTTTTCTTTTTTTTTTTTCCTTGAGTGTCAGTGTTTTCATGCCCAAGGAAATGAGGCTATGCCTGGGCCTTTCTGGAAAGCTAGTCACATGGTGACATACATGTCATTTCTGATAGACTAATACTAAGCAACACTGCTTTCTGAAATTCCTAAGCAAGACATGTCATGTCAGATCCCATTAATCAATCTTGCTACTTGTCATTGCAAAGTCATATATGATGTATAATAGAGAAAAGCTTAAATAAAAGGCAGGCAAGTATTTTTATTGTATGTACATATCTTCAGTTACAAAACTCGTGTAAAGAGGGGATAGTTCCAAGCTTTTGTGTATCCCTGTGTTCTTTAAAAAATAAAAATCAGGCTGAAATGTCTAATACAACATAAGTCTTTGAGGATTTTGGAAGATATACTCATAATAAAAAACAACATATGTTGCAATCTCTCGTTTTTCTGTGGTTAAATACAATCACATCACTAGATATCGGAGAGGTCCCAGAGGATTGAAAGCTTGTAAATGAGACTTCCATCTAAAAGAAACATCATAAGTAAGATCCAAGGAACTACAGGCCTGTCAGCCTGCCTTGGTGCCAGTAAGGTTATGGAGCAGATCACACAACATGAATGGGACAACCAGGGCATCAGCCCAGCCAGCGTGGCTTCATGAAAGGCAGGTCCTGCTTGACAAACCTGATCTCCTTCTATGATCAAATGACCCACTGGCTGTTGTCATAGTCAATCTAGACTTCAGCAAAGCCATGGACACTGTTTCTCAGTCTTCCCACAGTATTCTCCTGGAGAAGCTGGCAGCCCATGGCTTGGACAGGTACACTCTTTGATGAGTAAAGAACTGTCTGGATGGCCAGGCCCAAAGAGTGGTAGTAACTAGAGTCACATCCAGCTGGTGACCGGTCATGAGTGCTGTTTCCCAGGGGGTTGGTACTGGGGCCTGTCCTGTTCACTATATTTATGATGACTGGGATGAAGGCATTGAGTGCATCTTCAGTAAGTTTGCAGATTACATCAAGTTGAGAGGACATGTAAATCTGCCTGGGGGCAGGAAGGCTCTAAGAAGGATCTGGACAGGCTGGATAGCTGGGCTGAGGCCAATGGGATGAAGTTCAACAAGATCACTGCATTTTTGACACAACAACCACAGGCAAGCTACTGGCTTGGGACAGAGTGACTGGAAGACTGTACAGTGGAAGAGGTACTGGGGATATTGGTTGACACACAACTGAACATGAGCCAGCAGTGTGCCCAGGTAGCCAAGAAGGCCAAAGGCATTCTGACTTGTATCAAAAATACTGTTGCGAGCAGAATCAGGGAAGTGATCAGTGCTCTGTACTCAGTCCTGACAAGGCTGCATCTCAAATGTGGGCCCCCTACAACAAGAAAGGCATTGAAATGTCTCTGAACATGTTCAGAGAAGGGCAACAAAGCTGGTCAGGGATCTGGAGCACAGATCCTATGAGGATTAGCTGAGGGAACTAGGATTGTTTTATCTGGAGAAGAGGAGGCTCAGGTGAAACCATACTGCTCTCTTCAGCTACCTGAAGGGAGGTTGAGGCAAGGTGTAGGTCAGCCTTTTCTCCCATATAAGTAGGAATAAAACTGGAAAGAATGGCCTCAATTCGCACCAGGAAAGATTCAGGTTGGATGTTAGGAAAAATTTCATCTCTGAAAGACTGATCAGATGATGAAATGAGCTCCCAGTGAAGGTGATGTACACAGTTCCTGGAGATATTAAATAAATGACTACATGTTCTACTAAGGGACATGGTTTAGCAGGGAAATATTAATGGTAGGTGAATGATTGGACTGGATGATCTTGGAGAATCATAGAATTCCATGTTTATTTGAAAGAATATTTTTCTATGAAAAATAAGAACCTTTATTTTCAAATTTACATCAAACTTTACAAAACAGGTCAAGAAACAGAAAAAGAAAAAAAAACACGATCAACAGACTCAGAGAGATAAGAGACTGTATTTTTATTTTTTTTTGTTGTTTATTTTTGTTGAAGAAAGCTTGATCAAAGTCATGGAGAGCTAATGGTTAAGTGTTATATAAATACTTCACAAGAATATTCTTTGAAATCCTTTTAAGTACAAGATATTCAATGTAAAATCACTTCCTTACTGTCACTTTCAGACTCAGGACTCAGCAGGACTGAAAATGAGTTAAAATAATCCATTAAAATATATGTATACTTATTTTATCTTGGAGAGAACAGATGAAACTCTTAGCTTACATATTAGTTTCAAGTGGTACGGGAAATTATGCATTTCAAAGAAAATGTCTACTAGTGAGAAAAAAAAAAAAGGAGAGAAAGACAAGAACAAAAGATAAGGTCTTCCTTTTTATGCATAGTAAGGAGTCATATCTGGAAACACTGTTGTCGCTGATATTAATTTTTTCATTAACTTATTTAGCATGAATTCATAATCTGTCTGACATTTGAAGTAAGGTCTCTACTGTGTCTGAAATAATCAGTTTGTTCTTCGTGGCAAAACTACTCTTGTTATGTTAAAGTGAAACACATTAGGAAAATCTGACTTCAGCTGGAAGTTAATTGAGATCAGGGATACAACACTGGTGATCATTTTACAAATGAGTGCCCTGTTTGCATTTGGTCCTGACTTGCAGCTTCTATCAGTGTCAAGTCTTTGTTAATAGATCCTTATCAACAGAATTCTTTAGAATATAACACTTGATTAGAAATAAAAGACCATCTGTCTCTTACACAGTTATTAGTGGCCTTATCATGGAAGTGCTTCTCCAAAAGTAATGTCTCCTATTTTATTCCGTTGGCTCATGACATCAGAGGTAAATGTTAGTGATGTGGTAGTAGTGTCTGAACCTCCCCACTGATATTCCATTACATTTTACACACTCTATACAATTAATTTGAAATTTCAAATGTAATATGTTTATGTCAATTAAAAATTGAGTTGTAAATACACTGATTTTTTTGTTTGTTTTTCAATCTTCAAAGCAGTTCTCAAATTCTTTTATCAAAAAAAGAAATGGAGGCTGCATAATTTTTGCTGTTCACAGGGCTGTGTTTACCCAGTGTATCAAAATGCATTAAATTATTTGCCATAACTTGAGTAAGCAATGCACTGCGCCCTCCCCTCATAACCTGTCAAGATAGTGCTAATGTTTTGTTGTCTCTGAATTCACACATGCTACCTGTGCTCTGATGGAGAAGAGCCACCATCACTACGGCACAGGGCAGGATGCAGTATGATCTGTCCTGGGTTGCATGAATCCCTTGGTCCTGATATAGGACATGCCTGCTCTAGGCTATGTGAATACTTGTCACCTATTTTGTAGCTGAATTGTGTTCCTAGTCAATGCAGTCAGTGGAGCTGAGAGAGATTCATAGAATAACAGAATCATTAATGTTGAATCACTGACATTCAGTTCACTCTTAGGTAGGTACATACAGACTAGTGGTATGAGTAGTTCTCTAGTCTTTGGTGGTTGTACATACCTGAAAATCGCTGACTGTAATGGGATTAAAGACATCTAGATCACGGGAAACTTTCTGCAAATGGATGCCTATGTTTATATTTTTATAACTCAAACTGAATAACTAAATAGAAATAGAGGAGCATATTTTTTTTTTCAAATTAAAATCATGATTTGAAAAGCTTTGATGTTTACAAAAACAAAAACAAAAACAAAAAAAAAAAAAAGAAAACATATAATACAGTGGCCCAGGCCAGTTTCAGATAATTACCAAATCTACCCTAAATAGTAGTGTACCAGGACTTTCCCTGGGAGAAGGAAGGAAGGAAGCAAGGAAAGAAGGAAGGAAGGAAGGAAGGGAGGAAGGAAGGAAGGAAGGAAGGAA
>JAPSGF010000138.1:0-20215 GCA_035772895.1 Perdix hodgsoniae
TGGGAAAGAATTGTATATCTATATATAGATATACAATTCTTTCCCAGCGATATGACATTTTCTGCCAGAAATTCCAGTTGTCTCTGTGAAATATGGCTTTTTCACCCAGAAATACAAATTTTCTCCTGAATATAGTACACATTCTTCCATAAATGCAACTTTTATCTAAAATACGGGCCATTTTCTCCTGGAAATAACAGTTGGCTACCAAAAATGACATTCTGTCCCTAAAATACCAGTTTTCTCACTAAGTGTGACATTTTCTCGAGTAACACCTGTTCTCTCCCAATGAGAAGACCATTCCACTCAGAAATACCAGTTGTATCCCGAAATTATGGCATATATTCTCCAAAAAATACCTATTTCCACAGCTACATGTGACATTTTACTTCAACAAGATTACTTTTTCTCCCAGAAAGACCAATTCTCTAGGAAAAATATCACATTTCCACTATAAATAGCAGTTATATGTCAGAAACATGACATTTTCCTCAAGAGAAACCTATTTTCACCACAAAATGTAACATTTCTCCCATAAAAAGTTGACCTTTTTTTCAAGAAACTCTTGTTTAGTCCAAAAAAATGAATTTTTACTCCTCAAATACCGCTTTTCATCCAAATATGTGACCTACATTTCAAGACATTCAGTGTTCTTCCAATACATGACATTTTCTTCCAAAAATTCCAGTTTCTTCCAAAATATGCCATTTTCTTCCAGAAAAACAATTCTCCCTCAAAGATAAGAGAATTCCACTCAGAAATACCTGTTTTCACCCTTAAACATTGCACTTTATGACTGAAACACAATTTTCTCCCAAATATATGACTGTTTCTAATAGAAACACCAGTTCACTCTCTGTAATGATGTTTTCTCCCCAAAACACCACCATTTCCACTGTTAAATATGGCAATTCTCTTAAAATAATGTGACCTTTTCCTCAGGAAATTCCTGTTTTCGAATGTCCAGAGATGTTCTACTTATGAAATACCATTTTTCATCAAAAAAATGCAATCTGTATTTATAGGTATATCTTTTTTTTCCCTAAAATATGACATTTTGTTCCAGAAATGACAGTTTTCTCTAAAAAATGACATTTATATTCATACTGTTGAAGGCTGATGTGAGGGAGAAAGAATGTGTTTTGTTAATGTTCAAATTCTTTTTCTGGCATACTGAAATCTTAATGCCAGTGGTACCCCACTGGGATGTCCTCCCAAAGGTCTACGGTGGCTGTGTGGGGATAGCTGGGCAAGGAAAAGCGTACCATCTGATTGGAGTGGCTCTTGCACCTTGGGAGCCCTCGTGCCGAACGCTGTCTGGAATAATAGATCGGCGCTTCCTCCTGGAATCCTACGAACATCATGGAAGAGAGTGTGGAGGGTTCTGAACCCTTTAGTGGAGAAACCTACTGGTTTCCACAGTTTTGCTAGATGGTTCATCCCATGTTTGGGGGTGAGTGAGTTAGAAAAAGCGATTGTTAACATTTCAGCCACCTTGGAAATAATAGAAAATGACACCGTTGATGCAATCAGGACATCACAGGGAGAAATTTCAACACTTAGCAAGGTGGCGTTATAGAATAGGATGGCATTGGACCTCTTAATGGCCAAAGAAGGAGGAGTCTATGTGGTAATAAATCAAAGCTGCTGTGCCTATGCCAATAAGACTCAGAGGGTAGAAACGGACATACATGCAATATGGGAATGGACTACATTACTCCATGAAGTGTCCATGGGCGCTACTTTATTTGGATTCTGGGACTTATGGGAGAAGCTCATGACTTGGTTACCTAACTTTACATGGCTGAAGCAACTCTTTATCGTTTGTGTCATTATAATAATCGTACTTATATAAATGTGCGTCACTATGCGGTGTATGTTGTGCCTATGTATGGATTCTGGGAGGGGCTATGGAAAATGGAGAAAACATGAGTTACAGCAGCAACTAAGGTACTTATAGTTGCCTTGCTTGTAGTCATATTATATGTGGAAGTGTGGCATAAGGCTAAAACAAGTAGCCTACGTCAAAAGACCCAACATAGCTTACCATTTCCTCCGTGTCCTAGGCTAGCGATCTCGGTGGCTGTTGGTTGGGAAATGGCAGTCGCGCTGTAATGGGGCAAGGCTTTACCGAGCATGGGGAGGGGGAAATGTTGTAGTAGGCGCTAACGAGGACTCGGGATGTGACACGGTAGGACCTCCCGTGTTCTATGATGGACATATGACGTGTGCTAAAAGGGGGCGTAGACGAAGCCAGAGGTGTACTTAAGGAGTCGTCGCGCTATAATAAATGCCATTTGCTGTATCCTCATATTGGTGTCTGTGCTGCAATGGCCCTAGCGAGGGTAGATCGCTAGCCCCTGGCGGAACATGCCTCGACAGCATCCGAGACAGCCAGCACAGCTTCACCAGAGGAAGGTCATGCCTAACAAATCTGGTGGCTTTCTATGATGGGGTGATGGCATTGGTGGACAAGGGGAAGGTGACCAATGTCATTTACCTGGACCTGAGGAAGGCCTTTCACACGGTCCCTCACCACATCTTTATCTCCAAATTGTAGGGATGTGGATTTGGCAGATGGACCACCCGGTGGATATGGAATTGGTTGAAAGGTTGCAGACAAAGAGTGGTCGTCAATGGTTCCATGTCCAGGTGGAAGCCAGTAACGAGCGGCATCCGCCAGGGGTCTTTCTTGGGACCAGTGCTCTTTAACATCTTTATCAATGACATCGACAATGGAATCAAGTGCACCCTCAGCAAGTTTGCTGATGACACCAAGTTGAGTGGTGCAGTTGACACGGTGGAAGGGCTGCCATTCAGAGGGACCGCAACAGGCTTGAAAGGTGGGCCCGGGTGAACCTAATGAGGTTCAACATGGCAAAGTGCAAGGTTTTGCACTTGGGCCAGAGGAATCCCAGGCATCTATACAGACTGGAAGGAGCAGTCCTTGAGAGCAGCCTTGCAGAGAAGGACCTGGGGGTCCTGATGGATGAAAAACTTAACATCAGCCAGCAGTGTGCTCTTGCAGCCTGGAAAGCAAGCGGTATCCTGGGCACCATCAGAAGAGGGGTGGCCAGCAGGGACAGGGAGGTGATTGTCCCCCTCTACTCTGCTCTTGTGAGGCCCCATCTGGAGTACTACAGCCCGGTCTGGAGCCCCCAGTACAAGAAAGACAGAGAGGTGTTGGAGAGGGTCCATAGGAGAGCCACAAAGATAATAGGGGGCTGGAGCACCTCCCCTATGAGGACAGGCTGAGGGAGCTGGGCTTGTTCAGCCTGGAGAAAAGGCAGCTGCAGGGTGACCTCACTGCAGCTTTTCAGTAACTAAAGGGAGCCTATAAACAGGAGGGAAGTCAACTATTTGAAAGCAGAGATAACAGCAGGATGAGGGGAAATGGTTTTAAGTTGAGGGAGGGAAGATTAAGGTTGGATGTCAGGGTAGGGTGCCAAGTTCTTTACTTCCTACTACTTTTACTCTTCCTACTACTTTTCCTAGTACTTTTACTCTTCTTTATGAGAGTGGTAAGGTGCTGGAACAGGCTGCCCAGAGAGGTTGTGGATGCCCCATGCCTGGAGGTGTTCAAGGTCAGGTTGGAAGGGGCCCTGGGCAGCCTGGTCTAGTACTAAATGGGCAGGTTGGTGGCCCTGCCTGTGGCATGGGGGTTGGAGCTTCATGATCCTTGAGGTCCCTTCCAACCAGTGCCATTCTGTGATTCTGTGTTTCCTTCAGGTCCTAGGGACCTGTGCACCTTCAGGTTCTTTAGATGGTCTCCGGCCTTATCTTCACTTACAGTGGGTAGATTTTCCTTCTCTCAGCTCTTACCTTTGCTTTATGCAGCTTGGGTGGTGTGGCTAGAGCCCTTTCCGGTGAAAACTGAGGCAAAGAAGTCATTGAGCACCTCAGCTTTCCCAATATCCCTTGTGATCTGGTCTCTAGTTTCCATCTGGTGAGGGCCCACATCTTCCCCGACCTTCTTTTTATTACCGATATGCCTGTGGAATTTCTTCTTGTTCCCCTTTACATCTCCAGCAACATTTAATTTTATTTATATTTCATTCCATCTATTTTTAGTAACCCAACATTTCTTTCCAGCTCTTGGTGATCATATTGCTCAATAGCATAATGTATTAAAGTTGTACGCTGGGCATCTAAGCTCTATGAACTATCTGTTTACAATTCCATTCCAGTAACAGACACCATAAAGGAGGCAATATCAACTTTCAAAAAGACTACTTTTAATAAAAAATAAAAAAAAAAAAATGCTGATCATTAACAAGTTTATAAAACAGTGATTTAGTTACATAAATAAATTGATATCAGTGTATCAAATCTTAATTACTTTCAACTTCATGACAGCGTTTACATGGCTGATGAAGTACAAGCTTTTTACCTATAATAATAAATAAATAAAACAGAGAACATGAAATAGTTTTTCTAAACAGAAATACCTACCAAACATACCTCTAGCATGTCCTCTAATGAAGGGAACAAGTCACACTGCACACCTTTTACACCAAAACATAAAATCTGCTTTAAAAACCGCAAGGATACAGAACCATCAGTTGAAGTGAAGTTGCTGTATTGTAACCAAAGTTGGTATTTAATAATATAATGAACGGTTTGGTAGTTAGATCTCCAGTTTGGTTATTTTAAAGCATTAAGACGAGGCAAGATAGAAGGCTGCTTTTGTTTGAGTAATTCTAGAGAAAATAAAATATATTTAAAAAAACCCTGAAAAGAAGAACAGTCATACCTACACAACTTTCTGTTCCTCACAAAGTCAAAATACTAATGCAGAATATGTATGTATATATATAATATATGTTTTTTTGTGCACAAGTGTTAGATTACTAGTAGCTGACTGCAAAGGCTACAAATCTTGTCAGTGATTTTGGAAAACATTTTGTTAATGTTCAAATTCTTTTTCTGGCATACTGAAATCTTAATGCCAAGCCTTGCTGCTCTGGCTGTGCATTTTTTGTTGTCCCTCTTTAGTATGGTGCCTGTTAGAAGCATGTGTGTATACATATATATGTATACAGGAGTTGCGTAAATATAAATATATAAAAATCTTCCCCCAGTAGGTATCAGTCTAACCAAAAGGTGGTTCTGCATAGATGCCCAACATACAGTTCACCACCTGAGCCAACCCTGAAGCAAGGCGCACTTTCACCCATCTGATAGATATTTTTTTCATTTGAAACCAAGCTACTGCATCTTCAAGTATTCTGCATTACATAGATTTTTAAAATATAAATTAATGCTATATTTTTCAATATTCAGACATATACTATAATATATATAAGTACAATAAATGTTCTCATTCTTCTTCTATTTATTTATTTTTATATATTTATATATATATATAAAAATCCCTGAGAATGTATGTTGACAGTAGCGAAGTTTCCGCATGCATAAGCATTGTTTGTCATGCTTCTGGACGAACAGCACTACAAAGCCATGTGGTCAGCCTTAACTATTAGTATTTCACTTATTGGTTTGTTTAAATATGCTGAATGTAAGGATGAGTTACAAAGGAATAAAGCTGAATCCGTTTGAGGTATTTATCACAGGATGGAGGTGTTGTTTTGTTTTGCTTTGTCTTGTTTTAAAGCCATTGCAATACATGCTTGGTTTTGAGGCTGCGCATGGATACAGAGAGGAGAGCGATATGGGCTCTTGCCACTTGACAACACATACTCAGTGTAAACCAAACTTTTTTTAACAGAAAAAAGGAGAAAAGTAAACAGGAACTTTCACAACATGACAATTTAGTTTGCAAACTCAGTACAGCTATGCACATATAATACCAGTGTGGCTCTTTTTCTTTCAGTTAAAAAGGCAAGCTTGAGTAGAAACAAACTGTCCCTTCCCTCTCCACGCTTTCATCAACCAAACCGCTCACGAACCAACATCATCAGTTTCTTTTTTCCTTTATAGATTTGTTTTAGGTTGTCAATAAACTGTGTAAACTGCATCTGTCCATCATGAGACATTAAGAAGGTCTCTCGGGCCTTGCTGAGGAAGTCTATAAACTCACCATAGTGTCGAGGGCTGATGTGAGTGAGACGCGAATGAGTTGTGTTAATGTAGGCTCCAATTGTGGCATCCAGGAGTTGCCTTAAAGGGGCTTTGTCCAGTGACACAAGCTTAACAGAGTTCCTCCTTCCCTGAAGTCCCACCATGCCAGGAGTGGTCAAAGTACACCTCCGCAAAATGTCTGACAGTACTGTTGCACATTTGACACTTTTGACTACCATAGGTATTATAGCTGCTAGCTCATTTTTCCCAAGGGAGTGGCTGAGAGCACATGCCCACAGAACATCATTAATAGCAGGGTGTGTGTCCTGATTGTAACTCAGGTTGAGATGTGTCATGGCCAGAGTGGCCAACTTGTAGGCCCGCATGGGGTAACCACGGTGCTCCATGTACCGTGCTACAGTAAAAAGCTGCGAGGAACTCATGCCGGTTGTAGCAGCATCTAGAACGATTTGGTAAGCAGTCTCAAAAGCTATGCGATCTTTTTCGCATAAAGTCAGCGCAGAGAGGGCGCAGTTTTGAGGATCCTTCATGGCACACTGTAGAGCAAGCACCCTAGCACTGCCGGCCAGCTTCTCCTGCTGAAGGCAGTCCAGATGCAGACGGACAATTGTACTGTTGGACATCACTGTTGTAGCAACAATACCAGTGGCTTCCGTTGGAGTGAAAAGTGTAAACCAGTTTTGCATGATGCTATCCAGTGCAGGAACACCTGGGAGAGAAAAAAAGGATTAGCCATAACTGATAAAATCTGGTAGACACAGATGTTCAAAGAGAGAACCATTTACCAGTTAACAGATAACATGGCTAAAAAAGGATATTAAAATAAAAGATATTAAATGGCTGAAATGCAGAGAACAACAAAAAAGCTGTGGGGGGAGAGACCCCGCCAAATACCTGATCGCTACCTGGCGCAGGGACGCAGACTCGACTCTGTGAGAGTGAATAAGCTTCAACTTGATTGCGCAGATAGCTCACTTATATAGTACATGAGTTGTTTATTGAGGGGGGAAGGCCCCGCCAAATACTCGATAGCTACCTGGTGCCAGGACGCAAACTCGACTCCATGAGAGTGAAAAGTTTCTTTTATTGCGCAGATAGCTCACTTATATAGTACATGAGTTGTTTATGTCCCTTTGTCCACTTGTCCTTTTCTCATTGGTAAAGCCTTGCAGTTAGACAATAGTGCATCCCGCCCAAGCATACACCTTGTTTTTCTGATTCCACTCGAAGACAGTTCCGCTTCAGTTGTTTGCTACTTCGCTCAAGGTCAGTTCATCGCTTACCACATCTGGTATTATTCCATTGCTATGTACTCAGAGCTGCCATGCCCCTGCTTGTACAGTACTTTCAGGGAGCCATGGCCCTGCTCCCTGAGCCATTCTGCAACAATTCCCCCTTTTTCTTTTTGTACAAGCAGGGCACTATCTGTCAGCTTATTTATCCCTTTTTTATTACCATGATATGCAATTTTTACTATGAACACAACTATAATAATAATCAATAAGAGGCGCAAACCCTCCTTCTGCAAAACACACTTTAACTGTTCACACAGGTGCTTAACCAATCAGAGCAGTGAGATGTTCTTTCTTCTTCTGAAGGTGTCCTTGGTTCTCATGCCGCTTATCTTGCTCCGCAGCTGCTGCTCCGTGCAGCTTTTTCTTATGTTCCCATATTTTCTCCTTTTATGTTTATTTACAAACTTCTACCATACTACAAAATAATAAGACTAATAATATTAATAATGCAATCATTATAACTCAATCAAGGCCTTGATTGACAAAACTCTAAATGTGAGAAGACAAACATCATAATGACAAGAAATACTGTTATCCTACTAAAAAGAACAGACATGTTTGGTCTGCAACTCAAGTTTTCTGCAACCTGGAAATAAATCCCTGAAGGTCCCGTTCTGTGTTAATCTCTAACTGGTTAGAAAGAGGTCTTCAACTTCTGTATATTCTGATATATTGATTTTAAACGATCACGAAATTTTGTACAACAGCTGCTTTTAGAGTTCTCATGATCATGCTTTTGGGTTAATAGAAAATTAATGGTTACACAGCTTTTTGCATGTCAGATAGAATCAATATTAGTGGGCAAATGTGTTAAAGTATCACTAGGGGCATTATTACTTACTGACCCTCGAGAAACAACAACTTGCAGAAAAAAAAAAAAAAATAAACGTGGTGGTGAATGCAATAGGCAGTGCCAGCAGGGAGTCCCCTGCTTCGAGGTGCACTTTTCCTCTCACCCATCACAGATTCTTTCTTGTTTTTACTCTTCTCAGGGTCTGAAGAATATTTTCCATTTGTACACTGCATCTGCATGGCCAGTGTGTGATACAGAGGCAAAGTGGAACACCTGCCTGCAAAACATAATAAACTATCAAGCTTAACTCTCTTAGCATGCACATTGTCTCAGATGCTGCATGATCATATTTTAAATTCCTGATTAGAAGGATGAAAGAGTTAATCATTCTATAATATAGGGTTATCCTTTTACTTGGGATTCCTTTCCAGGTCTTGTCTCAATGCTACTAATACATCAAAACAGCTAATTCCATAAATTCCAACACTGGTAACATTAAATCCTATTCATATTCAATCTACAACCTAGGTAACACCTAATAACTCCAACACTTGAGACTTGAGCTGCCATGTCCCTGCTTGTACAGTTCTTTCAGGGAGCCATGGCCCTGCTCCCTGAGCCATTCTGCAACAAAAAGCCTGCAAAATAGGCTTTAATCTGCTGGTGTAACAACTGAGTGGTTTTATGTGTTATTTAAAACCGTTTGAATAACAATTTCTGGCTCATTTGGTCTCTGTCACTTGAAAGCAGCTATTATAATGAACACGTCTTAAAAAGTAATTTTAAATTCTTTTTTCAGTGCGCATCTCAAAATAGAGTACATTCACAAAAGAACAAGAAAATATGCTAAATAGATCACTTAATAGAACATTGCACTTAATGCAAAGCATGTCTTAAAAAAATAAAAAATCTTAATACCTCACCTGCAACAACTTTTCAGACATATCTTGTATCAAATTCACATGCATCAGAACATCAAGCTCTTATTAGAGAAATGCACACTACTGGCTTTTGTCTGAAATGGATCTTTTCCTTATTTCTGGTGTGAATAGTTCATTCCAGGGGGGCTCACCGTGCTATACAAAGAGTGAGCCCCCAGTACACAGCCCAACTATCTGTACAGATATTCAGAATACCATCACCGGGTTCCTTGGTTATAACCATCCACACGGCTCGCAGTTCTGCCCATTGGCTACTCTGACCATCCCCCTCTTCAAACCAAATTGTTTCAGTGGAGAGATGGTATGTCACTGCTCTCCACTTGCTCAGGTTACCCTTGCTGGACCCATCCGTATTCTAGGCATCTTCAGAAATGGGATACTTCCCTTCCTGAATGGGACACTTCTCTGGTGGAATGACCATTGTCTAATGCGGCACATCACCGTTATAAGTTACAGGGTCTAGGATCTTCCAGAGCTCCTCTTTCAGTGGTGATATAGACAGACTACTCCTCTGGATGAGACAGGCAACCCATTGTGCCACTGTCTGTGCTTGGGTCACCCCTGTCTTAGGAAGGCGAGTCAGATCTTTCACCCAGCCCTGTATTGGCAAGGTGGTCTTCACTATGACTTCAGCTTTTTGGGTTACTGGATCTACCACCTGTAGCATGGAGTAGGCACCCAATAACTGCCTTTCAGTCATACTGTAGCTTTCTTCTGCCTCATGCCAAACCTGAGACCAGAACCCAACCGGGGTTTGAACAGAATTTTGTCACCCTCATAGACTCCAGAGGAACACATCCTGAGTTACATGAACACCTAGTTCAGCTGGAAGGGTGGGATCCAGTATACCCAATGCTGGGGACTGTTTAACAGCTAGTTTTGCTTGCTGGAATGCCTCTTGTTCCATTCTCCCCCAGTCCCATCTTTGGCTTTGCTTTGTGAGTGGATACAAAGGCCTCAGCAGCTGTGCTAAGTGGGCTATAATGGAATGCCATTATCCCAATATACCCAAAAATTCTTGCAGCAGCCTTGGTGCTGTAGGGATTAGGAACACCTGAAACTTGTTTATTATTTCACTGGATAGTACTCTGGTCTTTCCTGACCAAACTACACCCAGGAATTTCACCTACAATCTTGGTCTTTGTACCTTCTGTGAGTTTATGGTCCACCCTTTCTCTTGTAAATGAGTAGTCAATGAATCTACTGCCTATCCTAATGACTACACTGAGTCAGACGTCAACTGACATCATCAGTATAGCAGAACAGTTTGATGTTATTAGGATTATTCCACTCTGCTAGATCACAAGCCACTAAGTTATGACAATTTGTTGCTGAATGCACATACCTTTGTGGCAGGACTGGAAAGGTCCACTGTCTGCCTCCCCACATATAGGCAAACAGGTCTTGTGAGTCTGCATGAATGGGAATACTGAATAAGGCATTTGCCAAGTCTAGAACTCAGTGGTAGGTTTCTATCTCCCTACTCAATGTATCCATCAGGGAAGCAATATTGGGTAGGGCTGCATGAACGGGGGGCGTGACCTTATTTAATTATCAGTAATCCACTGCCATTCTCAGTGGATTACACTCTCCTTCTGCATGGCTCAGTAAGAACCTGCTGGGCAAACTGAGGGCAAAGAAATGTGCACACAAGCTCTGGAAACAAGGGTGTGCCACCTGGGAAGAATACAGGGATGCCGTCCGGACTTGCAGACGTAGAATCAGGAAAGCCAAGGCACAGGCAGAACTGAACTTGGTGAGGGATGAGAAAAACAATAAGAAGACATTCTACAGGTACATTGGCCACAAGACACAGGCCAAAGCAAGTGTACCTCCTTTGGTAAATGACAAAGGAGAGCTGGCTTCAACCAATGCGGAGAAGCCTGAGGTATCGAAAGAGTTCATTGCATCCATCTTCACTAGCGGTGAAGATTCTAATATTTCTCATGTCCCTGAATCCTGCATCCCCAAACCTCTAGGTGGGGACTAGGGGAGTAACTCCCCCCCCCCCACCCCCCCTTCCCCCACTGTAAGGGCAGACCAAGTCCTAGATGCCTCATGAGACTGAATGTGTACAAGTCTACGGGGCCAGATAACGTGCATCCCAGGGTTTTGAAGGAGCTGGCTGAGGTGGTTGCCGAGCCGCTCTCCATCATATTTGAAAAATCGTGGCTGTCAGGTGAGGTCCTGGGTTGACTGGAGGAAGGGTCATGTCACTCCCATTTATAAGAAAGGGAGCAAGGAGGACATGGGGAAAAACAGGCCGGTGAATCTTACCTCTGTTCTAAGGAAGATCGCGAAACAGATCCTCCTGGATGACATGCTTGAACACATGAGGAATGAGAGTGTGATCTGAGATAGCCAGCACGGCTTCACGAGGGGAAGGCACCGCCTGGATAGTAATACATCTCTCTCTCAGTCTGAAGTCTCTTATAGTTGTATAGACAGTCACACCCCGTAGTATGTCTCTGTCCAGTATATCCTCTAGGACTAGGGCAATAGATACCTTATACTCCCAGGGTGGGATTTGCCCAACCCCCAACTTCAACTGTGTCTCGGTTACGGGGATGGTCTGTCCCACAAACCCACCAGTCACCACCCTATTTCCCTGGAATTTGGCTGGAACACCATAAATAACCTATGTTTTTGTGCCTGTGTCAACTAGTGCCATAACTCGCTTTCTTTCAGAAGCAAAAAAGAGTCAGTTTTACACAGTCACGTCTGGGAGCTCGAGTTGCAGGGGGGCTGCCATCCCCTGTCATGCAAGTAACCGTGCAAGTGCTAATTCTTTTTCCTCAGGTCGCTCAGACGTAGTGGCGGGGGTCACTTGAGGAGGCTTTTTCCTTTTATTGGGAACTAGGAAATCTTCTAACTTTCATGTTCCTGTTGGTACCTTTTGAATAATTCTCATTCTTACTTTTTGGGGGATATTTTGAGGCTTTTCATTTTCCTCCAGCTGCCTCTAGAGCTGGAGAAGGACATAATTGGGCTGGAAATCAATTTTAGCAAATTGAACCTCAGCCCAGATTAAGTCATTTAACATTTGCTTTCATGATACCCATATGGGTCCTGATTGAGTAGTCCGTGGGGCGGATCTCCTGGTTTTGGTTACGGGGAGGACCTCGGCCCCTTCCAATGTTCAGATATTGCACCTGGTATAAAGGTACTCTGTCTCCCCCAGATCAGCCATCAATTGGGCAGCCTGTTGGATGATGGCCTCTGAGGCCACTAAGGGGTTCAGTATGGACACCAGTGTGCCATACTGGTGGGGAGGAGCTTGTTTTAATATGAGGTCCCTCATCCCCATTGAACTTAAATCAGGACTCCAGAATGCATCATAAATTGCCTCTTTCTTTCCCAGTTCTCTAATATATATTTGAAGTTCCTCCATTGAGGTCTGTAGACCAGTATTTATCAGAACATCGCTTTTTTTTGGCTATGTGATTCTACACGGTGCTGTTATCCATTGTATTACAGAATGGTTTTCACCATTATGTATGATAGCGGCGTGGAGCCTTTGTCTGAGAGCCAAATGTGTGGTAATGGATTCAAGTTTAGAAATATCAGGCTTATTAATTACCACACTTTCAGCCCCCATGTCCCATAATCTCAGCAGCCAAGCTGGTATGGTCTTTCGTGATCCTTGCTAAAATTGTTGCAACAGATCCATGAGTTCAAGCAGCTGTATATAGTCACGCTGTTACATGTAATGTGGTATGCGCAGGGGGCCACTATTTGGGTGCCAACCCTGCTGGTCTGTCTTTGATTTTCTTTGTCTTCTCAGTTATTACTGGCCTTTTTTCAAGAGGATCTGAGGTTCCTCTAGGTGGCTTTTAGTCTGCTTGCCCTTCTTGCTGTTCTTGGGTGCAACTAGGATCCAAGGATCCTACTGATCCAAGTATCCTGTTGATCCAAGTCCTTTTTCTGTTCTAGTGACATGGGTCTTTATTTCAAAAGGGGAAGTTCCTGTGAGAATCCTTCTTTGTTTTTTGTCTCAAAGCTTGCTTCCTGAGGTATTTCTTGTGATAAGACTGACTTGTCTAGGAGATGAGTGATGGGTGTTGCCATGTGGCAATCAACATCACTGTGTGGACAATGTTAGCTGTTTGCCTCTGGAAAAGAGTGCTCAGGATGGTTTATTGGTGGAAGATCTGGCCTGTGATCAATAACTCCAGCTTGCCATGGGAAACTGGGGAACGATGCCATTTGTATCCTGTGAAGGCAGGGTACAAGTTGGCGCCTCCCTGCTCCCTCTTATCTGCTGGCAAGGCCAGGAAGATAGGAACAAAGGAGTTTCCGCTGAGACCGCAGAGCCAGAATCTGCCACTCCAAGGAGAGCTGACTCGACCACTTTGAAAGCATTGAAAAGGGGCCATCATTGCCTTGTTCATGGTCGTCGTTGTCATCGTCATCGTGGTCCCCACCGTCAACAGAACAACAATGCCCGACAACCCACCACTACTGAAGATCAAAGACTGAACTATGAACCACGCTGGATCCATGGTGGTGACTATGTCCCTCTTGCTTCCTATAAAGACTCCTTGCTTCTTCTTTCCTATCTTTTCTATCGCCCTCCTTCCCTTACCCATTACCCTAATTCATAATAGCGTCCGTCCTCTCCTTTCCCATCTCCCTAATTAACATCTGTAATAAACTGGTCAGACCAACATTTGAACTGTTGTTTCTTAATCTCATGCCGGGTATACAGATATTAAAAGAACCTCCTCTCCCTCCTATAAATTGGAGTGAGACATTTTATTTATGGTGTAGTCGGCAGGATACCCGCCGTGAGAGTGTTGTCCTTCCAGATAATCTGAAACTTTTCTGTGTGTACCTCCTGGAGTTGCAAGAAGTGGTACTTTTTGATAACCTAGATGTGAGCACCTCTCCAGGAACTCTGAAACTTTAGTGTTTATGTACCTCTGTACCTCTCGAGGACGTATGGATTTTGTCTAATTGTATTTATTTAATATGTGTGTGCCTCCTCGGGAAGACCTCTCTGCATTTTGTGATTTAAGGATCTTGTAACTTAAGTGTGAAATTTGAACCTCTTTTGTGTGCATCTCTTGGGGAAGTGAGGATGTGATATTTTTTGACTTAAAAAAATGTGTGTGCCTCTCCAAGAATTTTATTCACTTTGTTGAAACATAGAAAGCGTTGTTTTCATTTGCATTTGTTTGCTTGCAACTTAGGTATGGTGTTTGTGAGGTTGTCTCTGTGGCTTCGCAAGGAAGTGAAGAGACATAGGTCTCCCAGTGAAAGGGCGGCATTCCCGCACTGAAAGCTAAAAGGTGTTGTTTTGGCTTCTTTGTCTTTTGTGTGCTTCCCTCAAAGAAAGGAAGGAATGATTGGAGAATTTGCACTTGTTTGAGAGGTGTGTGTGCCTCCCTGGGGGTGTGTGAGGAGTTACTCGAGCTTGTGAATAGGTGTACCTCCTCCCCCAGCCCCAATGTAGATCTTTCAGTGCATTGAGAAATGAGTAACAGTATTGTCACTATGAAAAGTGAAGATGTTTTATTTGACCTTTTAGAAAAGCATGGTGCTCGACCCTCTTTATCAGGTGTGGATTGGGCACGACAGAACTGGTATAACTTGCAGAGTGTTTCGGACCGTATTAGTGTTTTACAAAATGAGGCTCGTACCGGATCTGGAAAAGGAAAGTAGTTTATTTGTGCAGTACTTGGGGCTGCTTTAAAAGCTGCCATGGAGTTCCGAGATGAAAAGCATTCGGCAGAAACCCAGACTATACAAGCACTGCAGGAATCAGTTTAAGTAACACAAGAATTGGTAAAAACTCTGCAGAATCAAATAGTGAACCTTGAGGAACAATTAGAAAGAGAAAAACATAATTCGCTTTTGTTACAAACAGCTTTTAAGGAGCTGATAATGTGTAAGGACACTGTTATCGACAGTGCACCTCAAGAAAAAGTTTATCCTCAAGGGGAACTGCAAGGAATGAAGGAAAGGCTAGATAAATTAGAGGCCTCTCCAGCCCTTTGAGAAAAACTGAATATACTATCGATAACAGCGAGGATCTAGATCCTCAAATGAATATTAAGGAAATTCCTTTTTCGGCCACTGAACTGGCCAAACTGAAAAAGGATTTCAGCCGCTCTCCAAAGGAATCTGAAACAGATTATGTATGGAGGGTTAGTCTCACTGGTGGCGACCACATTCGGTTAACAGAAAAGGAAGCAGAAGGTTACTGGGGACCAGGAGTATTTTTAACTACTGGCAACAGTAGTGCTCCCTGGTCCTTAACACAGAGGGCTGCCTATTGGGCAGGTGGTCTCAACCCTTTAGAAAGGGGAGACCCTCTTGCCATTACTGGAACAACTGATCAGTTTGTAGAGAGTGTTCAAAAGGCTGCTTGTCTCCAAATGATGTATGATAGAAAGCTGCAGCCACACCATGAATCACCCATGATGATGCCCGTTGATCCTGAGAGAATGACTGCTTTAATTAGGGGGCTTCCAGAGTCGTTAAAACCTATAGGTATACAACTGCAAGGAAAACTAGAGGCTATGTCTCAGGGAGAGAGAGCCTGGGCAGTGTTAGAAGGAACTGTAACCTCTAACCATCTGCAGTCAGGAAGCAAAGTATGGACGTGGTGGGAGGTTGCCCAAGAGTTAATTAACTATGGGAGAAAATGTGGGCCAGTGGTTTCTTCCTCCAGCAAATTTGAGCCAAGGGAAGTAAGACTTGCAGCGGTCAGCCTTGCTCCCAGGCCACCCAGCCCAAAGCTTAGTGGGACTGGAAGGGTCTCATTGCCAGTAAGAACTGGGAGGCGAAATATTGATCATAAATGTAATTATCTCTGGACACTGGGCTGGCAAAAGGGTGTTCCATGAGATTTGATGAATGGATTAGCCACTGTCAGGTTAGAAAAATTAGTTAACTGTCATGGTTTTACGTTTTTTGGTTTTATGTATTCCACATCAGGACATCATGTGGTGTACTGGAACTAAAGTGCTAATGCTCCAGTGTTGTATTAGGCGAATAAGCGGGGCTTCAGGATGTGACGCGATAGGCCCTCCTCTGCTCTGTGATTGATTTATGATGTGTGCTTAAGGGGCGCAAACGAAGACGGGGCATGTATATAAGCGAACTACACCACACATTAAATGGCCATTTTACCACTCATCACATTGGTGTCATATCAGGTGTGTAATTGGCTGGGGGCTGTCAGAGCACTTTACGAAGGGACGCTAATTGGGGTTGCCGCATGTTTCAAGGCAACAAATGGTGCCCTGTGTGAGGAACATAGGAGGATCATGTGAGGAGCATTCTGGTCGTGAAGGTGCGACAGCTGGCTGCGTGACGAATGCAGGATTCTGCTGCGGTGAGGCAGTAGGGGGCCAGAGGGATTGATCACCCAGGGACCGGCAGTGTGCGAGCACGGAATATCCCACTGGCAGAAGGCCAGTGGAAGGCGTGGGGCTGATCACCCCGGACTGCAATGGATTCTGTCATTAAGGTATTGCTTCAGTTTTGTAAGGATTATTTAGACAAGAATGCTCCTTCTGAGAAGGAATTTCACACTTATTTCACAGTTGGAGTGGGAGGGAGAGATAAAAACCCCCCACGAGATTCTTGACCACCGGAGATGGGATGATCTCACCTCCGCACTCGCGCAGCATGTTATGAGTGCTCAGAAGGGTGTTTCAGAGTTAAAGACCTGGGACTTGATCTTAGGGGCCCTAAAAGCGGCAAGGGAGGAAAAGACCGCTGAGAACCTTGCCAGAGATTTATTAGGGCTAATCCCAGGGGGGGGGACCTGCCACGGGCGGGAGGTTCTAATTCCCCCAGGGACGTGCTGCGGGACAAGATGGCGCTGAAAGCATCCAGGGAGGAGGGGAAAGTGATAAGGGAACCTTGGCAGCTTTTGTAATTCAGTTCCCCAGACCCAGGAGGTGGGAGCTCGCTTGGTTAGCTTGGCTCTTCTGGAGGCTCCCCTGGGGGCCCAGAAGGAGCAGGCTGGTGTCGGCCGAGAAGTGTGTTCTCTTCCAGATGCCCCGAGTGGGAACGGTTGGCTAAAGTGGCGCTGGATGAGCTGACCGACTCAGCTCAGACAAAAGACCAGCAACCGTCGGCATCCTTATCGAGCGAGAACACCTTATCACAAGACCTTGGGTCGTCTCCTCCACATCCTCGGCAGCAGCTGTATCCTTCACTGCGAAGTCTTAAATCACCCGTGGAGGCGGTGACGGGGGTGGAGCAAAGGGGAGGTGTTATGTCCACACTTGGTCAAGGGGCGTGCAGGGGGCATGTTGACGCTCCCCCTGAAAGGGTAGGAAGTAGGCGTGCCACTGATTGGCAGAAAATTAAGGAGGGGGTGGAACAGAGAGGCTTGGTCACTGCGTTCCCCTTGGTTGCTGGGGAGGAGGGGCCGCAGTGGATTCTGCTGGACCCGGGGGGGGGGGGGGGGCGCGGGGTGGGGGGGGGGGGTAGAAAAGAAAGGATTGAGGTCACCTTTGGCTATGAATGCAGAGCCGTTCACTCCAGGGTATGAAATAACTCAGGACCTGACAGAACTATCTCAGAAATTTGCAGATAAGTTAGTTAAGGCAGCTGAGGAGTCAGACTTACCCAGAGCCATTTATGATCCCATAACTGTGGACTGCCTTAAGCAAAAGTTTCTTAAGGGTGTTAAATATCTGCTTTATACAGCTCCTGGACAAATTTCTACACCGGGGGAACTTATCAAGTATGTGGATAAGCAGAAATCCATCCCCCTGACTAGCAAGGGGCTAGCGATTACTAATGCAATGGCTGTAGCCTGGATGTTATCAGGAGCAGGCTTTCAATCACAATTGCAATCGCAATACAGCCACATTAAGGCTCAGTGCAAAGCTGCAAAGGATAGGGAGAGAGGCAGAGTTATGTGTCAGTTATATAGTAAAGGAGGACAGTGCAGGAGCCTCAGGGTTCAGCTGCAGAGAAATGACGGGACGAGGGAACCTAGGGCCCAGGGACTCTCGCATGACCATCTGGATGAGCTGCCGCTGACACCCTTGCCCAACCCATCGGTCATGCCAGCTCCGCCTTGGGATGAGAAACAGCATAAGCTTAAACTGTTTGCCTGGGTTAACCCTATCGACACCAAAGCATTCTTGTGGTGTGGGCCGTACTGCCGGTTTCTGTATGGCATCTTAGGGGCCGACAAGGAGGTGTTGTGGGTCAGCGACTCAGCCAAAGCGTTGCCACCGGGTATGTTTTTGATCTGTGGTGACCTGTGGCAAGTTGCTCCCAAGAACCCTATAGGAGGACCATGTTATATGGGGAAATTAATGATGCTTGATTTAAATCATACTGCTTGGATACAGCTATAGCAAAATATTACTAGGTCTCGGTGCAGTATTCAGCAGCTCTCTGAAGACTGTGTTGACACAGTTGAGCTGTATCTTCCAGGCTCGCTTTGTGACATACAGCCACTCCCTGAAATTCTCCTTACAGTTTTGCAAGATTTTGGGGGAATGATTACGTATTCAGATTCCCTACCTATCTTTGACCTAATCAAATCATGGAATATAACCTTGCAGGTTCAGGTTCAGACGTCCCTCCTAGAAGGGCCCATGTTATTCACAGATGCATCCTCTAGGACGGGTCAAGGGGCCGTGGTATACCAAGGTTCTGGCAGTACCTGGCAGATTGAGGTTTTTACAAACTGGGAAGTCAACGTGCAGATGCTTGAAGTACTAGCAGTAGTGTCTGCCATACGCCTTTGGCGAGAGATACCCTGCAACATGGTTAATGATTCTGCCTTTGCTGCCAGACTGCTAGCTCGAATGGGACAGGAAGCCACCAGAATCTTAGAGGAGGCTTTAGCCTGGCGCACAGCTTCAGTTGCCATCCTACACGTGAGTAGCCACTCTGATGTGCGGGGTTTTTTCATTATGGGCAATGCAGTAGCAGGCAAAGCTGCAGGTACAGAGGTGTCTCCTGTTCATGAAGCCCATGACCTTCATTCCACTCTTCACATAGGTGCTCGTGTACTATCAAGGGCATGTTCCATTCCTTTGTCCGTTGCCCGCGATGTCATGCAGGCATGTCATTGTAATTCTGTACCTGTGATAGGGGTTGGGATTAACCCCTGCACTCTCGGACCATTGCAGATTTGGCAGGCAGACTTCAATGAAAATGCAATTGATTGCTTTTCAGGTCTAAGTGATAAACAAGACTAGAGACCTTTCTTTTCAGAAGCTGTTGGTGGGCACAGTGAAACCAGTGCCAGAACGATCAAAAGGCGTGCTGCCGGATAAGGAGCCACTGCTGAAAGTCAGCATGAATCTGTGTAATATGTTTGTTGTGTTCTTTCCTTACTAGCATTAGGAGTCTTTGGAGAGTCTACCTCCTACAGCAACCTCAGAATCTTTAGGTGACTCGGACTAATTGAACAGCGGAGCAGGATTTCTATCTAAGCCTGCGATCTGCCTCGTCGCCTTTTCACGTGTGCCTTGTAGGACGTCAAGGGTGGATGCCTGCCAGAGGGTTCACTCAGCGCAACCTGATATTGACAACTTCAGCGCATGCCTTTTGCGAGAATGGAACACCATCCTCCTGTGTCGGACAGGATGAAGGGACACACCGAGAAAGTTGGAATGGACAACAACCCACTCGGACATTGGTTGCGAGGACTGTTTGGGTTCTGTAGTAGTTTCTCCAGATGCTTAACAACATAGGAGTAGTGCTCTCGATGTTTGCTTGCATTATGATCTGCGCACCTTTGCTTTATAGGACGCTTTCCACGCTGCTTAGTTAGCATGATATAGTATCATAGGCTTCGCGATAGGCTATAATTAGGTTCGGTAAATTGTGTGTGTGCTGTAATGGGGCAAGGCTTTACCGAGCATGGGGAGAGGGAAATGTTGTATTAGGCGAATAAGCGGCGATTCGGGATGTGACGCGATAGGCCCTCCTCGGCTCTGTGACTGATTTATGATGTGTGCTTAAGGGACGTTGTCATGGTTTTACGTTTTTTGGTTTTCAGTATTCCACATCAACACATCATGTAGTGCAGTGGAACTAAAGTGTTAATACTCCAGCTCCATGTACCTATCCCTGTACGTGACGGAAGTCATGGGATCTGACCCTTCTGGGGGGGGGGGGGGGGGGGGCGGTCTCTTACTGCCTGGCAGTGGGTG
>JAPSGF010000138.1:20315-48322 GCA_035772895.1 Perdix hodgsoniae
AAGAGGGGCAGGGGCGTATTGCCCCCCTGTCACGGGCATAGATTGATTTACTTAACGCCGTGACAGATTTTTGTTGGAGAATGCGGGCAATAGCTTTTTTTTAGCTTTAAGAACAAATCTCCTTCTCTGCTCTCAGAGAGCTTCGTTAGGGAGCATTATCAGCAGTTCTGGTTTTTGTGCTGGAAAACTTGACCTTGAAAGACCAGGCATACTGCCAGTATTCTGGAATATTTGTAAACTTTGAGCACTGCTTAGTCTGGGTAGTGCCTCTTGTTTTTCATTCCCCTCCTCTTGGTAGTTTCAATTTATTAACCCCTTTTAGCAGACACCAGCGATAGACCCATTCTTTTTTGTGGGGACGCTGCGTAAGGGATTGAAAGCTATAATGTTACTCATAACCTGCTGGCCAATCATCGATGTCATACTTACTTGTCGTGGAATTGTGTTCATATATAACTACTTAAGGGAATGGATAGAGACATCTGTATGGTACCTATATTGGTACCTATGTGCAATGTGGTATGGTATGAATTCTGACATTTACTTCCCAGATGGAATGGCCAATTTTACAAACTACACGATGTTCGGACCAACTTCCAATTTTTCCTCTCAGTTTGTCAGACATTCTTCGTATAGTCAGTTAACGCTCATATATGTGGGCCCAACCCTGCTCATGTTGATGAGCGTGGCCCTGTTCATATCAGTTTACCTGGCTGTGGTCTACTATAGGCGTAGTAAGCAGAAGGAGTCTCCTCCACAACCAGAGAATGCTGACTGGCAGGGGATGTGGAGAGGTTTAGGAAAAATCTTAGAAGTGTGGGGACCCGCAATGTCGCGGGATTTCACTCTTGAACACCTATGGGAGCCTGAGAAACTAAGCCAGTATTTGAATCAGGGACAGTGCGGCTTACATAAATCTAGGGAGGCACAACATATTTGGGGTTTGGCTTGTGCTTACCGCACCCTATATAATACTGTTCTGGAGAGAGAGAGTTTCCGAGCCGAGGTTCAGGCCAAAGGGAAGAATTCCCAAGTCACATCTGATCAGTTACAGGAGACACCAGTAACAATAACAGTCGCCCGAGTGGAAGGCAAGAAATGGAAACGAGTGTCCACGCGTCTAGAACGGAAAAAAGAAGAAGAGGAGGAAGTGGAGGAAGATCCAGGTGAGGGGCCCTCCTCAGAAGCACCACCATCGAGAAAGGCCAAGGGAAAAACTAAGAGACATGAGGAGGAGAGTGATGAAGAGGAAATCTCTATTACTACTCGTCGGCCTCTGAAGATGACCGAAATCCAAGGCTCAAGAAAAGAGTTTACACGGCACCCGAGTAAAACTCTCATTTCCTGGTTGGTTCGCTGTTGGGACACCGGAACCAGTAGCTTGTCTCTAGATGGTAATGAAGCTCGCCAACTTGGAGCCATTGCCAGAGATCCAGATGTTGACAGAGGAATTAGTCGATTTTTGGATAGGGCTGCCACCCTCTGGGAAAGTATGTTAATAGCCGCGAGGGAAAGGTATCCCTTCAAAGACGGCTTGAAGCCTGGGACGAGAAGATGGGATACAGTTGAAAAGGGTATCCAGTATCTGAGGGAAATGGCTGTGGTGGAAATGCTGTATGACCCCAACTTTGTTCCTAATGACCCACACCAAGACCATGTGTCACGGGGTGCTCTCTAGAGCTCACTCGTGACAGCGGGGACAAAACCCGGGGAGAGAAAGCACAAAGCGCTTCCCTTCTCTAGCGGCGCGGCGCGGCGCGGCCCGGCCACGTGCGCTCCGAGAGAGGGGAAAGAAAAAAAAAACGGCGAATGGGTCTAGGAGGGAAGGAATGAAAAGAAAGGAGCGATCTGAGAACGAACGGCAGTTTAATGAACCAAATAATGCTAAACAACAACAGAGAGTTTCAACAAGGAGAGAAATAGAACTAAACCTCACCGACGAGCTGTAGGAGGCGGGAAGCTGCGACCACGTTGTCTCCTCACCGGGGAATCGCGCGCCAAGAAGAAAAAAAAAACTCCGTCCCCTTTTCCGGCTACCCCTCCCCCCCATGCCCAATTAAGGCAGTCCATAGGAAAGGAAAAAAAACTCTCCCCTTAACTCCCATTATCCTGCATGATGTTCTGATGTGGAATAGCAACGCAAACCAAAGAAATTACAAAACCATAACATTCCACCCCTTATTCCACATCACTACATCATGCTTAACATTTATCAACATACAAACAGAACAGCAATTAACATATATTACATATGTACATACATGCATATATATACACACACATGGACTCACTGGCTACACTCCCCCAGCATCAAATTCCCCTGTGGCACACACTGAACATCCCCATCCTTCTGCATCACCCACCAAGTGCACCCAGGTCCCTGTGCAAAAACAGTTCCACGGAGGGGTTTCCCTTTTCCGGAGGCTGGGAGCACCCAAACTGCTTTTCCCAGCATACTCTTTATATGCACCACAGGGACCTTGTCTCCCTCCACAGTCCGCAGGGAGTTGGAGCACGTAGGGCCGTCTCGGTTGGCTGATCCTCGGGTGTTTACCAGCCAGGTGGCTTCTGCTAAATGTCTCTCCCAGTTCTTAAATGTTCCGCCACCCATCGCTTTCAGCGTGGTTTTCAGCAAACCATTGTGGCGCTCGATCTTACCAGCAGCCGGTGCATGGTAGGGGATGTGATAAACCCACTCGATGCCGTGTTCTTTGGCCCAACTGCTCACCAGTGAATTTTTGAAGTGAGTTCCATTATCTGATTCAATTCTCCCAGGGGTGCCATGTCGCCACAGGATCTGCATCTCCAGCCCTAATATGGTGTTTCTGGCAGTGGCATGGGGTACCGCATATGTCTCAAGCCACCCAGTGGTTGCCTCCACCATGGTGAGCACATAATGCTTACCATTACGAGTCCGTGGCAGGGTGATGTAATCGATCTGCCATGCCTCCCCATATTTATACTTTTCCCATCGCCCTTCCCCCCAGAGAGGTCTCATCCTCTTGGCCTGTTTGATCATGGCACAGGTGTCACAGTCATGGATTATCTGTGCCACAGCGTCCATAGTTAAGTCCACCCCTCGGTCTCTGGCCCACTTATGTGTTGCGTCTCTACCTTGATGGCCCGAGGTCTCATGGGCCCACCGAGCTAGGAACAACTCTCCCTTATTCTGCCAGTCCAGGTCTATCTGGGCCACCTCAATTCTGGCAGCTCGATCTACTTGATGGTTATTTTGTTGCTCCTCCGTTGCTCGACTCTTGGGCACATGGGCATCTACATGACGCACCTTTATGGCCATATTCTTTGTTCGGGCAGCAATATCCTTCCAAAGTTCAGCGGCCCAAACAGGTTTACCCTTCCGCTGCCAGTTGTTTTCTTCCCATTGCTGCAACCATCCCCATAAAGCATTGGCCACCATCCATGAGTCAGTATAGAGGTAAAGCACTGGCCACCTCTCCCTCTCAGCAACATCTAGGGCCAGCTGGACAGCTTTTACCTCTGCGAATTGACTCGATTCTCCTCTCCCTTCGGTGGCCTCTGCAACCTGTCGTGTGGGGCTCCACACAGCAGCCTTCCATCTACGATGTTTCCCAACAATGCGGCACGATCCATCTGTGAACAGGGCAAACTTCTTTTCACTTTCTGGTAGTTCATTGTATGGTGGGGCCTCTTTTGCGCGTGATACCTCTGCTGGCGGTGTTTCAAACTTTTTTCCTTCAGGCCAGTCCATGATTACCTCTAGGATCCCTGGACGGTTGAGGTTCCCCATCCGGGCCCGTTGCGTAATCAATGCGATCCACTTACTCCATGTGGCATCTGTGGCATGGTGGGTGGAGGGAACCTGTCCTTTAAACATCCAGTTCAACACTGGTAGTCGAGGTGCCAGAAGAAGCTGTGTTTCAGTGCCAATTACCTCAGAGGCAGCCCGGACCCCTTCATATGCAGCTAAGATTTCCTTCTCAGTAGGGGTGTAGCCCTCTTCCGACCCTCTGTATGCTCTACTCCAAAATCCCAGGGGGCGGCCTCGGGTCTCACCGGAGGTTCTCTGCCACAAACTCCAAGTGGGACCTTTCTCCCCAGCAGCAGTGTAAAGGATGTTCTTCACATCCTGTCCCATCCGTACTGGCCCTAGAGCCACAGCACGGGCAATCTCCTGTTTAATCTGCTCAAAGGCCTGCTGCTGTTCAGGGCCCCACGCGAAGTTATTCTTCTTTCGGGTCACCTGATAGAGGGGGCTCACAATGAGGCTATAATTTGGGATGTGCATCCTCCAAAATCCCACTACACCCAGAAAAGACTGTGTCTCCTTTTTGCTAGTGGGTGCAGACATAGCAGTAATTTTGTTCATCACATCTGTTGGGATGTGACGACGCCCATCCTGCCATTTCACCCCTAGAAACTGGATTTCTTGGGCTGGCCCTTTCACTTTGTCTCGCTTAATAGCGAAACCAGCAGACAGGAGGATTTGGATTATTTGCTCTCCCTTTTTAAAAACCTCCACTGCTGTATCACCCCACACCACGATGTCATCAATGTATTGCAGGTGCTCAGGAGCACCGCCCTGTTCTAATGTGGCTTGGATCAGCCCATGGCAAATGGTCGGGCTGTGTTTCCACCCCTGGGGCAACCGGTTCCAAGTATATTGAACACCCCTCCAGGTAAAGGCAAACTGTGGTTTACACTCTGTGGCCAATGGGACAGAAAAGAAGGCATTGGCAATATCAATGGTAGCATACCATTTTGCCTCTTTTGACTCCAGTTCGTACTGGAGTTCCAACATGTCTGGCACAGCAGCGCTCAGTGGGGGTGTGACCTCATTCAGGCCGCGATAGTCCACTGTCAGCCTCCATTCTCCACTGGCTTTACGCACTGGCCATATGGGGCTGTTGAAAGGTGAATGGGTTTTACTAATAACTCCCTGACTTTCTAACTGCTGGATTAGCCTATGGATGGGGAGCAAGGAGTCCCTGTTGGTACGGTACTGCCGTCTGTGCACCACTTTGGTGGCAATTGGTACCTCCTGCTCTTTTACTCTGAGCAACCCCACAACAGATGGATCCTCTGACAGGCCAGGCAAAACAGACAGCTGCTTAATATTGTCCGTGTCTACAGCAGCTATTCCAAAGGCCCACCGATACCCTTTAGGATCCTTGAAATGCCCCCTTCTAAGGTAATCAATACCAAGTATACATGGAGCCCCTGGGCCAGTCACAATGGGATGCTTTTGCCAGTCTTGACCAGTGAGGCTTATTTCGGCTTTCAAAACAGACAATTCCTGAGAGCCCCCAGTTACTCCATGTATGTTAATCAGTTCTGTTCCTTTATAGTTTGAGGGCATCAGAGTGCACTGCGCACCAGTGTCCACCAGTGCCTTATATTTGTGTGGCTTGGATGTGCCGGGCCACCGAATCCACACAGTCCAATACACTCTATTATCCCTCTCCCCCCTCCCGGCTGAGGGCAGGGCCCCTCTATTGGTTACCTGCATTGGCAGAGGCAATTTCAGTAGTGGTTGACCTGTTTTGTAATTCTCTCACACGTTCTCGTAGTGCGTAAGTGGGTTTGTTGTGCCACTTCCTCATATTCTCTCCATGCTCACGCAGGTAGTTCCACAGGGCACCACGCGACATAGGCTCACTACGGTCATTCACTTGGGTAGGCGGGCGTTTGCGTCTGACGGCTGAGACTGCCACAGGTTCATTACGATTCCTTGCCGCGAACCATTTCTTCAGCATGCCATCTTGTTTCCTCTCCATTTGGTCTATTCTTTGCACCACATGGCAGAGGGTTGCAATGCAGGCACGGGATGGCGCTAGTGTGCTTGCTGCACTTTGAAGTGCAAGGATCAGCTCAAAAACTGGAGGGTGTCTATCCATTTCTTTATACCTGTTATATGTTGTTAATAGTACACTGGTATATTTATCTGGTGCTGATCGTATAAACTTCTTCCATATTTCAGGAGTACTGTCCACCTTCTCTGGGTCATGGTCATCATGCGGATCGTTAGGGACAAACGTGGGGCCATACAACATCTCCACCACCGCCATTTCTCTCAAGTGTTGGATGCTTTTCTCAGCTGTATTCCATTTTTCCGGTGCAGGCTCCAAATCATCTCTGATAAGATAGGTTTCCTTTACAGCTACTAGGATTCTTTCCCAGAGGGTGGCGACTCCATCCAGACACCGGCTGATTCCTCTATCAATGGATGGGTCTCGGGAAATATTTCCTAGTTGACGAGCTTCACTGCAACTTAGGGACACACTGCTGGCCCCACTGTCCCAACACCGAAGCAACCATGTGACAATTTTTTCACCTGGGGCTCGGGTAAACTCTTTTCTTGTGCCCTGGATTTCGGTGATCTTCAGGGGTCTACGGATGGTGGTGACAGTGGCCTCCCCATCATCACTGTCCTCTACGTATCTGTTAGTTTTCTGAGCTGCCTTCCTTGGTGATGGTGGTTTTGTGGAGGGCCCCTCACCGGGATCTTCCTCTACTTCCTTCACTTCGTCCTTCCGTTCCAGACGCGAAGACACTCGTTTCCATTTCTGACCTTCTACTGGGGCGACTGACACTGATGTTGGTGCTTCCTGTGGTTGGTTGGGATTGACTTGGGGGTTTTCCCTTTGGGTTTGGGTCTCCTTTTTGAAACTCTCTCTCTCCATTACAATGACTCAAATCAAGTTCCAAATAAGCTGTTCATTCTGAGATCCCCCTGAGTTACCTGATCCCTCACTCAAGTACTCAATTATTTTCTCCAGATCTCTCCTTTGTTCAGCAGTAAGATTACCCTGCACAGGGGGTCCTGATGCTTCTGATCCTTTTCCTAACTCTCCCACTATTCTCTGCCGGTCTCTCTGTGTTTTACAGTTATTCACTGCAAAGATTATATGCAGAGAGACTGACAATGCAAAACCCAATCTGATACACCAGTCAAATGTAAGAAACTCAGAATATTCATAAGCCAGTCCAAGCACAGTGTCTGTGATGTTAACTGGGCTGAAAGGGAGCCAGGCAGATATCCCCATCATTGTCTTCCATGGGCTAAGAATGTATACAAACATCATCCAAAACAAGGCAGCCGGAAGCTGGAATATAAGGATTCTCAGTCCTAGGCACAGGGCCTGTGAAGTAAGCCACTTCACCGCTGCCCAAAACATTGCCCAAAGTATTGCCCGCATTCTCCACCAAAAATGTCACGGGGTGCTCTCTAGAGCTCACTCGTGACAGCGGGGACAAAACCCGGGGAGAGAAAGCACAAAGCGCTTCCCTTCTCTAGCGGCGCGGCGCGGCGCGGCCCGGCCACGTGCGCTCCGAGAGAGGGGAAAGAAAAAAAAAACGGCGAATGGGTCTAGGAGGGAAGGAATGAAAAGAAAGGAGCGATCTGAGAACGAACGGCAGTTTAATGAACCAAATAATGCTAAACAACAACAGAGAGTTTCAACAAGGAGAGAAATAGAACTAAACCTCACCGACGAGCTGTAGGAGGCGGGAAGCTGCGACCACGTTGTCTCCTCACCGGGGAATCGCGCGCCAAGAAGAAAAAAAAAACTCCGTCCCCTTTTCCGGCTACCCCTCCCCCCCATGCCCAATTAAGGCAGTCCATAGGAAAGGAAAAAAAACTCTCCCCTTAACTCCCATTATCCTGCATGATGTTCTGATGTGGAATAGCAACGCAAACCAAAGAAATTACAAAACCATAACACCATGACCCTGAGAAAGTGAGGATGACGCCTGATATTTGGAGAAACTCATAAGTACAGTACCAGACAGATATTCCGTTGCACTAATGTCTGCGCGTGAGAGACACGAGGATCAGCAGAGAATGCCCTTAGTTTTTGAATTGATTCTTAAGCTCCAAAGCTATGAACAGCAACTACCCGTAACTCGTGCTTCCATTTCTGCCATCTCTCAACTAATGGACCAAGTGAATAAAATGCAAGAGCAAGTGTCTTCACTGATTAATCGTGACACACCTGTAGTAGTATCAGAAACGCTTGATGAAGATCAGGATGATCAGAACAGTCTAGTGAAGGAGCTGATAAAATTATTGCGAATCTAACTAATTAAGGATGAGGAACCCTTTTCCTCACGTGCACCATCAAAAATCTCAGCTGTTAAAGGCAAACGCTTTCCGGCTCCAGTAAGGAATCCTACATCACGAATTGCCTTGTGGCGTTACTTACGTGACCATGGAGAAGACATGAGGAAGTGGCATGAACAACCTACTCCTCTACTGCGAGCACGAGTGAGAGAGTTACAAAGCAGATCAACCGCCAGTGCAGTTGCTCTGGTTATTACAGGTAATGAATAGAGGGGCCCTGCCCTCAGTCAGGGGAGGGAAAGGGATAATAGTTTATTGGACTGTGTGGATTCGATGGCCTGGCACATCAGAACCACTGAAATATAAGGCACTGGTGGATACTGGTGCACAGTGTACTCTGATGCCTTCAAGTCATGAGGGGACAGAATCAATCCATATTTCTGGAGTGACTGGGGGGCTCCCAAGAACTGACTGTGGTGGAGGCCGAGATAAGCCTCACTGGTAGACTGGCAAAAACACCCCATTGTGACTGGCCCAGGGGCTCCATGTATACTAGGTATTGATTATCTCAGAAGGGGACATTTCAAGGATCCTAAGGGGTATCGATGGGCATTTGGAATAGCTGCTGTAGATGCAGACAACATTGAGCAGCAGTCTGTTTTGCCTGGCCTGCCAGAAGATTCGTCTGTTGTGGGGTTGCTACGAGTGAAAGAGCAACAGGTACCAATTGCTACAAAAACGGTGCACAGACGGCAGTATCGCACCAACAGGGATTCTTTGCTTCCCATTCATAAGTTGATTCGTCAACTGGAGAGTCAGGGAGTAATCAGCAAAACTCACTCGCCTTTTAACAGCCCTATATGGCCAGTGCGTAAAGCCAGTGGAGAATGGAGGCTGACAGTGGACTACCGTGGCCTGAATGAAGTCACACCCCCACTGAGTGCTGCTGTGCCAGACGTGTTAGAACTCCAGTATGAACTGGAGTCAAAAGCAGCCAAATGGTATGCCACCATTGACATTGCTAATGCTTTTTTCTCCATTCCTTTAGCCACTGAATGTAGGCCACAGTTTGCTTTCACCTGGAGGGGCGTTCAGTATACTTGGAACCGTTTGCCCCAGGGGTGGAAACACAGCCCAACCATTTGCCATGGGTTGATCCAAACTGTATTGGAACAGGGCAGTGCTCCTGAGCACCTGCAATATATTGATGATATCGTTGTGTGGGGCGATTCAGAGGAAGAAGTCTTCACAAAGGGAGAGCTAATAATAGAAATTCTTCTGCGTGCTGGTTTTGCTATTAAGCGAAGCAAAGTGAAAGGACCTGCTCAGGAGATTCAGTTCCTAGGTATAAAGTGGCAAGATGGCCGTCGTCACATCCCGACAGATGTGATCAACAAAATCACTGCTATGTCTCCACCCACTAGTAAGAGAGACACACAATCTTTTCTGGGTGCAGTGGGATTTTGGAGAATGCATATTCCAAACTATAGCTTCATTATAAGCCCTCTTTATCATGTGATGCGAATGAAGAATGAGTTTACATGGGGCCCCGAGCAGCAGCAGGCTTTTGAACAGATTAAACAGGAAATAGCCCGTGCCGTGGCCTTGGGGCCAGTACGGACAGGACAAGGTATAAAGAACATCCTCTACACTGCTGCTGGAGAGAAAGGCCCCACTTGGAGTTTCTGGCAGAGAGCCTCAGGAGAGACCCGAGGCCGACCCCTGGGATTTTGGAGTAGAGCATATAAGGGGTCAGAAGAGGGCTACACTCCAACTGAAAAGGAGATCTTAGCTGCCTATGAGGGGCTTCGGGCTGCTTCCGAAGTAGTCGGTACTGAAACACAGCTCCTTCTGGCACCTCGACTGCCAGTGCTGAACTGGATGTTCAAAGAAAAGGTTCCCTCCACTCATCATGCAACTCATGCCACTTGGAGTAAGTGGATTGTGTTGATTACACAACGAGCACGGATGGGGAATCTCAACCGTCCAGGAATCCTAGAGGTCATCATGGAGTGGCCTGAAGGTAAAAAGTTTGGAACATCACCAGGAGAAGAAGTATCACGAGCTAAAGAGGCCCCACCATACAATGAATTACCAGAAAATGAAAAAAAATATGCCCTGTTTACAGATGGATCAAGTCGTGTTGTGGGAAAGCATCGCAGATGGAAATCTGCTGTGTGGAGCCCCACACGGCTAGTTGCAGAGGCCACTGAAGGGAAAGTAGAATCAAGCCAGTTTGCAGAGGTAAAGGCTATCCAACTGGCCTTAGATGTTGCTGAACAGGAGAGGTGGCCAATACTTTATCTTTACACTGACTCATGGGTGGTGGCAAATGCTCTGTGGGGGTGGTTACAGCAGTGGGAACAAAATAACTGGCAAAGAAGGGGTAAACCTATTTGGGCTGCTGAACTGTGGAAAGATATTGCTACCCGGGTAAAGAATATGGTCGTGAAAGCACGCCATGTAGATGCTCATGTGCCCAAGAATCGGGCTGCTGAAGAACAGCAAAATACCATCAGGTGGATCGAGCTGCCAAAATTGAGGTGGCTCAAATAGACCTGGACTGGCAGAACAAGGGTGAATTATTTCTAGCTCGGTGGGCCCACGAGACCTTGGGCCATCAAGGGAGAGATGCAACATATAAGTGGGCTAGAGACCAAGGGGTGGACTTAACTATGGGTGCTATTGCACAGGTTATTCACGACTGTGAAACGTGTGCCATAATTAAACAAGCCAAGAGGATGAAACCACTCTGGGAGGAAGGGCGATGGCAAAAGTACAAATATGGGGAGGCATGGCAGGTTGATTATATCACCTTGCCACGGTCTCGCAGTGGTAAGTGTTATGTGCTTACCATGGTGGAGGCAACCACGGGGTGGCTTGAAACATATGCAGTACCCCATGCTACCGCCCGAAACACCATACTGGGTCTTGAGAAACAAGTCCTGTGGCGACATGGCACCCCAGAAAGAATTGAGTCAGATAACGGGACTCATTTCAAGAATTCTCTTGCGAATACTTGGGCCAAAGATCATGGCATTGAGTGGATTTACCATATTCCCTACCATGCACCAGCCTCTGGTAAAATTGAACGGTGGAATGGATTGTTAAAAACTATGCTGAAAGCAATGGGTGGTGGAACATTTAAGCACTGGGAGAAGCATTTGGCGGAAGCCACTTGGTTAGTCAATACCAGAGGATCTATCAATCGTGACGGTCCTTCCCAATCCAGCTCCCTACATACCGTAGAGGGAGATAAAGTCCCTGTTGTACATGTAAAAAGCATGTTGGGTAAAACGGTTTGGGTTCTTCCAGCTTCTAGAAAGGGCAAACCTCTCCGTGGTACTGTTTTTGCCCAGGGCCCTTGGTCCACTTGGTGGGTAATGCAAAGAAACGGGGATGTTCAATGTGTACCACAAGGAAACTTGATGCTAGGGGAGTGCAGACAGTAATTCTATGTATATGTATATAGACTTGTGTGTGTAATGCAGTTTTAATCATTTTGTTTGCATATATGTATATATTGAGCATGATGTAGTGATGTAGAATAAGGGGTGGAATATCATGGTTTTACGTTTTTTGGTTTTCAGTATTCCACATCAGCACATCATGTAGTGCACTGGAAGTAAAGTGTTAATACTCCAGCTTTATGTACCTATCCCTGTATGTGACGGAAGTCATGGGATCTGACCCTTCCGCGGGGGGGGGGGGGGGGGAACGCCCAATTACTGCTTTGCAGTGGGCCCGTGGAGGTTGCGTTTTCCTAGCCATCCCAAACCTTTCAGGTTTGACTTGGTCTCGGGAACTCTCTCTCCTATCTTTTTTGATTTATTAGTCTCATTTTCAATTAGATCTTATTATATTGTGTTACTTTGCATTTCCAATATCACAGTTAGTAAAATAAGTTTTCCTCCATAGATTGTTGCCCCTGTTGTTTTTCTTCCCCTCCTTCCTTCTCATTTTGTGTGGGGCCGGGGGTGGGGGTAAGAGGGGCAGGGGCGTATTGCCCCCCTGTCACGGGCATAGATTGATCTAGTTAACGCCGTGACAGGTGTAAACGAAGACGGGGCATGTATATAAGCGAACTACGCCACACATTAAACGGCTATTTTTCCACTCATCACATTCGTGTCATATCAGGTGTGTAATTGGCCGGGGGCTGTTAGAGCACTTTACGAAGGGACGCTAATTGGGGTTGCCGCGCGTTTCAAGGCAACACTGCAGCTCTATGTACCTATCCTTGTATATGACAGAAGTCATGGGATCTGACCCTTCCGGGGGGGCGGTCTCTTACTGCCCGGCAGTGGATGCTGGATGGGTGCTTTTTCCTAGCCATTCCAAGCTTTTCAGGTTTGACTTGGTCTCGGGAAGTCTCTCTCTCCTATCTTATTTGATTTATTAGTCTCAATTTCAATTAGATCTTATTATATTGTGCTATTTTGCATTTTCCAATATCATAGTTAGTAAAATAAGTTTTCCTCCATAGATTGTTGCCACTGTTTCCCCCCACACACTCCTTCCTTCCCATTTTGTGGGACCGGGATGGGGATAGAGGGACAGGGGACTACTGCCCCCTGTCACAGGCATAGACTGATCTAGTTAACGCCGTGACAGATTTTGGTGGAGAATGCGGGCATAGCCCCTTGTAAGAGATTATTCTTTTATATCATTGATTCAAAGTTTGCTGAGGAACAAGTCCAGGCAAAGTCCTGGGCAAACGTAGAGAAATCTTCTGTCTGGAGGACACTGATGGACAGGTCCTAGCTAAAGGGTTGTGAAATCCTTTAAGGAGTACAGATGGACAAGGCCAGGGGCTACGAGAGAGGGATAAGTTGCTGCTAATGGCGGAGAAACGGTCTTTTGTGTGGACTTATCTCGAGGAAGACGACCATCTCAGGAGGTATGCACATGACTCTTGCTCAAGCACCCAGGGATGTCATGTAGGCAGGAAAAAAAGGAGGATAAAAGAGGGTCCAACCACCATGAGGAAAGGGTGTCTGACATCAGATCCCTCACTACAGACCGCGTGCTGACGGACTTCCCTGGGCCTGCTACCTGACACCTGCTGCTTCCTCCCAGACTTACTCTGTGGCTTCCTCCTGGACCCACCCGGTACCTGCTCCCTCTCGTTGTCCAAGACCGGCCTTGCTGCTCCTGCCCTTCTGCCTCAAACCATCGGAACGGCGTGTAACGGGACTACTGCTGGATCCTGGTGGTGACTATCCCCGCTTTACGCAATTCTTGCTTCTTCCTAACTTTTCTATCGTTCACCTTCCCTTCCCCATCACCCCAATCCGTAATAGTGTCCGTCCTCCCCTTTCCCCATCTCCCGTATTTACATTTGTAATAAATTGGTCGGACCAACATTTGAACCGCTGTTTCTTAATCTCATGCTGGGTACACATATTTCAAAGAACCTCTTCTCCCTCCTATAAATTGGAGCGAGACACGCCTTATTAGCTTTTAGAACAAATCTCCTCTGCTCTCAGAGAGCTTCGTTACGGAGCATTATCAGTAGTTCAGGTTTTTGTGCTGGAAAACTTGACCTTGAAAGACCAGGCGTACTGCCAGTATTCTGGGATATTTGTAAACTTTGAGCACTGCTTAGTCTGGGTAGTGCCTCTTTTTTTTTGTTGTTCTCCTCCTCTTGGTAGCTTCAATTCATTAACACCTTTCTTAGCAGACACCAGCGATGAACCCATTCTTTTTTGTGGGGGCGCTGTACAAGGGATTAAAAGCTATAATGTTACTCACGACCTGCTGGCCAATCATCAATGTCATACTTATTTGTTGGGCAATTTTGTCCATATATAACTGCGCAAGGGCACTGATGGAGACACCTGTATGGTACCTATATTGGTACCTAGGTGCAATGTGGCATGATATGAATTTTGACATTTACTTCCCAGATGGAATGGCCAATTTTACAAACCACACAATGTTCAGACCAGTTTCCAGATTTTCCTCTTGGTCTGTCAGACATTTTTTGAATAGTCAGTTAATGCTCATATTTGTGGGTGTAGCCCTGCTCATGTTTATGAGCGTAGCTCTGCTCATATCAGTTTACCTGAATGTATTCCTATACAGGTGTAGTAAGCAGAAGGAGTCTCCTCCAAAATTGAGAATGCTGACTGGCAGGGGATATGGAGAGGTTTAGGAAAAATCTTAGAAGCGTGGGGACCCGCAATGTCATGGGATTTCACTCTTGAGCACCTATGGGATCCTGAGAAACTAAGCCAGTATTTGAGTCAGGGACAGTGCGGCTTATATAAATCTAAGGAGGTACAACTAATTTGGGGTTCGGCTTGTGCTTATCGCGCCCTATACAATAATGATCTCAAGAGAGAGAGTTTCCGAGCTGAGGTTCAAGCCAAAGGGAAGAATTTCCCAGTCATATCTGATCAGTTACAGGAGACACCAGTAACAATAACAGTTGCTCCGGTGGAAGACAAGAAATGGAAACGAGTGTCCACGCGTATAGAACGGAAAAAAGAAGAAGAAGAGGAGGAAGTGGAGGAAGATCCAGGTGAGGGGCCCTCCTCAGAACCACCACCATCGAGAAAGGCAAAAGGAAAAACTAAGAGACATGCAGAGGAGAGTGATGAAGAGGAAATCTCGTTACTACTCGTCGGCCTCTGAAGATGACTGAAATCCAAGGCTCAGGAAAGGAGTTTCCACGACTCCCAAGTGAAACTTTCATTTCCTGGTTGGTTCACTGTTGGGAAGCCGGGGCCAGTAGCTTGTTTCTAGATGGTAATGAAGCTCGCCAACTCGGAGCTGTCATGGTTTTACGTTTTTTGGTTTTCAGTATTCCACATCAATACATCATGTAGTGCACTGGAACTAAAGTGTTAATACTCCAGCTCCATGTACCTATCCCTGTATGTGACAGAAGTCATGGGATCTGACCCTTTCGAAGGGGGGGGGGGGGGGGCTCTCTTACTTCTTTGCATTGGGTGCCTGGAGCTTGCATTTCCTAGCCATTCCAAGCTTTTCAGGTTTGACTTGGTCTCGGGAACTCTCTCTCCTATCTTATTTGATTTATTAGCCTTAATTTCAATTAGATCTTATTATATTGTGTTATTTTGCATTTCCAATATCATAGTTAGTAAAATAAGTTTTCCTCCATAGATTGTTGCCGCTGTTGTTTTTTTTTCCCCTCCTTCCTTCCCATTTTGTGTGGGGCTGGGGTGGGGATACAGGGACAGTGGATAGAGGGACAGGGGCCTACTGCCCCCTGTCACGGGCATAGATTGATCTAGTTAACGCTGTGACAGATTTTGGTGGAGAATTCGGGCATAGCCCTATTTTTTTTAGCTTTTTGAACAAAACTCCTCTGCTCTCAGAGAGCTTCGTTACGGAGCATTATCAGTTGCTCAGGTTTTTGTGCTGGAATACTAGACCTTGAAAGACCAGGCGTACTGCAAGTATTCTGGGATATTTGTAAACTTTGACCACTGCTTAGTCTGGGAAGTCTTGTTTTTCATTCCCATCCTCTTGGTAGCTTCAATTCATTAACCCCTTTTTAGCAGACACCAGTGATGGACCCATTCTTTTTTGTGGGGGGCTGTGTAAGGGATTGAAAGCTATAATGTTACTCATAACCTGCTGGCCAATCATCGATGTCATTCTTACTTGTCGTGGAATTGTGTTCATATATAAATATGTAAGGGAATGGATAGAGACATCTGTATGGTACCTATATGCAATGTGGTATGATGAATTCTGACATTTACATCCCAGATGGAATGGCCAATTTTACAAACTACACGATGTTCGGACCAACTTCCAGATTTTCCTCTCGGTTTGTCAGACATTCTTCGGATAGTCAGTTAACGCTCATATATGTGGGCCCAACCCTGCTCATGTTGATGAGCGTGGCCCTGTTCATATCAGTTTACCTGGCTGTGGTCTACTATAGGCGTAGTAAGCAGGAGTCTCCTGCAACACTAGAGAATGCTGACTGGCAGGGGATATGGAGAGATTTAGGAAAAATCTTAGAAGCGTGGGTGTTGCTGAATAAAGCGTGGCAACCCCCAATTATCGTCCCGTTGTGAAGTGCTCTGACAGCCCCGGCCTTTTTAATGGCTTTTGGCTCTCTCAAGCCCTGCTGGCCCCGGACACTGGCCCTCACGTTTCTCGCCCCGGCTCTGGCCCTGGCTCCCAGCCTAGTGACCACTCACACACTTTTTATGACACCAGTATGATGAGCAGTGAAATGGCCGTTTAATGTGTGGCACAGTTTGCTTATATACAAGCCCCTTCTTTGTTAACCCCCCTTAAGCACTGTATGGGAGCTGCTGAATCACAGCCTGAACCCTTGATTAGTTATCTGAGGCAAGCAATATGTCAGCCCTGGGAGCACAGGTGAAAGCAATTCACCTGTGCTGCAGGAAGGGGCGGAGCCAGGCTCCACCTCTCCTAGACCCATTTAAGTGCTGACTGCCAGGGAGGAGGAATCTCTTCTGAGAGATTCTCTCCTGTGGGGCCCTTTACTGCAAGCCCTCTGCATGGGTAAGCATTCCACCTATTTTCTCTTGTTCCCTTTGTGCCTAACTCTTTTTTGGTTTATTTTTGATTATGCATCTATTTGATTGTACTTTTCAATTATATTATTCTTTCCTTGACTGTACGAGCACGCATCATAAATCTATCACATAGCAGAGGAGGGCCTATCGCATCACATCCCGAGTCCCTGCTAGTTCACCTAATACAACATTTTCACTTTGTTGAAACATAGAAAGCGTTGTTTTCATTTGCATTTGTTTGCTTGCAACTTAGGTATGGTGTTTGTGAGGTTGTCTCTGTGGTTTCGCAAGGAAGTGAAGAGACATAGGTCTCCTAGTGAAAGAGTGGCATTCCCGCATTGAAAGCTAAAAGGTGTTGTTTTGGCTTCTTTGTGTTTTGTGTGCTTCCCTCAAAGAAAGGGAGGAATTATTGGAGAACTTGCATTTGTTTGAGAGGTGTGTGTGCCTCCAAATGATGTATGATAGAAAGCTGCAGCCACACCATGAATCACCCATGATGATGCCCGTTGATCCTGAGAGAATGACTGCTTTAATTAGGGGGCTTCCAGAGTCGTTAAAGCCTATAGGTATACAACTGCAAGGAAAGCTAGAGGCTATGTCTCAGGGAGAGAGAGCCTGGGCAGTGTTAGAAGGAACTGTAACCTCTAACCATCTGCAGTCAGGAAGCAAAGTATGGAAACTGGTCGGACCAACATTTGAACCGTTGTTTCTTAATCTCACGCCAGGTATACAGATATTAAAAGAACCTCCTCTCCCTCCTATAAATTGGAGGGAGACAGTTCCATTTGAAGGTGGGGAAGTCTGCCCTGTCAAAGATGTAATTTTATTCTCCTGTTATTTCCTATGAGCTTTCAAAAGCTTGTTTTTAACTTCTAATTCTTCCTCCAAAAATGATATGCTTTAATAGTGAGAAGCAGCAGCCACACCACAAGAGATGCTGCTACTATTTTTTCCTCAGTTGTAAAAATTTCTGTCCTAATTTATTCAGGAAGTCATCTATTTTTGATGGGGATTTAATAATGGGACCATTGTCCTTCACAGGTCCCTATTCTTCAATAACCTGAGCAGCACTCAGCCACAGGGAACCCAGAAATCCCAGGGTTTCCCCCAGGAGTTCCTCTTTCAGTGTATTCAGGGTCCCACTAACCTTCCAATGCATAACTTCTTTTAAAATAATCTATTGTAAATAAGTACCTTGCTGGCTCACCAAGTATAACACTACAATGTGTGGGAAAACAACAATAATGGCAGGGTAACAGAGATCCAGGTTGTAGCAAGTGAGGATCAGCTTAATCACAACAGCCATGGGCAAAAAAAATGGGAAAAAAGCTGTTCAACTTCAGAAGAACACAGACTAGAATCTCCAGAAAAATAACTTAACCTCCATTGCCAACCCTTAAATGAGGTCTGGGAGGGGTTGGCTCCATTTCTTCCAGTCACTCAGGTGCATTGCTTACACCTGAGCTCCCCTGGGTTGGCTCTGCCTTCCCACCAGGTGCTCAATGGCTGTTTCAGGCTGTGAGATAGCATTTCTGCTACAGATAGTTTTATTATAATATATAAACTAATTTAAAGCAGTATTAAAAACAAGGTTTTATTATTCTTTTATTTGTTATTAGTTAATAATTTATTATTATTAATTACGATTAAGGGCTACAAGCTTTTTGGAAGGGATAGGTAAGGTAGGAGAGGCAGAGGAGTTGCTCTCTGTCAAGAAGTAGATAGACTGCGAATAGCTGCCTCCAAGAAACAGTCAAAAATAGGTTGATAGCTTGTGGGTTTCAAATTAGGGACCAGGGGATCAGTTTAATAAAGGAAATCTAGCGATTGGGAACTATTACTGGCTGTCTGATCAAGGGGAGACTGTTGAAAAGGCCTTCTTGCTTCAGCTACAAAATGTCTCATACTCACAGGTTTGCGTCCTGATTGGGGATTTCAACCACCTGGATGTTGTCTACTGAGAAAACATGGTGACTTGCTAGCAATGCAGGAGACTGCTGGAATTCATTGAGGATAATTTCCTGATCCAGATATTGGACAGACCAAAAAGGGGGGAACAATTGCTGGACCTGATGCAAACCAATGCAGAGGAAGTCATTAAAGAGGTTAAGTTTCTGGGCAGACTGGGCTGTAGCAATCATGTTCTGGTGGAGTTCATGATCTCAGAAAATATGGTACTGTCGATCTGCCTGAGGGTAGGGAGGCCCTTCAGAGGGATCTAGATAAGTTGGATCACTGGGCTAAGGTGAATGGGATGAGGTTCAACAAGGCCAAGTGTCAGGTCCTGCACTTTGGCCACAATAACCCCATGCAGAGCTATAGGCTTGGAGGAGATTGGCTGGATAGCTGTGAAGAGGAAAGGGACCTGGGGGTGTTGGTTGATGTTCGGCTGAACATGGGCTGACAGTGTGCCCAGGTAGCCAAGAGGGCCAACGGCATCCTGGCCTGCATTAGAAATAGTGCGGCCAGCAGGAGCAGGGAGGTAATCATCCCTCTGTACTCAGAACTGGTGAGGCTGCAACTCAAGTACTGTGTTCAGTTTTGGGCCCCTCACTACAAGAAAGACATTGAGGCCCTGGAACGTGTCCAGGGAAGGGCAATGAAACTGGTGAGGGGTCTGGAGCACAAGTCTTACGAGGAGCAGCTGAGGGAACTGGGATTGTTTAGTCTGGAGAAGAGGAGGCTCAGGGGAAATAGCATTGCACTCTACAACTTCCTAAAGGGAGGTTGGGATGAAGAGGGGTTAGGCCTCTTCTCCCAGGCAACAAACAGGACCCAAGGAAGTTTAGGTTAGACATAAGGAAGAACTTTTTCTCTCAGAGAGTGGTCAGGCACTGGAATGGCCTACCCATCTCCCTTATGAGGAAAGGCTGAGAGACCTGGAACTGTTCAGTCTGGAGAAGACTGAGAGGGGATCTTACAAATGTTTATAAATATCTAAAGGGCAGATGTCAAGAGGATGGAGCCTGAATCTTCTCTGTGGTGCACAGTGACAGGACAAGGAGCAACAGACACAAACTGAAACACTGTAAGATCCTTCTGAACATGAGAAAAAAAACTCTTTACTTTGAGGGTGACAGAGCACTGGAACAATCTGCTCAGAGATATTATGGAATCTCCTTCTCTGGAGATATTCAAAACCTGCCTGGATGCTTTAATGTGTAGCCTACTCTAGAGAACCTGCTTTAGCAGGGTGGTTAGACTAGATGTCCTTTGAAACCCCTACGATTCTGGGATTCTATGAAAGAAAGAAAGGAATCGTGCTTTCCAGAAATATCTCTAGTGACGAATAAAATTTGATTTAAATTTTCCCTTATCATCATGGTATTTAAATAGTCCTCACTATCACAGCTGTTGATTATTACTTTAAACAGCTACATAGTTTTTAATGCCCTCATTTTCACTTTTAAATGTTTTATTCTCGTCTTGCAGATGGTAAGCTGGAATACAGAAGCTAAAGGGATGTCTTATCAAGACACGGGAAACCTATGGCAAAGCACAGAAGTGAACAGAATGTTCTGCTGAGTACACTGTTCTCCCACTGCTGTCCTCTAAGTGTGAGGCTGATTCTGCTTCCATCTTTTTTTTGTTTTTTGTTTTTAACTTTCTGTGGTTAAAAGATGGATACAGTACTATTTGGTTTGCTTTTCAGTATGGAGGAGAGGCCTACACAATGCCATAGCCACATAACAAAGATGTACAAAGGGCTGCTCCGAAAGTAATACCTCCCATTTTATTATGTTGGCACATGACAGAAGTCATATTTGCAGTATGACAGTAGGGTTGAACCTTCTCACCAATATTCCACTAAATTTTGTTGTTGTGCAACAGAGAGCCAGTCTGACAAAATGGTGTCTGATATGGAAGTGCATGTGAAGCAAAGGTATGTAACTGAATTCCTCCATGCGGGAAAAAATTGCACCCCTTGACATTCATTGACGCTTGCTAAACATTCATGGAGACCAAACATGAGATGTTACCACAGTGAGGCAAGGGATGGTATATTTCAGCAGTGGTGACAGTGGATCACCTCTGCTGGTGCAGGTTTTTATGAGCTTGGCATACAGGGTCTTGTTCATTGCTGGTGAAAATGCAAAGCTAATGGTGGTGCCTACGTTGGAAAAAAAAACATTTTGTAGCTGAGAATTTGCTCTACCAAATAGAATTATTCTCTTTGTATCTGTTGTAGTTTCCATATAAAAATATAGGAGACGTTACTTTCAGAGCAATGGGGATATTGCATTTTAAGCTTGGATTTATTCAGGGGATTTAAAAATATATATATATTCTTCATTAGATCCTCCCACTGTGTGGGAAGCATTCTCAGCATTTTATTCACCTGTTTTCTGGTTTCTCTCTCACACAGCTGATCAGATAGCTATCTCACCTTCACCTTAAACCTGGCCATTCAGAGCAAGTAAATTGTAGCACAGCGTGACAGCTCATACCAAGAAGCCTTTTATCTGCTGCAGCCTCAAACCCAGATAACATGGAGGAGAGAAGGGGAAATCTGGGATATTTTCCAGGTAATGCATCCCTCTACCTTGTGGGGGAAAGAATTCACACTGCATTACTCAACTACTGTCTCACTTGTCCTGGGCCTATTCTGTCACGCACTCAAGTAAACTACTCACCATTGCCATAATTAACATCATCTATATGAAGGAATGTTATAGATCAACAGAAACTGGGATACATTTGCAGATCCTAGGTATTGATAAGTAAGGTCAAATCATCTAAGCTTAAACAAAAAGGCAGGAGCCCTCAAGAATCTCCAGTATCTCAGAACATACCTAATTCTGTTGCACATGTTAACAACCACCTCACCATTTCCCGCCGTCGCCAATTCAGTGTTGACAACGTCATCTGCATCACCTATTAAAACAACATAAACAAAATACAAATTAGTTCTATTGCTAAATCAAGATAATATATCAACAATTAGGTATTTAATTTAATCAGATATGCTGGGGTTCAAAATGGCAGCTCTTTCCCTCTCCACTCTGCTTCCTCTTTTCAGCTGTCATTTCAAGAGTTGAAAAACACTGCTCAGCTAACTTAGAAGAGTATATTCCAACTGTATGTTCTTCAAGGAGGAAGGAAAGACTGTTTTATTGGGGGGAAAAAAAAAACAACCAAACAACAAAACCAACAGAAACAAAGCCTAATCAATCACTAACAATTTCTCTATCTGAACAGTCCCTGCAAAGAAGTTCCGTCATGAAACCATCAGGAATTCAGAAAAAGGAGTTTTTAAAGCTTTGAGTGTAGTGTGCATATTTTATATCCCTTGCAATTAATGCCTATGATGTTTATCAAAATGTGGGCAAATGTGTCATGGTTTTATGATTTTAGCTATCGGTATTCCACATCATAACATCATTTATTAGCCTCAATTCCAATTATATTGTATTATATTGTGTTATCTTGCATTCCGATATCATACTTAGAAAAATTAACTTTCCTCCTTAGACCATTGCTGCTGTTCTGTCTTTGGGACCAGCTCCCATCTCTCTACCTTCCCCCTCTCCCTTCCCTTTTTTGGGCTGGGGAGCCTATGGGCCTGCTGTCCCCTGTCACAGACACAAATTGATCTACATAACTCCATGACAATATGTTTGTTCAGAAAGAAAATGCTGCATAGAACTTGCATTGTGTATGGGAGCTGCTGAATCACAGCCTGAACCTTTGATTAGTTATCTGAGGCAAGCAGTATGTCAGCCCTGGGAGCACAGGTGAAAGCAATTCACCTGTGCTGCAGGAAGGGGTGGAGCCAGGCTCCACCTCTCCTAGACCCATTTAAGTGCTGACTGGCAGGGAGGAAGGATTTCTTCTGAGAGATCCTCTCCTTTGGAGCCCTTTGCAGCAAGACCTCTACCCGGGAAAGCGTTCCACCTATTTTCTCTTTGTTCCCCTTGTGCCTAACTCTTCTGTTCGTTTATTTCCATACCTTGACTATACATCTATTTTTGATTGTACTTTTCAATTATATTATTTTTCCTTGATTGTACACGTGGAAAGCTTGCTTCAGCTAACTGGACAGACACCACAGACATCTAGGTAAGAAAAGCAAGTAGTTTTCTTGTTACAATATCAGTGATCATGATATTACTATTATACCAATGAAATAAAAAAAAACGTAAGTGAAACATAAAGCTGTCAGTGATTAACTATACATGTTAAAGTCATAAAATGCACTCACAAAACAGATTGGAGTCAGTAGCACTTGTAAGAGGGTTCTCAAAATATGCCCTCCCGATACTAAGGAGACTTCAAAGTGACATGTAGCCCTCTGTCACATCACCTAACTCCTGCTACTCCCTTTAGTCGTAAGTTGCAGATAGTAGTCTTTCCATCTTCTTAATTACTCTGAGGAGCATGAATGAGCAGACAATCTTTAATAAACATAGTTATAAGCATCCACCAATGATTTCGCACTGGCCTCTAAACATTCCCACCTTGGCAGCTTAGTGACTGGTTGTTACAAAAGAAGAAATTTGCTGGCTTTGTTTGCCTCAAATATTTGTTGCAGTAGGAGTATGCGGGGGACTTGGGATGTGATGGGACAGGACCTCCCCTGCTCTGTTATTGGTCATGTGTGACGTACTTTGATAAGACACGTGTAAGGGGTGTAGACAAAAAACAAAAACACAGCTACTGTAAAAAACATGCACCAAGAAGAATAAACTGCCACTTTGCCATGCACCATACTGGGGGTCTGTGCGTGGTGATTTGTTCCCACCCGGGTATAGGGTTGGTTTCGTCATAAGCGGCATCCTGGGATGCAGGGACAAAGAACATCAGAAGTTGCTACGGAAAGCAACAAATGTTGCAGTATCATTTTGACTAAACAGTAATCTAAGTGCTAGATAAGAAAAAAGCATTTTGAAAGCAAGTAAATTTATCTGTAAGTATCAACTCAACACATTTTTAAATATGAAAACATGGCTAACACAGAGCATAGAACCAACATTTAGTTGAAGTCTTTCAGGAAGAAAAGCAGGCATCCTTAAGCCAAAATGCTTTGAAGTTCAAATATCTGTCCAATTCTCTCCACCAAAGAGAAGGAGCCTAGGTGACTTCCTTCACTGATGCATACAAAATCAAAGGCTAACACTTTTCCAATATACAGGATGAATTTTCAGTTGACTGATGATAAAAGAAACTCCAAGTATTTCAAATAAAGTGTGTATTGATGTTTTCATGAAGGAGGAGCTGAAGTTAATTCATACCGTAACCCATGTAAGACAAGAAATATTCCACTTCAGTTCAATACGTTCTCGAGAAACCTCTTATTAAAAAAAGTTTTACATCTGTGCTATCAACTGAAGAGAGTTTCTCAATAGGTCAGTGAAGTGGAATTGCCAGGTCACAGCCTGAACCAGTACATGAGCACGTGAGTGCCCAGAGTAGGAGGGAGCCTAGATCCACCCAAAAAACAAATAAGCATCAAGTGATAACCTGCACTGATTCGCTCATCAGCTCTGCCAGCAGTACCTGTCCGCATGTGTGCAGTAATACTTGCATTGACCTAGCATACAATAGGCAAAATTGAGGAACAGAAGCCCCTCATGCACCTGCAGATTTCATAGTGTCTGTGCCAGTAAGGTTCCAAAGGAAAGAATACACCTGAGATGTTGCAACACTAATGACCTGTCAACGGTTTATGAGCTGATTTGGCTCGGTTCCATGACTAGCTGGGCTGAGGGACCTGCATATTCGCATCTCTGGAAAGGGGAAACAGGATAAAGAGAAAAAGGGTAGAGAGAGGGGCCACAAAAAATACCAGCGGCAACGATCTGAGGAGAAACAAACTAATTTACTAAATAAGATATCAGAATGCAAGATAACACACTATAATACAATATAGAACAATATACTTAAAGCTAATAAACCAAATATAATGAGAGAGAGTGTCTGAAAGCCAAAGGCCTTATTCTAATGCTGAGGCAAGATGTGCAGTCAGGACAAGAGGAAGGAAGGAGAGCCTGGTTCAATGACTTGGACAGGGTTTTTATCTCCTCTCTGAACGCAAAGTCCTCTGGGGTATATAGTTCTTCTCTTCTGGGACAGGTACCCAGAACTGGAGCATTAACACCCTAACTCCCACTGCACTGCACGATGTTATGATGTGGAATACTGATAACCAAAAATCATAAAACCATGACATTCCACCCCTTAATCCACATCACTACACCATGCTCACTATATATATATACAAGTAAAATACAAGAATGTCAATGGTCTATGGGCTGGTTTGCCCTGGTTCTGTGACTAGCAGGGCAGAGAGATTTCGCAAAATCCAAGCCACCAGAAAAGGGAAACAGGGGACCCCAAAATAATTTAAAACAGCAGCAATGATCTGAGGAGAAACAAAATAATTTACTAAATATGGTATTAGAATGCAAGATAACACACTATAATACAATATAATTAGCATTGAAGCTAATAAATCAAATATAATGAGAGAGAGTATCTGGAAGCTGTAGGCCTTACACTAGTGCTGAGGCGATACGTGCAGTCGGGATGAGTAGCAGCGAGGACAGGTTGATGATTGAAAAGAGAGGGATGTCAGATGACCTACCAAGGCTTTATATCTGTTTCCCCTGAGCAGAAATGATAACAACACAGCAAACAGTCTTCTGGGGAATGTAGTTCTCTTCTGGGACAGGTACCCAGAACTGGAGCATTAACACCCTAACTCCCACTGCACCACATGATGTGTTGATGTGCAATACCGAAAACCAAAAATCATAAAACCATGACATTCCACCCCTTATTCTACATCACTACATCATGCTTAATATATGCAAACAAACCATAATTAGCAAACATTAAACACACACACACAAACCTATATATATACATAAAATTACTGACTGCGCTCCCCCAACATCAAATTCCCCGTTTTTCTGCATCACTCACCAAGTGAACCCAGGTCCCTGGGCAAAAACAGTTCCACAGAGAGGTTTGCCCTTCCCAGAAGCTGGAAGAACCCAAACCACTTTTCACAACATGTTGTTTACATGTACTACAGGGACCTTATCTCCCTTGACAGTATGTAGGGAGCTGGCAGGACCATCGCAATTGATCGATCCTCCAGTGTTGACCAACCAGGTGGCTTCTACCAAATGCTTTTCCCAATGCTTAAATGTTCCGCCACCCATTGCTTTCAACATGGTTTTTAACAACCCATTGTATCATTCGATTTTACCAGAAGCTGGTGCATGATAGGGGATATGATAAATCCACTCAATGCCATGATCTTTGGCCCAAGTATTTATAGAATAATTTTTGAAACGAGTCCCATTATCTGATGCAATTCTTTCTGGAGTGTCATGTCGCCATAGGACTTGTTACCCTCTTGTGCATTGGTGACCACAGTCTTCTTATTGAGCACCCCTTCCCTGGACTCAGAGACACTCCTCTGAATCTCTTTCCTCCTCTTCTCTTATAGTATCTGCTTCCTCTACTTTCTCCTCCTCCTTGTTTTTCCATTTTTCATGAGTCGATGTTGTTATGGTTTTGTAATTTCTTTGGGTTTGTGTTGCTATTCCACATCAGAACATCACGCAGGATAATGGGAGTTAAGGAGAGAGGTTTTCTTCTTTCCTATGGACTGCCTTAATTGGGCATGGGGGGGAGGGGTAACTGGAAAAAGGGGACGGAGTTTTTTTTTTCTTCGCCCGCGATTCCCCGTGAGGAGACAACGTGGTTGCAGCCTTCCCGCCTCCTACAGCCCGCCGGTGAGGTTTAGCTCTATTTTTCTCCTTGTTGAAACTCTCTGTTGTTGTTTAGTATCATTAGGTTCATTAAACTGCCGTTCGTTCTCAGATCGCTCCTTTCTTTTCATTCCTTCCCTCCTAGACCCACTCGCCGTTTTTTTTTTTTCTTTCCCCTCTCTCGGAGCGCACGTGGCCAGGCCGCGCAGCGCCGCTAGAGAAGGGAGGCACTTGGTGCCTTCTCTCCCCGGGTTTTGTCCCCGCTGTCACGAGTGAGCTCTAGAGAGCACCCCGTGACAGATGTTCATTTCTTTTTCTGTCTTCTTACAGGGGCCACTGACATTGATTCTGGTGCCTCCTGTGGTTGATCTGGTTGGTCAGTTTCGATGCTCTCACTCTCCAGCTTGGCTTGAAGTCTGTCTTCTTTGGCTATGAGGGAATCCAGTTCAGCTTCAAGCATGAGTCAATGAGCCTGAATGTGGTTTCATTCAGTTTGGAAACTGAAGATTGTGAACTGGAACTCATTCAGTTCGGAGTGTGTCCCATTTGGACTTGAGGATGTCCCTCTCAGGCTGAAGGGTGTCTCGCTCAGACTGGAGGGTGTCTTGTTCAGACTGAAGGCTGTTGAGTTTGGATTGAAGGGAGTCTCTCTTGGACTGGGGGGCATCTCTTGGATTGGAAGACTTCCTGTTCAGACTGGAGGGTGTCCCGTTGAGATTGGACACTCTTAAGTTTGGATTGCAGGGAGTCTCTCTCATAGCATCATAGAATCATAGAATCACAGAATCATAGAATGGACTGGGTTGAAAAGGACCACAATGATCATCTAGTTCCAACCCCCATGCTATGTACAGGGTCGCCAACCACTAGACCAGGCTGCCCAGAGCCACATCCAGCCTGGCCTTGAATGCCTCCAGGAATGGGGCATCCAAAACCTCCTTGGGCAATGTGTTCCAGTGCGTCACCACCCTCTGTGTGAAAAACTACCTCCTAATATCTAACCTAAACCTCCCATCTCAGTTAAAAAATAACTGGGAAATCACAGGGGTCATCACACCCAGAGTGCAGGGGATGAGCCTTGCCCTGGGACAACCACCTGCCTGATCACAGCGTCCCCCCTGCCACGTAAGTACCCAGGTAAGTCGGAGGATTTCTCTCTCAGATTAGAGGGAGTCCTGCTCGGATTGGAGGGTGTCTCTCGTGGACCAGAGGGTGTCTTGCTCACACTGGCAGGCGTCTCACTAAGATTGGAGGTCTTTTCTCTTGGACAGAAGATTCTCTCTCTCAGATTGGAGACTCTGGGAAACTCTCTTTCACCTTAGAGACCGTTTCTTAACAACGACACTCTCTGAACCTGGAGATTCTCCATATCAGCTCTGAGACAACTCTCTTTCACCACAGAGACACTCTCAATTACAGAAACCGTCTCCCTTTCTGGGAGAGTATTAAATAAGGCCTGATAAGCATTAGCCAGGCCCCAAATAGTTTGTGCCTCTTCAGATCTTCCTGAGCTGCAACATCCCTGTCTCAAATATCTGTTTAGGCTCTCATGATTTGCAGGTGTTCAGGAATAAAATTCCATGGCATCAAGAATGTCCATGTCTCTCAAGTCTCTCCCAAGCCTCTCCATACTCTCTGCCACTCAGTATTCTCTGGTTTTGGGGAAGGCTTCCTAAGAATATTATAAATACAGATACTGAGTGAAATGATGAAGAG